>VXBQ01003815.1:435631-465845 GCA_013400175.1 Phainopepla nitens
TTTTTTTTTTTTATTTAACTCAGTATACTTTTGTAGTAGACTCACAGGTGTTAAGAGATCTTTACACATTTGCTTCATAAAAAGAGGTCTGTTCATAAACCCAAATGCTTCCAGAAGGAAAAAAAAACACAGAAGTGATGGAAGTACTACATTTTTAGAAGATGAAGCAGCAGAATTTTCACCTTTATTGCATCCACTAATGTGAATATACTGAAGAAGTGCTTAGAAGAAATAAGAGACAGCCATTCAGTTGCTCAATATTTCTCAGAAATTCTGTAGATACTGGAAGTAAGTGTTAAAACATTTGGGATTTTATTTGCCTAAACTATACTCTTGAGAATAGACCCTTAATTTGATTTGCAGTTTTGATAGAGTTTTTCAAAAATCTGAAGACTTCACAGCGTGCATTATAGTGGAGTTATAGCATGAAATTGCAACAATGAATAGTAAAATCGGATTTTTTTTTTTTTTAGTTTTATGTGGAAACATTGCACAGTAATTTAACCTACAACAAATTAATGATAGTATTTACCTCAGAGTATACTTTAACTACAAGGAATTACTTCTACTTGTGGTGCTATAACACTTTATCTGTCCAAAGACTCGAGTAATTTTAGCCTTTTTCAGACATCAGAGTATTGTACATAAAAAATTAATGGTACACATATTCCTTGAAAAGCACAACAGAAGCAAACGTATCTATCTCTCTGTGCAGTTGTGATGGTTGAGATATGCAAAAGTAATTCATCCCTCTGAAAATATTAGCAAGTAATTTTAGAAAAAGAAATGTCAGCTACACCACATGTCCTATAAATGTCATCTGCAAAATAAAGAATTTTTTTATTCCAAAAGCTGTACCCTAAACTGCTTATCTGACTTTTGAGGAAATTGAAAATAGCTGTAATGTGATTAATTAAATCACATAAAACACAAAAAACAAAATTATTTAGTTTTATTTTTTATTTAAAAGTACTACTCTGCAATGGGAAAAGGACTTATATTATTTTGAGGCTGTGTACCTGCCTCATGAAGAAAAATATGTTAATAATATATAAAGTATGAATGTGTAAATTAAAAGATCCCCTCAACTGCTGAAATATCATTTTTTAAAAAAATCAAAGATCTCAAGTCATCTCAAGCCCCTTCAAAGTTTTTCTTCCTGCAAATCCTGACTGTTGCTGCAAGCCCCACAACTTGTTGTTTTTGGGTTTTTTTAGGATATTCTAAATTGAATCTTGTTTGGCATATCAGGCAACAGAAAGAAAAAGCATTTGTTTAAAGATAGTGTCTTTGTTTAGAAACATCTGTTTTGTCACACTGTTGGTTATATTTAGACAATTGGTTGCAAACTAGTTAGCTTAGTTTCAAATTTTATTATATGCCATATATCAGAACAGGTATTAACTCTATCACAGGAATTCGAATAAGTGGATGATCTGATCTGCCATGGCATATATCATATTAGTTCTCTTCAAAAATCTTTTATCCAAGACTTGTGATACATGACGGGCATAAATAAGCTGTCATTATTGTTATCTTTCAAACAGGGAATTTCATGAGACCTGGATAAATATTGTATCATCTTATCTTTAGATAATACAACTTTCCAATGGGGTTTTTCTCTGTCCTTAGGGCCACAAAGACTTCCTTCCCTAGGTCTTCGTCTACAAGAGGAAAAAGTTGTTCAACTTTTGAATAGTCAGGATAGTCTTTATAATTAACTGAGGACTTCAAAGCTTTTCTGTTCTGTGATGTGACTTGCCACAAACAATGACATTCTGAAGACAAAGGAAAAGGTGCTGATATCTAAGAATGAAAGTACTGCAATTCAAGCTGATGTTCATGCTTATAACTCAACTTTTGCAATGTATCCAAACTCATCTATTCCAAATTTCAGAATAAATTTTGCGAATAATTGTGATTGGGTTCAAGTGAGACAATAATATTTTCTGTGGGAACAAAAAAAAAAAAAAAACCACCACCACCACCAAATAAAAAAATCCACAACAAACAAACAAATAAACAAAAATTCCCAAAGTAATATAGTTTCAAAAACATTTTTTTTTTCAACAGAACTCATTTTATATTGTTAATGGGAAAAAAAAAAAAACAACGTATCTGTCTATGCCAGTTTGGTTTTTTTCCTACAGAAAGCAGTTTGTACACAAAACTGAGATTAAAAATACTTGCAATTTGCACTATTTAATGTTCTGAGAGCTTAAACAAATTCTGAACTTAGAAACAATTTCCTTGTTTCAAGTCATAGCTCTGTTTAGGACAATTTTTCTTGTTTTTCATGGTCAAAATTGCCTTGGAAGTTCATATAATTCATGGCAGACTGTGAAATGACCTCCCAGCCTACACCACCACATTGTTTTACTGGAGTAATATTGAATGGAGAGTCCATGATTCTGCCTCTCTGCTGCTAAATAATATTGTTTTAAAGAGAGAAAAAAATAAGAAAAAGAAGGAAAATGTATAGGAAGGGAAACATGAGATGGCAAAAAAACCTCAGGGGGACAAATTTCAAACTGTGTTTCTTTTGCAAGTAGAAAGATCATGACTGTAGAAAAGATGTCTTTTGCAAATGTCCTAGGTTACAATGTAAAGATATGTCAGAAAGTATGTATTCTATCTCCATCTTCATGAGCTGTTGAAACCAGGAGGGGCAGTGTTTTCCTCGCCTCCTCCCCCGGACTATCTCCTGTTAATGGGCCATCAATGCCTTGCCCCATGAGTCATAGATAACTCCCTGGGTAGCAATTTCTGTTTAATGGGCAATCAAGGACCCACCACATGACGGACAAAATGACATCATCCCATTGTGAGATACTCCGCCCAGGGGGAGGAGCCAAGCATTCCCACCTGGATAAAATTTGGGAGTTTGGACAGAACAGACAGCNTTTTTTTTTTAATACTGTGTCTTGATCTAATTTTCCTGTTAAGTTGTAGTTTGTTGGTTTTTGTTTTATTTTATTTTGTTGATACATATTAGTAAAGAACTGTTATTCCTATCCTCATATCTTTACCTGAGAGCCCTTTAATTTTAAAATTTATAATAAATCAGAGAGAGGGGATTTACATTTTCCATTCCAAGGGAGGCTCCTGCCTTCCTTGGTAGGCACTTGTCTTTCAAACCAAGACAGCAAATAAAGAGAATAGGTTACAGCAAGAAAACAATAGCTTTGAGCTATCTTCTTCCAGGAACTAATAGTTCAGCTCTATATGTGGAGCACGACACCACAAGGTATGGGATAACCCTTTGATCAGTTGGGATCAGCTGCCCCAGCTATGCCCCCTCCCAGTTTCATGTGCACCCCCAGCACCACCCAGGTGGGATGTTGTGAGAATGGGAAAAGGCTTTGATGTTCTCCAGGTGCTGTTGTTTGGCAACGGCTAAAATATTACTTTGTTATTGGCACTTTTTTTTGGTCATAAATTCAAACACAGAATCATAGAGGCTACTATGAAGAAAATTGACTTTACCCCAACAGCTAGAGGTTAGGTTAGATTTGGATTAGATTATCACTGTGAACAGTAGTTAATTCTCTTCAGTGGCCAATAGCTTTCAGTCTGCCAATGTAAGTAGTTTACAGCAACAGATTGCCTCATTTATGTTTTTATTTACCTGGGCAATAAGACTATTGTACATCACAATGACCTTTGAAGGTCGGCACTGGTTGACGAAAACTTTTTCAAGAGAAGATATGTGTTTTACCACCTATAGGGAAATTTTCATTTTCAATTTTTAGGAAGTCTTAAATTCAGGGTATAGTGTGACATTTTCTTGAAATATTGGTCATTTTAAGACTCACAAATTCCTATGGAATACCTCACAGAGTTTGTGTGGAAGCAGGTTATATTTCATTAAGCAGTTTATCAGTCATGTGTAGTTTACAGTATGCAACTATTCCAGATTGAGGTATATCAAAGCCTTTAGCAGTCTATTTGGAGACTAAAGCCTCAGGAAGACATTTCATCATTACAATCTTTAAAAGTGCTAAAAACATGAAGGAAAAATTATAAGGGGAAATCCATCCCCATAAAAAAGCTCTTTGGAAGAGGGCTTGTAATTTTTTTTGTATTTGTAAAAAGCCTAACAAAATAAAGATGTTACTTCTGACTTGAAGCTGTTTGAAAGCATCTGAGATATAATTTCAATGTAGAATTTTCCTTGCTTCATCTGTTTCAAGGAAGTTCATTTTACAGGTTCCTGTGGTATAACCTGCTGTTAAGGGCAGAAAATAGATTCCATAAAATGAAGTAGCAGAACTTAGACTTTTTTCTCTTCCTTCAGGCAGAAATAGGTTGAGTCAACAGGGAAATGTAAGATTACAGCTAAGGTTCTATGATAAACAATTTAGGAACTAGTAGAGAAAATTCTACACCTCCATTAAAGCAGATTTCACTTGTCACTGTGGGTATGGTGTACAGGAAATAAAGGCATGTATCTCTGACTGTCCCTGTAAGCCAGCTCTCAAAGAAAATAAAAGAGCTTCTGTACCTAAAAGTACTAATGAGTAAAGAAGTAATATTAAAAGTAGGGAGGAATTTCAGGCCTACTACTAAAAGTAGATTCTTAATCAGATGTTGTGTTAAAAGTAAAATAAATTACATCATTCTAAGTGTAAGACATTCTAAAGGCAAAAGTTTGAAATGGCATCCAAGTCTAGGTACTATTCAGTTGGTCTGATACAGATTGACATTTATCTTTGGCATGTATGATTTACATGAATGCATGTTTACAAATGTTGGTTTTAACTGAACGAAGAAGTACTGGGTGGTTGACTAATTAATATCAAGATCAAATATAGTTAAAGTCTAGATAAACTGGTAGATTGCAAATATATGTTTGGCCTAAAATAAATTCAAGATCATTAATATCCCTTTGTCTATCATTCATACCTAGTTAATTCTTTCTTATTCTAGTCCTGGCTACTGTTTGGTCATAAAGAGAAAATGGAACAGAACATCAACATCTACCAAGAAATCAATAAAGCTGGAGCCTCTTGTGTATATTCATTGGAAAGCAAACAAAGTAATTTTAAATTTTAAAAGTTCAGCAAAGGGAAAAAAAGACACACCGAAGTCCAGACTGGTATATTGGAAGTACTTCTGCTTATATATTTTGGTATCTCTTCTTGAGTGATTTTTTTTTTTTTTTAAATTGCAATAAAGAACAGCTCAAGCACAATGAGTCAGTAACTGCTCCTGTGTCACAAGCTTCTGGATTTTTCAGATAACAGTTATGAAAATATCCTCTTGCTCATCTGTTGTTGCTCCAAACATCTGTTACAGTTTTAAAACTTTTGTAATTGAATCTGCAATTGTTATTAATTTTTAATTGAAATTCTTCGTTTTTTGTAATTGAATCTGCATGCTCAATGTTAGTTTAAGGGCTATGAAAATCATACTTTTTTTCCATTTTCCAGGATTTTTAAAAGAATATATTAAGAGTAATTTTATGCTTTAAAATATTAGATTTTTGCCCTTGTGAGTACAAAAGTCTTGATGTCCCCTGATTGAGAAAAATGAACCTCTTTTGATCAAGGAAAAATTATACCAGACTGCTGTGGTTAATGAAAGGTAAATCTCAAAAGTTCATAGTAAGAGTTCAAATAATCAACCAATAACCTGGTATTCATACTAGTCAGTCAGAGAATTAACCATATGATTATATGATTAACAGAATTTCAGATTTTCATTGATGTTTTCTCACTCTGACCGTGCAACTTCTGTTGGAAAAAACAGGAAGAAATTTTTTTTTATTTTAGAAAATATAGATAAGAAAGAGCTGCTGAAGAAAAACTCAGGCTGCTGAAGAAAAACTCAATTAGGAAGGGATTTCTAGTAACTGACCAACGTGTAAAAATCTGAGGCTAGACTTGAAAGAGATGAAAAAACCTGAGTTACCTTTTTAAGCACAAGGAAGAATTCATCTGGCAGAATGAAGCTGCAAGGTGGGAGACTGGGCATTTAAGTTGTGCTAGGCTAGGCAGAATTTGAGAAGTGTTAGGGGAATATCTGTAGGACCAGCATGAAATGGAAGTTAAAATTTGGCATAAAGATGTCAGACACTAAATCAAACAACAATTCTAATAGGACAATCAGATCAATAAAAAATGAATTGTCTGAGAGACAGTATATGAGTTCAGAAATAAATGGTGAAAAGAGCAGAAAGCCAAGATCAGTTATGTAAGAGGTAGCCATGAACTGAAAGAGGATCTAATCAGTTTTGCAACGGCTGATTTAATGTTCTCTAGCTACCAACACTGCGGCATATCCCTATTTTTAACACTACACAGCAAAACACAATGCATCACACAATACAATGCTATGGTTTGCCATTTAATTGTTTTACCTTCTTATACATATGATTTTCAGTTTCTAGGTGAAGCTAAAAAATTGGTATGTATTACTTTAGTTTTGGACATTGGCAATGGGAGGAGGGAAGATTTTCATTTCAGCTTTTAATTTTGGCTTTTTTTTCTACTGCCTGGGCAAATGAGTTGTTCCCAAAGCCTGAATGACACCCATCATGGGAATTTATGTACTACAAGGCAGTGGAATTAGAAGTGAAAAGGATACATAGTTATAAAAAGCTTTTGTTCTTATAAGAAAAGCCCTTGATTGAGTTATGTCTGGTCCATTTTGCATTAAATTCTGTATTGTCTACTATCAAAACCTCTCTGAATATGAGCTGATGTTTGGAGACAAAACAGTGGAAATAAAAGTCCAGGTGCACTCTGGAATCCATGTTAATTTTTCAAAGTCTTTAATTTCCCTTCTCTCATTATTTTCTTTCACAGTGAATATTGCTTCCTTTCAGGACACATGATAATGAGAATTACTTATTTGTTTTCATCCAGTGATCATGGTTGCCACTACTAGAGTTATCTTTGAAAATATCATGCTTTTATCCTCCTGCTTTCATCTTTTTGGAGGCATTAATCTTCAGTCTAGGGAGAAAAGCAATATCTCAAGTCACATCTACTCTTTCACACTATTCAGCTAGCACAGCTATTTTGGACAAAATCTGCTAAATAAATTTGCAATGCGTCCTCAAGTGTAGTTAATAATAAATTCAGAGTTATGACAGTAAGCAGAAGCATAATCAAACCTTTCTTTTTATTTTTCAAGACTGGCTGACAGCACTGTATATTATTTTTGTGGTTGGGATTATGATCTTGACAAAAGAAAGGGCTAGAGAATTCTTCAGAAATAAATTACTGGGAAAAAAATATTCACTGTGACTTTGAAGTTCAGTGCCTTAAAAGCACCTGATCACATATCTAAGGAACATGTTCCTGGCATACAGAATGTGTATTAACACACAAATGGTTCATAAATAAATTTAAAGTTCCCTCATGATCATAGTGATTTGATTTTGCTGTGGTATGAGTGTCAGTATTAGAGTTATGATGGAAAGACCATGTTTTAGACCTATTTATCTGTAGCAGCCTGGATCTGTGTAAACATGAGACAGCCTTAATGTAGTTTAATTTATTTCTCTGGAAAGATCCATTTGCATAACTGAGTCACTAATGCCAGAAAACATTTTTCACCTAGAGTCAGCTGCAATGCAAAGCAACCCATTTCTAGCTTGCAGTCACTCTAAGGTCATGAAGTTTAATTATGAATTTGGAAAGAGAATACATTCCTTGGACTCTCAAATTCAAAGAACTAATTTTATGGTGTTTTCAACATGTAGCATTTATTCAAACTGTCACCTGTACACAAAGTTTATTGTTATTTGAACCTAGACTTGGCTACAGCTTCTTCCAGTCCAAAGCAAACTAGATAATTCAAGGTGTGCCAAAGACAAGTTGTATTCATTATTTGTGTGATGAAATATAAAAAGACATGGGGGAAGAAACCAATTACCTGACCTTACAATGCAACTGGAGAAGTATTCTCCAAGTGTAAACAAAATTAACAGAAACTCATAGGTATTTTTGCCTCAAGGAAAACATAAACTTGATATGTAACTGAAAGATTGTGAGTTCTGGTCAGTGACAGAGCAGCTGCATATATAAAGACCTCAGGGCAGCAATTAAATATCTCCCCAAAATATACTGAATCTTGATGCTCTTCAAAATCTTAGTGACCTAGCTCTGTAAGGGTTGCCACTATGGTGACAGGGTTCCCTGGAGGAAGCAGAGAGGCTTAAAATATTTTTTCGTTTTTTATTTTTACCTCTAGGTAAAAAGCATAATAGGTGAAAAACATGCCAACTTCTTATTAGTGAGAATCCAAAATTCTCTACTTAACTAATTCTTTGTAGATTCCCAAATCATAGCTGGATGCTGCAATGGTTCAAATAAGATATGATTCAATGATATCTAATCTGTGTTTTGGCAAAACAGCTACTTTTTTGTTTGTTTTGGTTTTTTGGGGGTTTTTTTGCCTTTACATGAACATGTAATTTGATAACTTTTAAGATCACTTTCAACCCAAACCATTCTATGATGCATGATTCTATGATTCTCTGGATGTGGCCTCTAAAGAAACACTTTAATATTTAGTTTTAAATAAATTGACATCAATTTATAGTAAGTTTCATCCAATGTTTTTATTTATATCTTTGTAAAAATTTTATTACACATATTTGAATACAAGCTTCTGGGGTTGGTACCGGTCCTTCATACAAAGATATTGTTTCAATTTTCTATTTCCAGCAATTTTCAGTTTCCGGTTTTCTCCAAGTAATCTTAAGGCAAATAAAAATTTCAACTCAGAATAAACATCTCCCCATACATAATGTTTCCTTTATTCCATAAATATAAGCTTCAGCTATGAATCATGGGAAAAGGAGAAAACAAAATTTAGAGTATTAAGATTTACATTTTGAATATTAACATTCTGCAAAAGTAGATTAATACCATTTTATGTGGTTGCACTGAGGTTATATCTTCTAAGAAGATTCTCTTTATAATTTCTTTTCAGAATATTTTTCATTCCGTTCTGATTTAGATACATCCTTAATTCTTATTCTTCTCTAGACATGTCTGACCTTTCTCTGTTTAGAAGACATGGGGTTGACAGTTGTTCAGCAAGTCTTGACCCTCTTTCAGTATGTTAGAATTGTCTGGATATTATCCTTTCCTTGGAACAACATAACAAAAAGATCTGATAACAGCCTCTGTGTGAAAAATCGTCAGCATAGACTTGTTTAGATCACATCTTTTGATGTTCATTACAAACAAACATAAAAACTCCTTTACGTAGAATCTCTCAGACTGGGGAAATAGTTCTAGATAAAGCCCTCTTCCCTTCTCACAAATTTTCATTTAAAGTTTGCAAGTGCTCTGGGTAGGGCATTTATGTTTTTGAGATTGTCTCATAAGAAAAGCACAGTACAAGAAGCATGTACAACATTAAATGTGAAAGGCTAATGAGACTGGGCAGTCTCTTCTGCAGTGTTCCTAATGTTCCAATACACATATTTAAAGCAATATTTATGTTGTGCTGCTCATTGTTGATATTCTTTGCTCTATTGTGCAAAACTCATAAAAGGAGTTATGGTTTGAATAGGGAATTACACTTAATCAGAATATGGCACTCTTTATGGCATTGAGAACCAAGTACCTAAAATAATTTTGGAAATTTTCACAGTAAGATTTTTTCTGAAGAGGGATTTTTATTGCATGCAAATATATATATAAGTGCTAGTACATTGTCATCTTGTATAAGGAAGGATTTCAAGCAGAAGGAACTGACTGTCTCACTTAATCTTTTTCTCTCAGTATCATCAGCTATTTAAAACGAACTAATATATTGCCATACCCACAAATGTCAAAAACAAAAGCAATCCTTTATGTCCATTCTTTTAGATCAAATTTTAATACACTTCATGGCATTGATTTCTCATCTACAGTATCAGTGTTCTATCATCCCATGAGCAAAAGGATTTCT
This sequence comes from Phainopepla nitens, assembly GCA_013400175.1. Taxonomy (NCBI): domain Eukaryota; kingdom Metazoa; phylum Chordata; class Aves; order Passeriformes; family Bombycillidae; genus Phainopepla; species Phainopepla nitens. The sequence continues at coordinate 445,547 of VXBQ01003815.1, forward strand.
TTGTCATCCTTTTTTTGAAAAACAACAGTAAAATATCTGCTATGTCACCTTTATCTAAATGGCAGCAAATAATTCTTTTGTCTTTTCTTTTGAGTGAAGAGAAAGGGAAGAAGTGGAAACCTTTCAGGATTATTTTGTGTTGTTGTTTAGTAGAAGCCAATATGTAATAGAATAGACAGGTGGATGGTTTGTAAGGTCAGTTTACCCTGACCTCTTTTTATATGATGTCTAACCCTAGAGACTCATTACAAAGTGTTTTTTCTCAAGTCTTGACAGAGGTGCTTTTTCTGTGAGGCTTCAGATAGCTTTACTTTTAATGCATCCACAACAAAAAGACACATACCAAAGGAAATAAGCATTTCTGCAGAAAACTTTAATTTTTGATCATGTCACCTGACATTTCTTTCTGTGGTAAAATATGTTATTTCTTCTAGTTGCTGATTCAGATTTAAAAGGCTACCAGCCTGCTTTGCTTTTCTTTTGTCCATTTTTTCTTTAAAATTGACATTCCTATTAATCTAGTTATAATTCACAGATGGAAAGAGTCCAACAGAGTTTCAAGATTTAAGCACTGGAATTAGAAATTTGAATCCTATCTTGTAAATACCAGTGGTAGCAAACAATCATATACTGGCCATTTGTTCTGCTGCCAATGATTATCACTACTGAGAAATTGTTATCTTATGATAAAATTTGTATCAGGTGGGCTTAAATTAACATTGGTCTAGTTTAAACAAAATATATGTATTGCGTGTGAATTTTGGGTTCACAAAGACATTCCCTGAAATAAAGAAAGGTTTTAAAAGGTTAGATGAGGATAAGAAATAATTATATACTGTGTAAAAATTTTCAAATTTATAACTCTTTACTTATAAACTACAGAAAGAAACCCCAAACAAGTAGTAAATGGAGAGGCAAGGGAAGATAATCCATTCTTCTGCAACTGGGAACAAGGAACATCCACAGTCTCATGTTTTTATGATCTGTCTTGACATTGAAGATAGTCATATAAAGATACCCCAATAAAAGAAGTCTTACCAATGACCTCTGCTAAGGGCTGTTTGGAATGATGGGTTTTGTCTTCCCAAGTCCCTGCTGTATGTGATGTGGCCCTGCTTTTCTGGGGATGGCTGAACACCCGCCCCCCCAATGGGAAGTGATGAATTCCTTAATTTGCTTTTCTTGTGCGTGTGACTTTTGATTTCCTTAATTAACTGTCTTTATCTAAACCCATGAGTTTTTTCACTTTTACCCTCCTGATTTTCTCTCCTCCATCCTGCTGGTGATTAAATCTCGGCAGACATTATAAACTCCATGACAGCATTAATCAGACAGATTTTATGATGGCATCACTTTTAGAGAAAGGAGAATGTTGGATTTTTAATTAAAAAAAAAGCTTTGTTGTATTCTCAGTGGAAATTATATTAGGACACTTTGAAATTAAGCACATCCAGGCAATTATTTTAAAAAAGCTCTTAAATGGCCTGGACAATATTATTCTAGTGTCAGTCATTCACTTGACTCAGCATTCCCATAATGAGTAAATGTCTTTCTAATTTAAATGTATTGAGTCCTCATCTACAAAAATTAAAGCTTTGCTATGACCAATACTTTAATCTAAAGTCTAATTTGTTTATCTGAATAATTTCTTTATGCATAACCTACATTATTACACTTAGTGAAATAGTAAGAACACTTAAGACGCTTGCTAAAATACTAAAATTCTTTAATCTAATTTTACTTTGTTTGCATCTAAGCTTCAATTCAACTAAGCTTCAATTCAATTTGAGGCCTGTGAGAAAATATCTCTAGAGTTTTCATGTCTTTAGAACACTGTGTGGCAGATATTCTCATTTCAAAGTATAGTCACTGTATCACAGAGTCTGGATAATAATTGGATCTTACTGATAGATTTGAATTTTAATTACTGTGTTGAGATGAGAGACTAGCCTACCTACTACTGCTTGGGCTAGTGATAGCTCAAGCATTTTAAAAATGCTTGCATTTTAAAAATGAAAATTCCAAAGGAGAGGATACCTCCATAGTAAATGAATTGTAATAAACAGATTCACCAAGATTTACTTTTCCTGCTTTACTTTATATGATAAATTTTACTATTTCTTTATAATTTCATTATACAATACATATTTTCAAAATTTCTTTACAGAATAATTAGTAAAATACATCCCTTGGCTGGAGATGCTAGACGTCATAGGTAATCTAGTTTTTTCTCTAGTCTAGTTGGGTGGCCTATTCCTTGTTGTGCCCAAGAATTTGGACATCATGTTTGGGAAAACTATGATAACTAAGTTTGAACACCTTGGGGCTTGCTCATGCTCCAAAAGCAGAAATTTTTTCTGACATCGTAGTCATTGGAGTTAAAAGATTGGTCTCTCTGAAGAACCAGAAGACTGAAAAAGGGATTTAAAAATGGTTCTTTAAAATACACAATTAAAGTCTTTTTCTGGAATATCTGTTTTAAAAATCATTTTTACAAAAGCATTAGAACCACAGATCCTAATATATTTTAATAAAATATTAAATATAAATATAATTTAAATTATAGAATAAACGTAATAAGAAACATAATCTTAATAATTATTGGTTTTAAATCTTAGTTTTAAAGTACATTTTCCAGCTTTGAAACCACTGATTTATTTTTTTTATTTCCTCACCTTCTTCTGGTTTTTATTGAATATAACCATCACATATTAAAAATGTAAATAGACGTATATTTCTGCCAAGAATGTTGGACTTGATTTGTGAATTTGATACAAATTAGAATGCATATATTTAGATATTCATACATCTTTCTGTCATTAACTCCAGAGGAAAGAAAAAAGGGAATAATTTTAGGTTAGATTATTTCTTTGCTCTAGTTCACTGTGTGACTGTGTAGCTTATGGTGCTAGGATGAAGGTGGGGGCAAGAAACATTGGGAAAAATGTCTGAGGGCATAAGGATTGCTTCTTTTGGTGGTAGAGTTGGCATATTTCAATTTAATTTGTGTGTTAAGCTATTGCATGAGCTAAGGAAATTTCTGTCCAGAAAAGTACTCTATCTGCTAGAGATCTACTGAGGGAGGATAGAAACATTTTTTTTTTCCTTAATCACCCACAGGACTTGTAGTGTTCAGATTTTTTTGGTAAACAAAACCAAAAAAAGCATGCTGCCCTTTGCATAGCTGTTAGCAAGGTCTGACTGCATGGGTTACCTCAGTCTTCCAGTAAAAGACCAAGAGTTTCTGTAGGTGGAAATAACTTAATCACTTTGCTGGTTAATTCTAAGTCTATCATTATCTCAAATTTTAACAAGCTAGCACCACTGTGATTTCTCCAGCCTCTATCAATACTGAATCACTGCTGACTAAACCCGCAAATTCAGTCAGGCTCAAAGTCGCCTCTTTCCCTAAAAACATCACTTCTGTCTGTCACTGAGCAACAGGGGAGCTAGAAGAAATCTTAACAATGAATTTTTTTTTTGTCACTTTTTCAGGAATATTGATGGAAGCTGAAAGTAGATGACTACATTTTCAAATTTCCTATTTATTATTTTGGCAGTAACCATTTCAGGATCCAGTCATTTTCAAAAAAATACAGGTTTTAAAGCTGATGTTTATTACGAAGAAACACTAGATTTAAATATTTCTGAGGCATCTGAATGGCTTTAGAATAAGCAGAAAGGATTCTTTTGACTCCATTCCAGTTAAGCACTCAAGCTTGTAGAAGGCTAATAGCTTGTCTAATAATTAATAAATTTATACTAACATGTTTGCCACTCAACAGAGATGTGTATAAACACCTAAAGCACTTTAAGACTAAGGAGTTGGTTATTGTAATCAGTGGAGCTGCCCGTGGTCTAATGAGTTCCCCCATCCCTGCCAGCTGGTTGTGCACATGCTGTCGGGCTGTCCTGACACTCACTAAGCGGCCCCAGCTAAAGCTCATGACTGCTAAGCAGCAGTATTTTATGACAGCTGCCTGCAGTTACGTGTCCATGCATGTCATGTCCCTGCAGAAGCATTCTAGTCCAGACAATGTCAGCATGTGTTCTTATGCCAGGGCAGGAAGAAAATGCTCATGGTACAGTGGCTGAAGCAACCTTACATTTAAAGTAAATTTGCATAAATTTTAAAAGTCCAGAGAAAGAGACAGCTGTATTGACATTGTGGAGAAAAGACAAAAAAATCCATTGTGCAAGAAGATGTTAGTGTGAACAAGTGGCAAAACTGAAAAGGGAGCAGTTGAGTTTTCCCTGGACTGGCAAGTCTAAGAGCTAACTGGAATAATTTCACCAGAAGATATAAATAGGAATATTAAAAGGAAACATATATAAGGTCAATTAACTGTTCTGATGGGTTCCCATACCTGGGAACAATCAATTTGTATGAGTAAAATGACCATTTTTAAAGATTCCCTCATGGACCTAATATTATTAAAAGAAATGAACACAAATCAAGCAAGCTGTTAGAATTTTTTTTAAGGCCTGCTTCCCCACCAAGATAATACAGTTTGAAGCAATTGTTTGGACAACCTGCAAATAAGTAAATCTCTAAATCCTTTATAAATCTGTTAAAAAATCCATCTTCCTAGTCAAAAAAACCTCTTTTTTCTTCAGCTACATTGGAAAGTTACATGTACACATCACAGGCGTCCTTCTTAGCCATGAAAATAATTGTAGACATTTTATGTTTTACTGAAGGAAATATAATGTTATTTTATCCTTCTTGAGCTGATGGGTTCCTTGATTTAAAAACGTCCCTTTTTGACCTTAGAATTTCGAAGACAGTTAGCACTCTCATTACTGCATTGTAAATGTTTGCAGTATTTTTTAATAATGTTAGTGGAATCGTTCAGGAAAGCTGGATTTTTTTGTCTGACTCCACCACAAGATAATACAAATCTGCTAAGTATACATGGAATCTTTCCAGCTAGCATTTTATATAAGTGCTGGATAATTTCCTATACCAAAGACATATTAATTCTGAGTGGAGACTATGAAAATCAATGCTAATGGGCCTCCCAGTGACCATAAATCTTCTCTTATGTAAGTAAACAGAACTCCGTTAAATATAAACTTTTGTATCCCTTGATGTATAAGTGTGATTTACCACGGCATATTTTGGGGAACTAACATTGTGATCAGAGCCAGTGGGTGCCTGGGCCAATCTGTACCAGATTTGTACTTCTCCATTCCTCTTCCTTCATGTCTGCATAAAACACTATGCTCTGCTCCCATAGCAACTGCGGTTGTTCGGGACCATATCTCTGTGTATTCAAAACGCACCTTGTTTTACACAGGCATTTCAGAGTAACCAGAAGGAAAATATATTTTTTAAATGTTTTAAATTCTATTGACTCAGAAGAATGAAACAGAGCTGCTGGGACTGTAAGCAAAGGATTCTGTGCCAGGCAGAGTAGGTTTGTGTTTTCCATCTCAATCCAAATCTAGCAGAAACACACTGAAGCCGAAATCAGAGAAAGAGGCAGAATTTTTGCAGCTGCAAATGTACCAGTGCTAACTGAGGAGTAACTGCAATTTTAGTCAAACTGAAATTGGTAATGAGAAGGAGCATCAATGTTTGAAATAATATTGGACGGATTTTTAGTCTTTGCTCATACTTTTTTCTTATCCTCTATCTTACTTGAGGCACTTCTTTCCATTCTGGTACCAGCCCGCATTACTGAAGTCTCAAGAATAGTCTGTATATAGTCATATAATTGACTGAATGCAGTCACAATTTGAAGCAGCTGGAAATGGGGATGAACCATAAAAGTGTAGAAAGAATATTGATTTCTATATTCTGATAAAAAATAATTTCCTTTTCTCTATTACCAGAGAATTTCAAAAGATTTTTTTCTTTTTTTTTTTTTTTCCTCTCTCATCTGTAATTTCTTGAGTTCTGCACCCAAGAGGTGTCGGCCAGGCAAAGGTACTTTTGTCTTGCATATAATGGAGACTAGAAATTTTGATGAACTGGAACCATTATTGACAGATGGTCATGCATATTTTCATTCTCAGTACTGTGCCAAAACTCATGGGCCCAGCAATAATCAGCAGGCAAATTTAAGCTGGAAACAGAATAAAGAAAGCAAAAATGCATGACATATAATTAATTTTGCCATCATTTTCTCAAAATTTGTTGCCTATTATCGCTATCCTTGGTTGCTTAGAAGTTTTAAAAAACTTTATCCCTGACATGAAATCTTCAGAACACTGTCTAATTATTAATATTTATTGCAAAGTTCTGTTTATTTTTGTAGATGATTAGTGGGCCCTCAGAAGTAATTTCTAAAATTGCTGTGTCATTATAGGTCCTAACTTCATTGAGGACCCATGACCCTGCAGCATGAAATTCAATTCAGACTGCTAGACTTGAGGCTCCAGTGTATACAAAAAATTTTTGGCCAATTTAATAGGATTAAATTCTAGATCAAAATGACTGAGATACACCAATATTAGCTACCCTTAAGCCAATTTAAGAGCATCTGTACAAGGGATTTCACTGGTTTAAATCAATTTAAGAATTGATTTAACTAAATTGCTACAATTTCTTTCTGTACACAGGGGACAAGTTACGTGAGTTTTATTTTGGGAAGAGTTAATCACTCACCTACCATACCATGGATTTCAAATATTATTGATGGAAAGCAGGTAGCTTCCTTCCATTATAAATATTGTAATGTACACTGTCTGAGGGATGGACCCGAGTGACAGATACAGGGGAACTGGATAATTGTATATCATAATTATATATTTCTGTCTATGTATATTTACAATAAAAGTAAGATACACAGATATGAAATTACAGGGTCTGAGAAAGCTGTCAGATTCAGGAAACGATTATGAAGTTGTTTTAATGCCATTGATGGTGAATAGGAAGGGTCTTTACAGTAAGAAGCTATCATACATATTGAGTTCTGGAATTTTTATCCTTGACTTGCCAAAATCAAGATTTTCAAGGTATGTCAACAGTACAGCTCAAACCACTGTTAATAACCAAAATAATTCAGCATCTGTTCAGTGGCTGTTTAGTCCTTGTATTTCTGCTAGGAATACTAGGCAGAAAATCTAATAGTGACATTTTTGTCAATGCTTACTCAACCTATAGACAGCTATTCCCTTGGAGCTAAGTCCTCCTTCACTTGGTAACACCAAATTGCAAACCATATCCTGTCATCATAGATGAGATCTGAACTGATATATCTGTTTCAGTTCAACTGCATCTTGTAAGGGTGGATTGACTGATGTCATTCCCTGTTGGTGCATGCCTAATAGTCATGGAAAGCCATGGAAAACTGAAAAATGTTTCCATGTGTTTCTACATACACGCCTCTATACAATGCATCTCATTACTTACCAGGACACTCAATTTGGTTAGGTTTTTGGTTTCTTCCTTCTTTAACAAAACTGTTGTAAATGTGTCACTGTGCAAAATAATTTTTCATCATTGTCCTTATGTTTTCACACTCATTTTCAACATTGAGCTATATTTAAGGAACCACAAAAAATTAAGACCTGAATATTTCAAAAGCCGTCATGAAAGTGAAGATGGATGCCTAAAATACAAAGACTTGTAACAAAATATTAAAGAACACCCTAGAAGCCCTTAACTCCATAGAAATCCTTAACTTTTTTCCAATGGTTACAGAAAATAACTAGAATGCAATCTATTTTTAATTAGATTAAAGAAGACACAGTTTTCTTAAAGGTCTAAACACAATTAACTATTATATTAATTAAACTTCCGTTTTTAAAAGTGCCTTTTCAGTATACAGGATGCAGGTGCTCAAATGTTGCAGTGTCACCCCTATGAAGCACTGATTTCTACTGGTTCTGAAATGGACACACCTCAGGGGACATCTGAGTCCCTCAGCCTGAGTGGTGATATCTGCAAAAAGATATTTAAGAAAACCATGAAGCAATGAGAGATGTGAGGAAAAAATATGAGAAATAGCCCTGAAAATGCCAAGATGAGGGAAGAAAGAGGGGAAGGAGGTGCTCCGTGTGCTGGAGCAGAGGTTACCCTGCAGCCCTTGGAGACACCACACTGGAACAGGTTTATCCTGTTTATGCAGTTTGTGGACAGAATCCATATTGGAGAAGTGAAAGAAGGAATAGCAGCAGTGAGAAGGTGTTATGGAACAATCACAACTCCACAGTTCGTCATGAGCCTGTCAGACAAGGAATCAGAGAGGAGTGAGGCATGGAGTAGTGAAGCTGATTATGAGAAGTGGAGAGAATCTTTTCTAAGTTGCGTTCTTGTTTCTCACTGTATAAATACGTTTTAATCAGCAATAAATTACATTGATTTTCACCAAGTTCAGTCTTTTTTGACAGTAAATGTCAAATGATGACCCAGTCTTTATCTTTGCTTCATTTTATCCCACTCTCCTATTGAGTGAGAGAGGAGCTGGACAGGCATCAGCAAGGCAAGTTTGCCTAAGACATCAGGGTGAATTATAGTAATAGGGAATATGCCTGTTCTAGAAAAACAAAACTCTGGGAACTTTTTTCAGTATAGATACTATAATTTCACAGTGGTTATGAAGAAAACAATACTTTACTATGTTCCATTTTGGTTCAATTTATAAGGGTTGTCAAAATACATAAAAAAAAGTGCCTGGTCTTCATAACTATCACTGCAGTTAAAAAAGGAAGAACATGCTTTTAACTCATATAAAATAGTTGACAAGCTGTGATGATCAGAGTCTAAAGTGCTGACCACATGCTGTTGTTGTTTGCAACAGCAATTTTAAGAAAAGATCATTAAGGGGAAGTGACAATTAGGTCTGAAGAAAAAAAAATCACAAATGATTAGAAAAGCTCTTTCTAGCAGGTGTCTAGGTTGGAACGAACCAAAAAAAGTGCACACATGATTGTTTCTTTTGGTGACAATAAATCTGACTCAATTGGTGCATTTAATTTATTTAGATAATTAATTTTAAATTGATTTGTTTTTCCTTATGATTAGGTATAAAACTACCTGATATTCAATGTGATGGAATTCAACTGACAAGAAAAAAAAAATTAACACAACCAAATAATTTCTCAATTTCTTTTTTTTTTTTTTTTCAGATAAATATTGTCACAACATAGCATCTCTAGCAACTTTATAGAAAAAAATAGTTTTGGGTAGGGTAGGGACTTTTTGAGTTTTTTTTCCCACACTTGCAGTACCTAAACTTTCCATCTTGTTGAGAAATCAAAGTTTGTCAGAAGACTATGAAAATTAACGTAAATATGAGCTAAAGACAGGTGATTCACATTTTACCATTTGTTTGATAGTAATATCAAAGTTGGAGGATTGGAGGATAACCCAGATATTGAGTAATTAGGAAAGATGATGAAAAGGCTGTAAAAGCTGTAAAACGCTGGTATGAAAAGATTGGGATAATTTTCTTCAGAAATCCGGTAAACAAGACAGGATATAGAAAAAAATTCTCTTTCAGGAACAGGGCAGTATATAATTTAATTACTAAGTATGAAATTTCAACCAAATTAAATGATAGTTTGTAATTAAATACAATATTCACTGAAGTGAAAAACTCTTGAATCATAGGGCTTAACCAAGCAATAGGCCGATTTCCTATGTCACATAGCTCAGTCCTTCAAAGCTGTAGGTAAAGCCTAAAAATTAAACTTACTTCGCTCAGAAATTAGACAAGCCTTTGGATCATCAATATATGCACTGGAAAAAGTAGTGCTGAGTCTCATTACTGTCCAACTTTTACATGTTACGCTGATGAATTTCACTTAATTTCCACTGTTCTGTCTTCAAGGTTATCCAAATGTTCAATATTAAATACTGCTCACACACTTCATTGATTTTATCTTACAAATTTTTATCTAATTTCTTAAACACATTCCAGCATGCGTTACCAAGGTCATTAAGGAAATATTAAATGCAATCGCTCTCAAGATATTCGTTATGACTTTCACAGTTACTCTGATCACAGTTCATTATTTTTTCTTGCAATAAGACTATTACCATTTCAACTTCAGGCAATTGAAAAATAAAGAAAAATAAAGCTTGTGGTAAGTCCCATCTGTATGTCAAATAAAGATCTTTCCATATAATATTGCATATATATAATATGACCTAACATTTAAAGATTTGTTATGTTTACATCAGTTCTTTATTGGTTATGCTATCCATGGTAGATCTGAAAAAACCTCACATATTTTTGATCCTGTCATTTTCTATAGATTCTTTCATTTATTTTCTCTCATTATTTTCATATTTCTTCAGTATAAGTTATTCAGTTCTGGCATTGTTGAGATTCATTCTTTCCTGTCTTCACAGACTATTGCATTTCCTTTCCTCAAATGTTATAATATACTTTTAGAAGCAGACATGGCATACATTTTATAAACGTTCTTTGACAACTTTGTGATTTTAATTGCATAGTTCTTTTAATAAAAGCATGTGCCCTCTGTCAGAACTTCTTTTCCAGTATGAGCCTCTACTTGTGTATATTAGCTGTTAATTTTTCTATAAGACCTATGGGAGCATCACTATTATTAGAAAAATATGAGAGAAAACTGTAAGTACAGATGTTTTGAGTAATGCTTAGATTTCCTTTAATATTTTCCCCATTAAAAAAAATTGCATTTTTCCCCTCATGTATTTATTTGTTTTCTCTTAATTCATAAGGTTGAGTAAACTGATCCTATTTATTTTAAATCTTTTACAACACTGAATCTAGATTGTCTTTTGGGAACTATTACTGACCACTAAGATAAGCTTTCTCTTCTCAGTCTTTTTTTTTCTTCCTATCACTTTAAGGCTTAATAAATCTTCTGAGGCACCTATTCACCATTCAAGTTTGAAGCATTTTATTGTAAAAAATACATATTCTAGATATGTCTTACATCTTTTACAAGAAAAACCCCAAAAAACCAACCAAACAACCAACCAAACAAAACAAACGGAAAAACCCACCCACAAAAAAAATGGCCAAACATCCAAATCCTGGCATTACAGTACAGCTCCCTTCATTAATTTCTTCAACTTGTAAGAATTGTCTGCTTTGAATTAAAGATAAAAAAAACCCTGACAAGTTTTATGTATGTCACATTATTTCCTTTTCACCCAAAGGAAGATTATTTTCTTAGGATTTTTTGTAGTGTTGGTATTTCTCCAAACCAAGGAAAACCAGCTTCCACTCTTTTGAGTTCATTGATATTCTGTGAAGAAATATGACGAGTGTCATATTCCAAAGTTATCTAAGCCCCACCATAATTAAACTAACATAAAAAAAATTGAACATTACTTATCAAGAACATAAGAACTATTGTAATTAAACAAAATATTTCTGAAATTTTCTGGTTTCAATGAATGATACATCCGAGCATGTCATTTTTCAGTTTAGCAGTGCTTAGTTTTGATACCCAGATATAACATGCTGTGTTATGATTGCTATCAGGCCTGGAATGAGCACCAGCACAGCGGCGCCAGGGTACTTGATGTATCCATCAAGTGTTCTCCAACAGAGGGACAGCTTCCATTCCACCCTGCTTCCACTCCAGCCCTCCTAACTAGAAGCACACTTTTATATCATACCAAGAGAAACAGGTCTGAAAAACTGCCCTGCTCCAGCAGCACAGAACAAGCAGCAAGGCTGCTTAATAGGGAGCCCTGTGTTGTCTCACTCGCAGGTTTCCCATAGTTTACTACCTCTTTCCTTGATGCTTGACCCCTGTTTTGCCACCCATACACCTTACCTTCTCTGCCCCAACATTCTCCCAGGTAAATAATTTTTCTGTAATTATTTTTTCCCTGTCAGCTCCATTTTGCCATACCTATACCCAGTTTTGATGGTTTTGATACCATTACCTAGGTAAATTGCTTTTATATAGAATCAGCAGCGGGTCCCCAATGATCCTCTCCATTTACATGTGAGTCTTGGCTCCTGTAGTCACCCGTGAGGATGCCACCATCTGCTTGGCACTAACTCTTGTCCAGTGCTCACACTGTTGGCTTCCATGTCATGCCGCTCCTCCTGCTAAGTCCAGAGGCTTTTGTGACACACTCCATTAGTGTAGCAACAGGACAGTGACTTGGTCATTTCCTGCAGCCTTAACAGTGGTGAGGACAGCTCTTTCCATAAAACCATACAGTTCCATAAACTTCAGACAAGTATTTCTGAACCTTTTTCTAACATACTGGTGCAGATTTTCAATCGTGTTACTATTTTTTAATCGTATATGTGATCCAGCAGGCTAATCTCATCCAGGCCAAGAATGAATGAAGCACAGCTAGATAACAAAGAAAAAAATTATCTTTTATTTTTTCAACTGGATTACTTTTCCTGAGTGTCACACATTATGATTTCCTATCTATAATGCTGCATTTATCACATTTCATTTTTAACAGACTGTAGAGAAAGACTCATCTACGGTTTTACATTCATGCACTTGAATGCTGGAATATTCACACTTAGCACTGATAAGAATGACTTTGACTTGAAAAATAGACTCTTCAAAACACATTAGCGTTTTGGGAAATCAGTGTTCTGAGACTTTCTGATAAGTTTTTAATTCTATTTGAAATATTTCTAAAACTACAGACGCAATCTAGGAGAACTCAATTACTTAATACACCCTTGTACAATTTAATACACTTTGTTACAATTTAAGTGTCCCTTCATACAAAGGATGTTATAATGTTAGGGCTTTGTGCATAAAAGAGATTATGTACATGTAATTTTATTTGATATTAAGAATTTACATGCAGAGGAATATCCATGATTTTATGCAGAAAATATCATTATGAAAGCTTATAAACAGTAAATTCCTAATGAACTGCTTAGGATATAATGCATAAACCAACAAATAAACAGAATATGACAGTAGTCCCTTGAGTTCCCTTGAAGAGAATGTCTTTGGCATGTTTCATCTGAAAAGTCACACTTTTTATGATCTTTTCCTCTTATTGATATTAATCACATATCACACCATACATTACAAGTTCAAAATGTTAGAAAATTTAGAAATTAGAATTTAAAAAAAATAGATAAATTAAAAATTATTTGAAACTTCTCTTCTGGTAGTCCTTTCCCCAGGGATACCATGTGTTAAGAGTTCAGATGACAAATCAATTAATCTGAGCAATGAATCTTGGGTGTCAGGGATAACTTGTAATGAATTGGGTAGAAATGAATTTCACTTGTACTAAAAGTCCTGACGAGAGATTTTAGGAAGAAGAATCTCATTCAAATGGATGGACAGGCCTGCATATGCTGGCAGAGAGAGATGCAAATGATTTTTTACTGAACTTGGATCGGCTGTTGGAATTTGGTAAAGGTTCACCTAAGAGACACACAGGGGGCATTCACCTTTTCTTGAGAATTTAGCATGGAAAGAGCAGGATGAAAAAGCAGCGTTTATTTCAGGAGAGATCGAGTTATATCAGTTTTTAAGGAATGAGAATCCCTTCCCAAAATTTTATCTCCATGTTCTCTTTCAAAAAAGTATCTGACTTTCTACTTACAAAAGTATTTGATTTGCTTGCAATATGAAGACCTCTCTTTTGACTTCAAAATTATTGACTTTTAATGAATAAAATAATTGCTCATTTAGTCCTAGAGTTCTTTGAATCATTTTTTGTGTCAAGATTTCTCACCAAAAAATTTATTTCATTCTAAATTTGCTTTACACTTTAGCTCAGTGACTTATATGAATATGTCCTGAATTGCTTTGACAACAATAAGGTTTATAGCTGTATGTCGACTTCTATGTGTGCCTCGAAAACTGGTGATCCTGTCTCAAACCTGGACAAAGCAAACTACAAGAACATTAATATTTCCTTACATATTTCCTATTTTACTCAGTAGTTGTCTTGGAAAGCATTTTCCAGTAGTTAAGCAAAGTTAATCCTGATTTATACAGCCATGCTAAGAAAACCATGGCCCACAGCTGTATGTCACAGCCCTAATACTTTCTTGTATGCCTGAAAATTTAAAACTAATTTACCTTTTCTGATGTTGCTGTATATGAGCTCTGTTATTAAAATGTTAATGAAATATACACAAATAATGGAAAATGTTTAAGTTAATTTCAGCAACTAAATCGAGCTTACTGAGTTCCATGAGCATAATAAGGCTGTTACAGAAACATTTATGCTGACAAACGCATTACAGTCCACATTAAGTTTAGGGAAAAGGGGTCCTCCAGAAAGAGCCCTTAAATATTCAGAATAACAATTGTTGTTGTGAAAATTTAACTAAAAATATTAACAAAATATATTTTTAGAGTAAGCTTTTAGTTTTCCCATAGGGACAATAGTAAGTGCTTAATAAATATTGTAAACTCTCGTGGGATGTTAAATAAGATTTCAGTTTAGCTTTTCTGATTGTTTTATAAGGATTAATTGCAAACTCCATTTCATAAAATATAACAATATAAATAATTTTAAAAAATATTAAATTAAAATAGTTTTCTTTGTAGAAGAGGTTCCAATTTTGTAAGCTGAGCATAGCCTTTTTTCATATGCCTTTATTTTGGTTGTGATGAGGAGTAAATTGCAATACTATGCGGATTAGCAAAACATTCAAATTAGTTCCATTGTATTTCAGTGTGTAATTTCTTTCATGAACACTCTATGATTAAAAAAAGGTAAATTTTGATGGAAAGTTTGTTTCAAGCTGAAAACCAGAATCCACTTCTGAAGTTATATAAGGTCCTAACTCCTCTATATCTGTTGAAACTACTGTGACAGAAATCTGTACTCTCACCATACAAGAAATATATGAATACAGAATCTTGTGAAGTAGCTCAGTGCTGCAAAGCTGAAGTCCCAGATTTCCAAATGACTTGTTTGCCTGTAGGTTGTTCTGAAAGTCTGTGAGACTTAAATTTATAGTAGCTAGAGATTATATGTGAAAACAGGGAAGGTAGGGATGGCGGTTCTGTCTATCACAATTCCTATTACTTATTATCAGGACAAGGATTTAAGAAGTGGAAGCTAACATCATAAACTAGATGGTTATTTTCATTTTAGGTATCTAATAGTTGTAAACACAGCTTAAAAAAGAAGTGTCATATTTTGAAGTATCACTTAAACATTTAATCTTCTTTGACTTATCTAAGTTTACTGGAAAATTGTAAATTTAGCTCAAGTTCTGCCCATAGCTGCCCATTGTAATCACACTGCAGGCCTCTTGTCTGTCAATACAGTTACTTGCATAGACTATTTCTGCATAGATTATTCCAGACATCACAAAAAATCATCTGACCATCCATTGGACTCCACTGTGGTTTGTGTCATGCTAATTTATCTTGTAAATTTTGCCTCTGGAATTTTAATGCCCACCAAATACTGTACTGCAACTATGAATCTTATCAATGTGACACTCACGCAGCTTCAAGAATTAAGCCAAACAAAAACTATATTCTGTGATCTAAAATGATTTCTTTGAAGTCAAAACAACATATCTCTAAAATTTTGGTATGCAATTTCAGTACCACAGTTTTTATCCTTTCACAACACCTTTCCTTGAAAAAGTCGGAGACGAAATATTTCTTCCATTATTCATCCTTTTATCAAACATATTTGGAATACATTGACTTTGGATTTTTAGCTGTCCTTCAGCACAGTCATTTTTTTTTTCCTTGATAAAGATTCTTAAAATTTTTTTTGAATAGGAAAGTTCAAACA
The DNA here is from genome assembly GCA_013400175.1 of Phainopepla nitens. Taxonomy (NCBI): domain Eukaryota; kingdom Metazoa; phylum Chordata; class Aves; order Passeriformes; family Bombycillidae; genus Phainopepla; species Phainopepla nitens. Next base: position 461,208 of record VXBQ01003815.1, read on the forward strand.
TCTTATTGTACGATTTCTGTAGCACGTATTTTGAAATGAGCCACCTGGGAGTGTCTTTGAAGCTGATGCTTTGATGTGTCATTCATTTTCTTTCATGTTTAGCTGAAATTGCCTGAAAGTCACTGCATTTTGTCCTTATTCCTCTTTCTCTGAATTTATTTGATGTCTGTAGAATCTGCTGTTATCACCGAACTGGTAGAATAAAGTGAACAAATTAAAACCATGACTATTTTCAGGACAAGAAAAACAACATCAAAGTGTTTAAAGTTATTTCAGTGTTAGTAATAATTGATATTGCGCAGTAACTGGATAACAAGTATATTGACTTTCTTTCATTTTATTTTGAATTCAAACTTTCCAGAGGCATTTTTAGATCTGTTTTATCGAAATGTCAGTATTGCCATAAAAGGGGGCTTCTCATCTTTTCTTCTTGACCAATATACTCATGTGGGAAAAAGGCACCCAAAAAATCAAATAATTTAATTCTCCGCTGTAAGAGATAGATACTGCAAGATCAGCTGCAGTTACTAAAAACTAACAAACAAACAAGCAAACCAGAAATTGATTTATGAAATTAATATTAATAATGAGAAAAACAACATCTTATGAGCAAGATGTGAGAGACCCACTCCTTGGGAGACTTGAGTTGGATAGTGGAAGACACAGGTTCAAGACACTGATGCATATTTTACATAAACCAAGGAATTTTAAAACTAACCCATATATGTCCCTCTTTCTACATTAGTGCTCTAACTGATGATTTCTCACTGTCCTTGCTCTGGTCCTCATCTTTTTGGTTTTACTGTGAATTTTGCCTGAGGTCTGTAGATGAATTCCTCCTTGAGTGGGGACACGGACTGCTTCTGCAGGAATCGGGCAATCCAGCCTTGGCCTAACTGCGGCCTAATTGAGGCCTGCAGAAGCCTGTGAAGGCCTGTGATTGTGGCGCAGCTGAAATTTGTCTAATCTATGTGTTTGTGAAGTATGCCAGTTATAGAGTATGTTAGAGACAGGTTAAAACAATGAGCCAATTAGGCAGAATTATCTTCAAGAATGGAATGTAAATAACTTGTTCATATATAAGAAATGTGCGCAGCAGAATAAAAGGATTTCGCCATTTTAACTGTATCAGTGTAGGCATCTTTCTTTTCTATTCCAGCTCCTCGTTGGGTACCCTGTATCGGAGGTCTGATGAAGATCTGATGAATTTCATTACCAATTTTCCTCTAAAAGAAAACTTGTTTTTCTCAAGTTCTTCAGTGACTCTGCTATTGACACTGTAAATATACCCAAGAACCAAGTCTTAGAAATTAATAACCTACAGTAAGTATATTATAAATTCTAGCTACAGCTATTTTCCTCAGGGTGACATTTCTGAATAAACTACTTTATTACTAAATATTATTAAGGATGTGTTAAAGTTGACAAACAATTTAAATGACAGCAGAATTTTCTCCACTATTTCAAGATAACACAGAAATGTCAGAATTAGAAGGCCAGGATATTTCATCAGCTGAGGAGCTGTCTAGTCTGGAGAAAAGGAGGCTCAGGAGAGAGCTTATTTCTCTCTACAACTACCTGAAAAGAGGTTGTTGTGAAGTGGGAGGGGTGGTCTCTTTTATCAAGTAACTAGTGACATGTCAATAGGAAATGTCCTCAACTTATACCAGGGAAGATTTACATTTGATATTAGGAAAAAATTCTTCAAGGAAAGGCTGTCAAGTATTGAAACAGGCTGCCCTAGTAAGTGGTGGAGTCACCATCCCTGGAGGTAGTAAAAATATGTGTAGATGTGGCTCTTTGGGACACAGTTTAAGACTGGACTTGACAGTGTTGGGTTAATGGTTTTCTTTGACAATCTTAGAGATTTTTTTTCCAACTTAAATGATTATTCTACATTTATATGATCCTGAGGGATCTGCATTTCAATCCAGACATACAGTATCTTTTCCTTTTACTCAAAATCAATCTGATTACACAGATTCAAATGTAGATTGATGGTTTGATCTAACTTATCTACTCTGCCAAATACAGTCAAGGTTAGCACAGCTCATCTCAGGTGCTATAAATCACTTTTGCTCATTGCCCACCTGATCTCAGTGATAATGTTCCAACATTAAACAACTGTTCTACTGGTCTTTTCTCCCCTTTTTACTTTTTAAAACATTTTGCATAATGTGTGCTAAATCTCTTATCAGCTAAAATGGCAGTAAGAATTAATTCTGCTTGCAGATAGGAATTAAGAATTTGCTGTTTTTCTGTGTCTCATGTTCTGTGATGATAATATTTTTTGAAATAGCAAGCACTTTTTTTTCTCTTCATAAGATGTTCATGTACTATACACAATAGAGTTAACCAAGATAGTCCATGCAGTCTCAAAACTATTCTCAGGCAGGATTTTTTTTAAATTATGTATGATGTATATGCATATATTTCCAGAGGTAAACATAAATATGTACATATTTACCTTTCCAAATAAATGAAGTGGATACATCATATTCTAGATCAATATTTTCATGGGGATCTTTCTTTATACTTTATTCATGTATGCAAAACCCCACAACCTTTTCTGAAGATGTGGGAAATTAAAAAGAGGCGTTAAATGATATTTTGTGAATCTGATTTTAGTCCTCCATACAAGGATTTTGAGTTCAATTTGCATTATTAGCAATTAAACTATCTCAGAATTACCTTGCTCTAGTTTGTTTTCTTAATGTAAGATGCTTCACTCTGTATTTAGTATGCAGAAAACAGAATGTTTTTTGATTATTTAGATAAGAATGATCTAAAGAATGATCTTAGCATTGCACTGTAAACAAGGTACTTTATTGTAGTGGGGGACATTTTAAATTTTCCTTAATTTTTCATTTTATGAAGGAGTTGTATTATAGAGAGTGTGCTATTTAAATAACAATTTTATAGCACCTGAGGTATGACTTTGATTTTCATTCATGAACCAATTGCAAATCTATTAGCATCTCTGTTACATTTAGAAAGGGCCAGCTTTGAAGCTAGTTGGAGGAACTCCTGGCAAAAAAGAAGCATATATTCTATCAGAATATAGCGTAGAAAGCAAGTCTTTGTTGGAGGCTTTCAGTCTGTAGAGTGAAACAGAGAATAAAAACCCCTGCTTTTATCAAATTTCTAGAGATGTTGAGATGTAATTTAAACACACTCCACAGTCTCTATGCTGCTTTTTTAATACTATAGAGCATAAAGGGGCTATAAGTTTGAATTTTGTATGGAGATCTCTCATTCTCTTCTAAGTTATTGTACTAAACCTTTCTCTAAGTTTTTTTACATCAATATAATTACATAAATAGGATTCCTTTCAATATAATTAAAATAGTTCGGCATTGCATGCTTCCAGTGTGTGTTAAAAGTTATTAATTGTGTCTTTACTTATGCATTAAAACCTCAGAACTCTTACAATCTCTTTCTTTCTTTCTTTTTGTTTTTACAAGTGTTCTAAGCATTGCATTAAGCTGAGTAAAAATCAGTGTTTATAATCAGGTCAATGTAACTTGTGTCAAGATATCATTCTCAACATCTATTTAGGAAGTTTCCTTCCTAAAGTAAAGTTGTTGACCTTTGACATTATCCATATTTGTTTTTCAAAACTTTGAGATCAAGAATAGAATTTGGTCAGTTTTCTGACATTTAAAACTTGCTGATGCCTAATGACATTCGGATGAAAAGTCTCCAGCACTACTTTTCACTCTAACTTTGAAGCTGAAGTAGATTAAGAATATTTAATAATTTTCTTTTTGTTTTTTTAAATTTCAAGCCATCATATTAAAATTAGCTTTTGGTAGATTCTGAGCTTCTAGGTTTAAAGAGGAATTATTTTATTTTCATGAAGATGAGTTTTATACTATTAGAGAATGATTTATTTCTATGTAGCATCATTAAAACATGGTGAGTTCCATAGTCATGTTAGCTGGTATGCTTGCAATGTATATATCCTGTCTACAGTGCCAGAATACAGTTTATGTGACACCAATGTCTGAACTGATGTTATTAGTCATAATTAAATTATCTCATGTGTTTGCACTGTCTATGGTAAGAAACACCACTCTTATTTCTTCTGGTGTTTACTGAACTAACCAATAAAGCTGAATTCTCAGCAAGTCCCTTATATTATGACAAAGTAAATATTTTACACTTTGCTTAAGGAAAGCATCACCAAATCCTGGCAGGCGGTAGATTCCTCAGGGACTTTTCCTGGAGCCTGTGGATGAGCTGGGAGTTGAGGTAGAAAGAAAAACAAACCTTGAACACATTGTTTCTTAACCCATTGACTATCTAGCCCTTTTTTCTTGTGCAAACTCAAACACTGTACAAGAAAAGTTGGGGAAAACAACTTAAGTCATTTTTTCCTATGTATTGGCATTTAATCCCCAACAAATAGGTAAAACCACATTTTTGTCTAAAAGTTTGCTACTTACATCACAAAAACCTTGAAGCAAAAAACTGGGTATTTAAAACTACACAGCATGTGGAAATGTGATCCTTGCTTGAGACTGAGATAGTTTTACTCAGCAGGCACTGAAAAGAATAACCGGTATTTTTATGTAAATAGGTGCAAATGGGTGGAGGTAAACCAGCTTAAGGACACTGCATGTGTGTGTGTGTGTG
>VXBQ01003815.1:465936-729272 GCA_013400175.1 Phainopepla nitens
TTAAGGTGACTGTGTGTGTGTGTGTGTGTGTGTGTGTGTGTGTGTGTGTGTGTGTGTGTGTGTGTGTGTGTATGCATTTTTCTGAGGAGGAGTAGTTTATTGAGGTAATATAAAGAACTAAGATGTGCTTTCCTTCACTTTATCTCTACAGGGTCATCAAGCTCTAGTAGCCACATTGGAGTGCAGTGTCCAGTTCTGGGCTCCTCAGTACAAGAGAGACATGGAGCCCCTGAAGCAGATCCATCAGAGGGTGACAAAAATCATTAAGGCACTGGAGCATCTCTCTTATGGGGAAAAGCTGAGAGAGTTGGGCCTGTTCAGCTTTGAGAAGAGATGACTGATAGGTGACCTTGTAAGTGTCTATAAGTATCTGAAGGGAGGGTGACGAGGACGGAACCAGGCTCTTCTGGGTGGTGCCAAGCAACGGAACAGGAGAGAATGGACAGAAAATGATGTACATGAAGTTACATCTCAACATGAGGCCTCTTTACTGTGTGGGTGACTGTGAGCTGGAATAGGCTACTGAGAGAGGCTGTGAAGTCTCCCTTACTGGAGATACTCAAGAACCATCTGAACGCAATCTGTGCCACATGGTCTGGGATGACCCTGCTTTAGCAGGGAGGCTGGACCAGACCACCCACTGTGGTGCCTTCCAACCTGACCCATTCTGTTATTCTGTGGTTCTGTGAAATATTATAACAATATGACGATACCTTGAGTTCATCCATTAAGATACAGGGAGAGGACTTTAAACTGACACAATCAACACTCTCATCAAGGGTGATAAGTCACTTATGGATGGTGGGTTTTTTTCTTTTTTTAATAACTGAGGATTCTGTATGTCAGCCAAAGCCCTACTTAAAGTCACTGTCATACACACAAAGTCTATAGCTTCAGTGTGATTTGCAGAAGAAGCGGAAATGGCTGCTGTCAGCTTCAGAACAGATGAGGAACGAAATCTGTCATGAACATAGAGAATTTAATATATCACTAAAGACAGTTAATTTAGCAGCCATGACCTATGTAGGCAACAGAATTAATAGCAAGTCTGTTCAGCAATGATGTTCTCCCTGCTGTGCCATTGGGAGTGCAAGTCAATATTCTGATTTCTTCAGTGCTTTGTGTACAGCCTGTTCTGCCTCTGCTTCCCCATCATACACATCTCCCTTGGTGTCATGGTAGCCAGCCACCAAGTTTTTAAACTGATTGTGTGTTTATTCTGATTAAAGGAGTATTCTAACTCTGTGGTATGAATTGACTGAAATGGATTGTGGGTTTAAAACATGAAATAGACCTGGGATTGATTAAAATTCTTTCTATCTTTCTATTGTTGAGCCTTTGCATTCCTTTTAGAAAGTACTAGATTTTCTTCTGAAGTTTTTTTGGTTTTGTGGCTTTTTTTTGTTTTGTTTTGTTTTGTTTTTGTTTTCTTTTGTTTTGTGTTTTGGTTTTGGTTTTTTTTTATGCGAAGTAAAATAAAGAAAACAGTTGGGACAGGACTTTTGTCACAGGTGTATCATGACTGTGTAATGGTAAAGCCACTCTTGCAATATTTCTAGGTCTATTTTCCCAACTGTTGTTGAGGTATTTTTTTTCTGTCAAGAGATTTCTTTGCAATACTGCTGAAATGAACCTGCCAAATATACAGCTGGATGAAACAGCAGGACAAACAAATAACACAAAAACCACAAAAACCCAGCAGGTTTCTATTCAGACTATCTTAAAGAACAATTTTCTTTGCAGAAAGTGAAATTGTCAGATCCTGAAAGTAGTTTTATCTGTGTTGATTTATACAGAATCACTTTTACATATTTAAACTTCTGGAAATACTAATAGGCTTTTAAACTACTGAGCAAATAACAATATTTCTAAGATATTGTCTAGTGTAGATGTGGTTTGATATTGTATTTGAAAATAATGATATTTCAAAAATTGTCAGGAATTATTGTAATTTAGAACAGAATTTTAAGTTTATGTTCCAAACCACTAAAATTTGCTAGTTTGAAAACAGTAACTTTAGCAAGACTATTTTAAATAGAGAAATAATGCCTTGCCTTATTTACTGTATGCAAGACAAAATACAACTCTAGCTTACATATTAAATAGAATCAAGATAATTAAATGTCTTTTAATGCATGTGTTTAGTTGCTTAAGTGCAAATACATGCTTAAACAACCTTATCTCAGAACTGGAGTCACATATTGATTTAAATTTTGGCATCCTTCTTTCTCTTCTTTCTTTCTTTCTTTCTTTCTTTCTTTCTTTCTTGCTTTCTTGCTTTCTTGCTTTCTTTTTCTTTCTTTCTCTCTCTCTCTCTCTGTTTCTCTCTGTTTTTCTCTCTTCCTTTCTTCCCTTTTACCTTGGTTGAATAAAATCAGCCAGTTTTTCTTTTCATTTAAACTTCCGTGTTAGGTATTAGTCCTGTAGTTTTGCACAGTTTCCCTGAAAACTCAGTCCACCAACTGGAGCTCCATATGCAATGCTGGTATCCCGCATTGGCAGTACTGTGTTTTTGAATGAGTGTAGTCTCAGGCTTGAAAATAAGCCAAGTTAGATATGTAGGGAGAAGGATAGATGAGCTGATATAATTGACACATGATAAATAACAAACACTAAGTGAGATTTCAGGCACAAAATCCCTCTGTAGAGATAAACATCTCAAATGGAAACAACAGGAGCTAAGTCTAAGATGAGAGCAATTGATCTTTGTTTAATTGAAATATGTCAGTAAGATCATTGAAAGAGAAAAAGGAGACTTTGGACACCTGTGGACTAGTAAAAGTATTATGAAGTCGGAAATAGCTGATATGGTGTATTCCTTCTAAAGGAACACGAAATTTTTATTTATAGCCTGTGAAACACAGTGAGATTAACTGAAGATGGAGGAAGGAAGGGTCAGAAGAGAGAAATATTGTAAAGTAGTAAAGAAATCTTGTGGAGATTTCTGAGCACCGGGATTGGCAGTAAAATAGGGAGGAATACTTCTGTGGAAAATGTTCTCCCACTGGTAGCAGTTGTTCTATGTTTGCTGGTGTATGGGTGTGCTCAGTACATTTTCAAGCCTGCAAGATGGATTATGACTTCCCTGAGGGCTCAGACAATGCTCAACATGGCAACAGGTAAGGGCAGCAACGCTGGCAGTGTGGGGCCGTTCAAAGCATTTGAGCTTCCTCTAAATATCTGGGACTTTGGTGTTTAAAAGAAGTCCTTTATACTTTAGCAACTAAGAAGCTAGGAGAGGATTTTGAAGATTACACTTTCCAATGCAGGCATATGAATTTTCTGCAAGTCCTTGGGGAATTTGGGCCACAGTAATCTTTTCTTTGTTCTTCCTGTCTTTGAAACTCAGTGTATGCTCCTGTGAAACATACAAGATCAGCATGAAAACTATGTGCCAAAAGAACATTTAATTCTACCTAAGCTTTTAATATCCAATTTTTTTGTTGGGGAAGTATGACCTAGTAATCTCTCAGGCATGTGGTATGATTCTTGAGGTGTTCTGTGCAGGGCTAGGAGTTGGACTAAATGATCCCAGTGCCTTCTAACTCAGCATATTATATGATCGTACAAACATAAAGAAGTACACCTTGCCATGGCCACATGCTGATAAGAAAGAAAATATCAGAGGAAAAAAAACTGTGTTAGGTGATCATCATACTTCTAAAGTAATGTAATTGTGTTATTGTGACCTTTGTACACTGTCCTTTCTTCTGTTCTTTGCCCTTCAGTACAGCTGTTAACATAAATACTTCAGTGCAGAATTGGCTGTTTTCTGTCTTGCACTTTGTACTTTGTGCAATTGTTTGTTCTTGAACTTCCAAGTCTTGCTTTCATGTTCTTATATACCTTGAATAACATTGATTAGATATGCATCCCCCTCTCCTATGTACTTTTTCTTCTGAAAATTTATGTCTCTAAATAGTCAATGTACTACAATGAATGAAATCGTAGGTGAGTATTCAACAAACTTGTACACACAAAAATGCCATAGTTAATATTTTCAAAGGCTTCTGGAGTAATTTAGATTATTTAGGTTAGGTTATTTTTCAGATTTATCAGTTATATTGGGCTCTCCTCTATTTTTTTTTTCTTTCATATGATGCCATTTATCTAACCTTTGTCTAACTTTGACAAAAGGAGCTGACCTACAACTGTTAGAGTCTAAATAATCACTAAACTTGACTACTTTGCTTAAAAAGTATATGAAACACCACTGGTTTGTGAAAGAACTGGTTGGTGAAATGTAGCTGTTTGATATCACAAAATCACAGAATGGGTCAGATTGGAAAGAACCACACTGGGTGATGTGCTCCAACCTCCCTGATCAAGCAGGGTCACTCTAGAGCACATGGCACAGGATTGTGTCCAGAAGGTTCTTGAATAGTCCCTTTCTACACTTGCATTTAAAAATAAATGTGATAATTTTCTTCCTAATCTTGTCTTTGGCCTGTACAGCTGAACTCATATGGTTTTAAAAGGCCAAGGACAAGCTTATACATTTTTAAAATGTTTTTACATGTAAGCAAGTAGAGAAAATATAAGCCTCTAGTCCAGCTACAAGAGGGGCAAAAGAAAGAGGGTCTGGACAGAGATTTATCAAGTTTGTAGTACACCACCTGGGATGGTAGTGTCTTTAATCGTATCAGCAAATCAGAGCATTACTCTAGCATCATACACCACAGGGGTATTTCTACTGGTTCTAGAGCTGAAGACTAAACATTTGTGCTCATAATTTTCATGTTAGAGGAGATATATATATATACACTTATTATTAATATGATGCTAAAGTAATGTATTAATTCATATTGTGTACAATTTTCTCTTATTCTGATTTTTTACAAGGTTGTCTTAAAATCTCAGTGTCGTGAAAGTAAATCTGCATTTTCTTTTGAAGAAAAGGTTACAATCACGCTGAAGGAGTAGCAAAATATTTATTCATGATTACACACTAAGTCAGTCCTAGAGCCAGAAATTGAATCAGTTTTTTGCTTTAACCATTTTACATTTCCCATTGGAATGTCCTCAACTTACTTAAACTGTACCTTAGTTTAGTTGGACATTATTTTTATAGCTTCTCTTCCTCCCTTAGCCCTTCAAATCACAGAAGTGGAAGGGCATGAGGAGAATGATCAAAGAGAAGGCCCAGAGGAATGTTTGGTAACTTTGAGCCTGTGATGCAGAAAAGTGAACACTATTCCTCTTGCTTTTTTTACAGAAGTTTTTGATATGTAACAATAGGCTGCTGATTATTGCTGTCTTATTGCTGAACTGTTCCTTTTTAATCCCATTTGGCTGTTATTCTGCATGAAATGTTTGAATTTGCAGTGCATACTGCAAACATTCCTATGTAATTCAACAGCAAGATGCAAGACATTTAATTAATACTTATTAGCATATCTGTAGTGTAAATGAAAGTGATTGAATTTTTTATAACCAGCTGTACTTCCAATGTGTCTATAATTTCCTCAATCCCTTAGTGCATGCTTTTGGAATACTTTTCTTATGCATTAAAACAATTTCCTTTTGCTTTCTTCGTGTAGGAGGCAATCTTCGAACAAAAGAAAGCACCTCAAGGAAGAACAGTAGGAAGATATTCAATAGTATTTGTTTATCTATGTGTCTTTAATAATATATAGTAATATAAAGTTTGATGAAATATTAGGTGAGACTGACCAAGAGAATACACAGTTAGAAAAGCAAAATTACACTGCAAGAGAGGAAAATCTGCAAAAGATTTGACAATTGTAGCTGGTATACCTAGCAATAATTTTAATGTTTTCCAAGAGGGAATGATAAAGGTCCATCCACATGTATTACTAAATTAAAAGAATTTCATTTCAACAACTCTAAAATTTGAGTTTATTCTGATTGGAAGTGAAAATAAGCAGAAGGTATACCCTGGGACTGACATGGCCACTGTAAGGTTTGTGCTTTCTTCGCACCAGCTCTTGCGGTGACCTGGCCTGCAGCACAGCAGTTTGGGAGCCCTGGGCTGCTTTTCCCTAAACAGCATACTATTCTCACCTGTGTTACAATAAAAATGAAGTTCCTTAGTGCTGAGCCCAGTGATGAGTTAATACAGACATTCAGGCAACTTTAGGTACTTTCAAGAATTATTCGGATTATAAATTTACTGTGTAAAGAGATCTACAATTTAGATGAATTATGTTGTTTTTAGAGTTGCTTGGTAGACCAGAGATAAAATGAATGAAAGCTACAAGAAGAAAATAAAGAATTAGAGAAAATATTTAGGAGACGGAGATCCATTTGCTGCTTTTTTCTCCAAAAGTGCAGAATATAAAGTCAAATTTCCTGTAAGAATATTTGTGGAAACCTATCCTACTTTTCTGTAAGTGTTCACAAAAGAACTTCTATGATAACATTTATGATATTGCAAATAATAGCTGCATTTTTAATTGCTTCAAATAATTTTTTAAACTCCCGCAACGTATCTATTTAAAACTACCTTGACCTTATTTCAAAATTATGCCAGTATATTTTCAAATATGCTAGCAATAAAGAATTGAAAGCAAATTCAGAATAAAAACATCCATTTATAATTAAGCAACAGTTTTCAGAGATACATTAAATTTTTGTTGTTTTAGGAACCAAAATTAGCTTAAATCTTCTCAATTTATTCCTTTCCTTGTGAAAAATCCTCTCAAATCTCTTTTTATTCTGGGCTTGCTAGCAGAAGACTTTTCTCTATGTTCCGTTTAGGATGTGCTTTATCTAATAAAGCAACATGAACCCTCACAAAGTTTTATCTGTTTGCCTGTCTCTTGTCCCAAGGTCAAGGGTGTCGAATCCTCCTCATTTTTTCCTACCTTTATTATTCTCTTTTCCAATGAATATTTTTAGTACATTAGGAACTAAAGCATTTGTTAGCAGAATATGAAAGTGGAAGAATAATTTGGACCTCCTAGTAAATCAGATATGTGGATGAAGGAGCAAGACAACTCTGAATTAAAATATCTATTCTTTACTCGTCATGTCATCTAGTTTAAAAGATTTGTAAACTCCCTTTAACATCCCTAACATCTGTCTTGGTTCAGTTGTCTAAACACAGCCATCTGGTACCATTTGAGGAAATTTGTCATCAACCAGGATAAATACAAGGAGCTGGAAAAGTCGTCATAAAACCTCTGTGACCCCTTCCTGAAGAAGAGTCAACCTGGATAGATTCATAGATCACCGGTAAGACAACCAGTGAAAGGTAATGAGGAATACATTCTGCTGAGCCTAGGCAGTTATTCAAATTACCCTGAATTAGTGGTTGATTAACAGAGTAACTTTCCAGACTCCATATTCAGACTCTATTTTAATGGGTTAGAATTCCAAGATAGATATGTCTTGCACATTCATCTCAATGTAGGTGTCAATCTGTTTTTGGATCTCATCCTAGGTGATGATTACATATGGCTTTCAGGGACATGCCCTAGATGACAGAAGACTGCAGATGGTAAGTGACAAGATGAAAAGTACTTGGAGCTCAGACTTCAAATTAGTGTAGCATGAAGAGGCTACAGAGGACACCATCAAGAATTCAAAGTGAAGACACAAATAGGCAGAGAAAAAAACCAAAATGAGAACAGAGTATTCTCTCTTTAGAAAAGAACAGTGTGTAGTCTAAGTGAAAGGAAAAAACAGGCTGTTTTTGTTAAAATTATGTGTCAGTATGCACACGTAGTTAAAGTATAATAAAGTATCATAATTAAGCATATCATAAAGGCATATGATATAGTTCACAGGAGATATAAACCTGCATAAACCCTTATGTATATATACAATGCATTATATGTAGAGAAATACGAAATTCACAGCATCTGAAATGCCCAAAATGTGATCACTTCTCCTTGTGTGACTTATTTTGCCATGATAATGGAGAAACCATTGCTTCCTGTTATGGTCTTTGTTTTAATCATTTGAAACATTCCTTCCAAATGCCACTGTATGATGTGTTGAGCTTCTGAATGTCTGAAAAGCTGAAAAATTCTGAAAGCTGTAGGCTTTCTTTCTTTGCCTGTCACACTCATCTATGTGTACTGTAAGAATGTGTGGGAAGACTTTTCAGAACTCACACCTAATAGTTTACATAAAAATATTGTAAAATATCTATGACAATAACTTTCCATTTGTCTATTATAGAATTCTCCTAAAAAAGTAGTGTTTCTGGATTTAAATAAAACTGTACTATGCTCAGGAAGACTGAGCATAAATAACCAGATCATTTCAAACTCCTTCAAACTTTTATACCTGCAGTGGTCCTGAGGAGTTTTTATGACATATATGAAGTTTGGAATAAAACTTTCTTTCATAATGAACAAAAAGTTTTCTTTTTTTCCAAGCTCTTCCCTCATAGCATGTAACAGGAGAGAAGTCTTTTGAAAATTCAGAATTCATCTTTATTTACCATCAAAAACACTAAGTGAGAAGTAACCTTTAAAATAGGTAGGAACCAAATTATTAGAATTCTCACAGATAAAAAAATGACATTTTGATTTACCCCTCAAAATTAATCACAAAGCACCACAAACTCTGAAAAAGTTTCTTAATAAAATGAGAAACATTCCAAAGAAGCAAACAGCAAGACTCTCTAACGCTAGATATGAGCAAAATGCAAAGGTCTACAAGTGGATATTTTATGCATCAAAGTCTGTACTCCACTTGAACTTTATATATGATGAGCATTTTTAATCGTTCTGTTACAGCTGTCTGTCAGAGTCTTTTGCTTATCTCTCTCCATTTCTACACAGCTTATGGCAATTCAGAAATGTTCTGGTATATTGTGAAAAAGGTCTTCTTAGATGTTCATTTGTGAATGATTCATGTTGGAAAATTAAATCTTTAGAATGCAGCTGACCATAAACTGATAACTTTATCTCTTTTTTAAAAATTCTCTTTCTGTTCTTTTCAGATCATAATTGCAATTTACATTGTCATTTTAAAATAAAAAATTAGCCAGTTGAACTTAAAGATTGATACATAACAATAGCTTTTTTTACGAGTTACTTCAAGGAAGTATTTAGACAAGAGAGATATTAAGAGACATTTCCTTAAATAAATGACTTTATATTTGTACATGCATTTTGACTAGGAAGACTTGAGGTATTTGCAATTATTTTTAACCTACAAAATTTGTTAATGAATGTTTCCGTAGGCTTTTAAAAACTATAAAAGTCATATCAAATTGTCTTTTACTGTATGGATAGTAAATTCTGTGAGAAATTAGCCATCCATAGAAACCCAGCAGGGTCTCCAAGAGAAAAGATTGTCAGGGAAAACCAACGGAAATTAGAGATGTGCTTTTTTTGCTCTGGCTGAGGAAGATAAGAAACAGTGAAAACTGGTTTCTTGCTGAAACAAGATGGGGAGGAAGGAAATGGGGAAAATGATGAATACTGGAGAATTAACCATGTCTGAGTCTTTCTGTGAGAATAGGCGACACATTTGTAGAGGTGTGAAGAGAGAAATAACTTCTGTGTTAGTGCATGTCTTAAGTAGAATCAAAAGATCCTTGATTTAGCCTTTAAAGATGTTATGCCAGTACATAACAGAACAAAAAGAGATTTTGGAAACTTCCTTGGATATTATGAACAGAATTCTTGTATAAAATACCTTTGAATCCTAATACTTTTGTTTAATGGTTTGATAGATCTTTCAAGACTTTAGAAGTTTGTTTTTAATGACTGAATAAATAAAAGCAATATCCTTTAGACTGGGGTATGTATTGTGGTCCTGTACCAAATTAGAGGCAGTAATGACTTCTACGAAAATAGTTATGTTTTCTGAAGTGTAAGGTGGAAAAGCGAATATGATCTGAGTAAGAAAGGAGCACATTATAGACTCTCCTTTTTATTCAAGGGAAAGACATGAGTTAGGGGATTTTTTAGAGGGTCTTCACTTGGTTTTGTGAATGAGGATGTGACTGCGGTCCACAGACATCTCAGTCTAGCTGTTCTGGGACAGACAGGGGTAGATTGTGGTGATGGTAACAAGGTGTGAACAGATGGAAAAGTCTGATGTTCTGTCAGTGGACAAATTGATGTCAGGTATACAAGCAGCAGTAAAGGTCACTATTGTATCAAATGGAGATGAAGACTGCACTTTATTTTCAAGTTTTTCTACTTATTGTGGAAAGAAAAATGAAAGACTGCACATGAGTTTAGTGTGATTCCAAAGGCATGCCTTGCGATCGTACTGGAAATCCTTTTGAGTACCTTATTCCTTTCTGTGTTTTCTTAAAAAGGGAAATCTGTACTGGGTTGAGTTTTGTTGGGCTTTTTTTTTTTTTTTTTTGTATTTATTCTTGAAAGCAGGAAAACCTGTGCTATTCCCTTTTGCTTAAAAGTTACTGTCTCTTAACGCAAATCTTAACCTTTTGCTGTGTTTCAAATATATAGTGGAAAAGATCAAGATGTTATTTTGAGGAACCATCTTATATGGTAAATTTCTCCCTCCATATCTATGTCAAGAATCACCAATGTTTCGGTAAGAGGAATTTTTAAGAGGCTTTAAATTTACAAAGAGCACATTTTTTCAAAGGTTACTACTATGCTTCTGGTATAGACAACAATCAAATGCTTAATGTTCTACAATGAGGTAAAAGAAAATGCCTTCTAGTGGAACTAAATTTGTATATTTGTTAGGATATACATAATTCAGTCCTCCAAAGGGCAGAGATAAAATTACCTTCTCCTCTAAATGGAGTAGATTTTGTCTTTTAATGTTTCTGCTTACATGATTTATGAAATGCTGTATCATTTTAAGAAAATTCTCAGCCAGACTGCTTGTGGAAGAGTTTTATATGTTTTAAAAAGTTTTATTTTTATTTCCTTTGAAAATGTGACATAAAACTGGTTCAGACAGTATCATCCAATTAATTGAACTGCATGTTTTATACTTTAGACAAATGGAGATCAGCTAGGAGAAATCACATTTTTTTCCCTACTATTGCTATTTATTAGGCTATACATAATGTTATGGGAGAAATCTTTCCTTTTTTCAAAATCTAGGCTTAGAAAAAATGGCCTACAAAATTTAATCTTGAAGTATGAGTTTAGAGTCTTCAGAGTACATACTTTTTTCTGTTGAAAAATAAAGGAAAGATAAAATTTTAATTGACAGGAATCTCTTGCTAAAAAAACCAAAACAAGTAAACAAAAAAATACACAATATTTTTTTTCTTATTAGGATAATGGAGACATTTACTGCAAAGGTAAGAAGAGTCAATGAAGTTTCAACAATGCAAAGTCTGTGAAGATGTGTAGAACTGGTTATGTGAAGTCAGTCTGGAAACTAGATCAATTTCCAGCTAGAAACATGCTGTAGTAACATCTTAGTTTAGTGGTTGTTTAACTCAATGGAAGATGTGACTCTGAAATGCAAGTGGATCCCAAGTAAACCTGAAAATGCAGGACAGTTGTTCCTATGTTCATTTGCAAAGTCCTGCATACAAACAACATAAAAATTGATCTTTTATACTATAATTTTCTGCTATAACATTCACAATTAAAAAGTAGGATCAGTCTCTATATTTGAGCACAGTATTTTATGAATCCTGTGGTGTAACATTCTTACATGAGTTCCAGGCTTATATTGAACTGTTTAGCATACAGAGTTTCCAGATTTTAGGTAAACACTGAGGATCTAGATTCCTAATTGATTTTATCATCTACATTCCCTTTATCTCTGTAAACAAGACCCTTAGATTGAACCTTGCTTCTTCCTGATGCTTCTGGCAAGCGTGATTGTCTTAGCTCCTGTGTTGTTTATGGCACGTCCTGAGGCACCATAATTGCTGCTTCCTTGTCATCCCTTCCTCCTTGGAAGACTAGACAATATCTAATTCAAAGAAGAGGAATGCAGACACCAGTGTCGGGTGTGGGAGGTCCTGCCAGTTCTGGAATGGGATTTCTAAATGGAACCAGACTGGGCTGTGAAACTCAGGCATGGTTCTCAGTGTCCCTGGAGTGGCATGGCCCTGCCCCACATGAGTGCTCTGTGGACAAACAACCCATTTATTCTCAGGTGCTGGTCAGGACAGTAATGAGAGCATACGAGGGATGACAAATAGAGAGCTGATGAAGAGCATCTTGGACATTTCGCTTTGAGGAGAGAGAAGTAGCCTGTTACCACTGTATGAAAATAGAAAGCAGATAATGGCTATAGTTCTATTATGCCTTTAAATAGTCTCATAAATAAGTGAAAGAGGTCATTTTAACTGAGAATAAACAAAATATTCTGAAGGTTTGACTTAAAGATAACATGTTATCAAATCACTTTAATCTGTTGAATTATCACTTTAAAATGCTTTGTATGGCAAAGTCAATTACCTCCATGAAGAGCTTTCATGTGCATGGCCCAAAATCTTCATTTAGCATTTTTTACATTGGTGATGCTCACAGTAACCGAATTTGAGTTTAGCAATTTTGCTTGGTCAATGATTATGTGAAAGAAAATAAGTTCCAGTATAAAAAAACTCATATATCCAACACTGAATTAAAAAATCTGTAAGCAATTTTGAAAACAATTGGTTTGCTGTGTAGGCTTTATCTTTATTTGTAGGTGAGAATTTTAAGTAATCCTGCAGCAACCTGGAGAGCTAAAAAGAGAACTGAGATGCATTTTGTTCTCTCAGAAAAGTTCATTTAGATTTTATTGGATTCAATCTAAACCTTTCTAATGACTCCAGTGGGCTCAAGAGGAGGGCTATCTTTTAGGGAGAGATAGATTAAAGATCAGTTCTTCAGATATCTAAAGTTTCTAGGCCATTTAGATTATATTTTCATCTAAGAGAAAAAGAGAAGATAGGCTTGATTTTTTGCCTTTTTTTTTTTGTTTTTTTGTTTTTTGTCCTTCCCGTGGATTAAATTAGATCTGTACTAAAGGTGGCAGAAAATAGAAGACATATGTGATGGAGAAATAGAGATAAAAAGAACTCTTTTCTTCCTTATCTTTCTTCTTGTCATTAAATCACTGCAGTCAAGCATGGAAATGCCAAGGTGAATGTGAGTAAGTTAAACTTCATGGGTGGCAGGAGACTTGATAAACACCTTTTATCCAGCTGTGGAGCTCCTTCAGTTGTGAGATTGTCTGGTGTTGCTTTAACTTCTCCATATAGTACTGGAAAAGGAGTGAGAAAAGAAGACATATGAGATTCAGAGTTTAAAATCAGGTGAAAAATTAGTTTGACTAAGTGTTTCTGTTATGGGTGTAGACTGATATATTGACAAAAGTGTTTAGCTGATGAAATATTAAGAGACAAAGGAAACCAAGAATCAGGAGAAGGAAAATACTTTGCGTGTGTTTTTATGTGAAAATGGAAATTTATAATATATATATTATTCCAGAGTAAATCCAGTCTTACATCAAAAGCTTAAAGGTGTCTAAGTGATCATTAATTGACAATAATCACATCCTTAAAAGAACATATCTTTAGAAGACTAAGGATATCTGTAGGCAATAGGAAAAAATCTTTTTTGCACCTTTAGTAAAACAAGGTTTCAGTTTTTCAAGCAGTCAAACCTCTAAGTATCTCTTTCCATCTAAGTGGTGTGACAGAGTGATTAGATTCTGGTCATGGCTCTTTCCTCCAGAGTTCTCGTTCTGATACTTCTAGCAAGGTTATTTAGTTGAGATGTCTTGGCATATAAAGTAAGGCTGTGTAGTGAGAAAATAATTTTCATGTAAGAATAGTCAGGTGGAAATCTTGTACATGAATTTATGTTTTTTACAATTTATGTAAGCTATGCACCTCCGCTGAAGAAGTACTATTTAGTTATTGCTTCCTTGACACAGTTTCCTAGTGTGCATTTTTGCAGAAGGAGGAAGATGATCTTTTCCATGAAGTTTCAATTAGAGATAAATTTCAGAGCTCAGTTGTTGATGTTTGAGCTGAGACCCCTGAAAGAAGGAGGTATCCTGTGTCATTGACCTCGAGCAAGTCAAGGGCATAGACTCTTTAAATAAACAAACTAAATAAATCTCCATATCACTACTTTTACTTCCATCAGAAAACTGCCTCTAGAAGGCCAAAATAAAAGGTACTGCTTGAAAAAAGAACAGTAGAATATACTCCATGTTTTTGTTTTTGTTTTTGTTTTTGTTTTTGTTTTTGTTTTTGTTTTTGTTTTTGGTTTTTTTCCCCAGAGTTTAAAAAATATGAAAGCCTCAGAGGTAAATAAAGAAGATAACTGGAGAAAAATGTCAAGGGCAGAACAGAAGAGCATGTACTTGATTCTACATAATGATAACCACAAGTGGACCAGCTATCACAAAGATGAAGCTTGCTACTTTTGTAGAGGTCATTAGAAACACTGGACATCAAAAAGAGTTTACAATAAAAAAGCTCGTGACTCTGAGGTTTTAGTTTTTTCTTCTCTTGTGTCAAATTTTATTGATTTAGAAAGGCAGAGGAAAATATATTTTCCTACTGTCTTCTGATGATATAATCTAATTACATCTGGTTTCCCAAGTTTTAAAGCAAGTAGCCCCATCTGAATCTTAGCCTTTATTTACAATAACTTATTCTAAATTATTCTGGGTTTGTATTCCACATGCAACCTCTTTTACTGATAGCTTTAGTGGTGGAACAGTGCAGAATTACTCTTAGATCTTATGGACTACCTGTCATTCATGACCTGTCTCAGAACAGCCTTTGTAGAAAAGCTAAATCTTCTTTCCCTCTAAACAGCCACATTAGCTAAGTAGTAACACAGGGCTTGGACTTTGTTTAAGCAGATTAACTTTGACAGGGAAGGATGCAAAATTAAAAAATAATAAATGTTTGAGAAGGAAATTTTAGAATTGTCAGTCTGGCCAACTGAGAGCATTGTACTATGACAACGGGTTTCGCCTGTTCTGATTTCAGAGAAATCTGAAGAGTTCAGTTTTCAAAGCCCTTGAATTTTGGCCAGCTAAGTGGCACAGATGGGGTGATGAAGCATGTCAGGTTCCATCTACCAAATTAGAGAGCTGGCCAGACTGGCTGCTCTGTGACCAAGAGCTTTACACAGAATATTCTGAGTTAGATTCAGGATTACAGTTGAAAATAATGTGTGAACACAAAACCAAAAATAAATTATGCTGAAGATAGCTTGAAAATTGAAAAATGTGGAAGTTTTCTATGAGTAAGAACAACTTCTCTGACTGTGGCTCTACTAAGGAAGGAAAATACCTGTTGTTGAAATAATGTAGAACAAATCTTTATCTTTATTAGAAATGTGAAGAGTAATTTTGAATACATGGGAACCCTAGGGTAATTCAAACAAATTGTAGGAACTTGTTATTCTTTTGCCGAGTCAGAACTATCATTTTGGTGAAGAAGTGATTATCTTTTCCACGGTATTACTCTGATATCTATAAAATCTTGCTTCATGGAATAGCACACAGATTTGCTCCAACTGATTCCATTAAGGAAGAAGATAAGAATTCTGCACAAAAAGCAAAGCTGAAGATATCTCAGTGAAAAAAAAAAAAAAAAAAGAAGGAGATGAAGGTATGGTGGTCACCTGCAGGTGAACATGTTGCTAGATTTGCTAACAGGAATCTTCATGCCTACTCCAAAAGTATATTCTTGCCACCATTATAAAGTAACTTAATTAGAATATGGCTCTTCCTTTAACATAGGTAAAGTGTCTTTTTAATTTTTTTAATGATGAAATTAATTTTAAATGCATTTCCATCTCTTAATAAAATATCTCATTTTCCAAACAAAAGTCAATTTCCTTTTATAACTCCATCTGGTAAATAACTGCTTAAAGATAAAGTTAAAATGCACCCAGTTCAAAGGCCTTGATACATTTCCAGTGTGCTGGAAGTAAACTGAAATAATTAAAACAGTTTGTATGGGTCTTTGTAGATAAGACTTCAAGCCAACAAGAAGCAGCTCAGAAATTTTTGACCTGGAATTTCCTTTGGTTATCTTAACAAAGATTACTGTGAAATAGTTCAAGAGGAAATTAACAGAACCAGATGTCTTTCTTGTTAAAAGGAAATCTCTGTGTAGTATGCATAAGTTCAGAGATTGCTGAGGTTGATGCACAGACACAAAAACTTGCTTTCTTACAATAAACAGCAGATAAGCATTATTTTTTATTTTCCAAATTAGATCTCTTATCTATTCACATCTGATAGCATTGCATATATAATTTTTACCTTGATCTTTTCAAGACCAAAGGCTTCTGAATTTTTCAGGTTTTTTTTCAAATTCATATAATCGTAGAAGTGCACTGTTGGAAAAAAACTTAAAAGTTTATTAGTCCACCTTCTAGCATGACTTAAAATAATTTTTGTCAAAACAACTTAAAAATACTATCTGTGGAAAGAAATGATAACTAGAATCTACAAAACTTTTTTTTCTTTTTTTATTAATGCACTAGGTTTTTTTTTTTTAAATCTCTTTTCCTTTTAACTTTAGATTTTCTAGGAGATTTCAGAAAGTGAAGGTAGAACATGTCTAGGCAATACAACAGAGTGTGCTGCACATTAAGCCTGCTGTAAAATAAAAAAGCACAGCAGAGTTGGTCTTGCAGCAGCTACAGATTCAAGCTGTGACAAGCTGCATGTTGCATAAAGTTTTGAACTTATCTAGTATCTCCTCAAAACATCTAAATTCAAACTCTAATGTGTCTTTTATTCAGATTACTGAAACCTTTAATGTAGGCTTTAGCTCCTCTATTCCTTGCCCTTAAATTAGCTTTTCTCTTATTTCAGCACAGAGAAATGAGTGCCTCCTCATGATTCTGCACCATATTAGTGCACTTGAGGGGGAGTAGCTTAACCTAGTCTATTTCAAGTACCCTGCATCCTTCTCTCTTTACAAACCAGACACTGAAACCTCTCACACATTTAATTTTACATCAGGATTTGTCAGCCTCAGCACTTCTCAACTCCCACTTTACAACTTGTCAAATGATTACTGAGGCATTAAAATTAAAAAAAAAAGAAAAAAACAAAACATTCTGGGAGCTTTACTGTTGTTTGTTAAAACGAGGCTGAAAATTAGCTTATTCATGTCAATAAAAAGAAAATAAAATGCTAATAAATTAACATGCCAAAAAGAAAAAGGAGAAAAATAAGAGCAGTGAACACTTGACTAATTCGCTAAAACAACTGAGTAGCATATATAGAATTGTAATTTTTAGAAGGCAAAGCTATACCTGTTGTGACAATGGCCATTCAAGCTGCTGTAGGACTTATGTGAATTATGACTTTAGAATGAAAAGTTAAATGACTATGAACGAGCTTGCTTAATATTTTTTATTTTGCTCTGTAATGCAAAATTGTAACACCTTGCTCCCTTTCTGTTCAAAAATAAAAAAAAAAGTAACTATTTTACTTTTTTGAGAATTGTGAGTGTAAAATCATTAATTCTGGTGAGCCTTTCTGATTTTAGAGCAGGAAGGAATATGTAATAATCAAGATACATGAATAACAAAGAAACCCCACACCCGTATGAAGTAAACAAGCTCACATCTCAGAAGACTGCAATCCGAGCTTTTAATACTATTTTTCTCCTCTAAGTTTCACTATAGCATAGAGTTATCAGAGTCTCTTTTAAACAATAAATTAATGAGGAGAAAAAGACTATTTCTCTCTTCTCCTCTTTTTAAAGGTTCCAGTTGAACCTTCACAGGCCCATGATCCAATGTTTTCAGTGCTGACAAACTGCCTGCAGCTTACATTGATTGAGATATCCTTAGAGTTGAAAATTACATGCTAAAGAGAGTTTCCAAGATCCTGAATTATAAAAAAAATAATATTTTTTGCTGTGACACCTGCTTTTATGTCCAGAATTCATGTGTTCCAAGAATCTTTTTTCCCCCGCTTTTTATCAGGTAGGACAAAAAAAAAGAGGTACGTGGTACTCAAAAGATGAGTGAACATAATAACAAGGGTGATTCACCAGGTCACAAAAAGTGAAAATGGAAGTACTTTAAAATAATGTGATCAAAATAATTTGCCACAGAAATTTTATGGCTGATTTGCTACTGAAAGAAACAGTTTGTAAAAGCAGCAACTGCAAATACTTCAATTACTTTGATCTTACTTCTCTTACTTCTCTATCTTGCTGTCGACAGGAAGTATATGAAACTTTACTTTTTCCCATATAGACTTACTTTTCTAGGGCTCTACTCATTCTCACCCCGAATAATCCCATTTTCTCTGAGAACTGGAGCAGTTATGCCAGATCTCATGGAAACAGCTGCTGGATACCGACTCTGAAGTTTACTCAGGGTCAGTCTGCAGGCACTGTTGGATTTGCCTGACTGATCAGGCAGGTCTCTGACAGGCTAGAACAATTTTGTTTGCAAGGTTTTAACATCTGTGAATATAGAAGTATTTGAAAGCATAAACATGATGTAAAAATAGAAGCAGCACAGTTGGGAGGCTTTTCAGTGTATTTCTCTTGTGTCTGATGATAGACTCCTTTTCTACTAAACCTGCAGTGTGAATTGCACCTTCATCAGCAACTGTGGAAACCTCAAAGAAGAAAACCTCAAAAGGGACTGTCTGGTGTCCTAGAAGGTACAACCTCCAATTACATTTTTCAGTGTTCCAGGTTCCATAACCTGTTTCCTGTCTATGCTTTTGTTTGGACTCAGAGTATTCATTCCTTCACTGATGAAAATAATACAGTATCTATTTTCCTTTTCTCTTCAGCTGCCTAGTTTCAGACATTGCATCAGAAAACAGTCTTTGAAATCTGTCTTCTGTATGTTGGTTTGTCAAATTGATATTAAATTATATCCTTTAATAATATTACTATACCAATTTAAAATAAGGTAAATCTATGCCTTTACCATCCCTGTCTTACTCAAAATTAATTTAATATTTTTACATGGTTTAATGTTAGGGGCAAGCAGAATTTAGAATGAAAAGAGAAAACCATATCCACAGAAAGTTATGGTTATACAAAAATTTGAGAATCCTACATTAAAAATAAGTATTTAGTAAATGCCTTCAGTAGAACAGAGCAATTGAATCAATGTCTGCATACATATATGGGAAGTAACACCATAAACACATGGGTTTGTTAGCAGGTAGACTAGAAAGTTTATTGAGACAGGAAGAAATTTATATTTTTTCTGCAGGCCCTAGGGGGAAAAGCGGTCTTTTGAAATTGTCTAGTCTCTAAACTCATGCTATAGCGAAACAAGCTGGACAGACATTATGGAACCACCTTATCAAGCGGTTGCCAAGGTAACGTTGAATGAATGTGTAAGAACAGGACAACTCATCACTCTCCTGGGATGTGTGGAGCACACAGAGGGACTATCACTGCTTAGAGGTCACCATCCAAGGCAGTCTGCTGGTTACAGGGGAGTGAGCATGTAATTATACAAACCCAATTATTGCAGGTCCTCAGTTGTGCTGGAGTAAATCTAACACACAACTATTTGCAATTTTAAATTTTGTCCTTACCTTTGGGCTGCAAAATAAATAAATAAATAAGTAAATAACCCCAAAACACTTTATTCGTTAATATACTTGAACTGCAATGTAGTGCTTTGAAAGCTCGAAACAAAAATTATTGTTAATTATTCTTGCACAATATACATTAAAAAATTCTATAAATTTCCATACCTTATTTGGATCTCAATCTGTAAATTTTGATAAATTAATTCTGATCTTTTTCATTCAAAGTATATAAAAACGATTAGTATTTTAATCTATCTTAAGTCCCTATTCTGAGATATAAACACTAAGTATGGTTAAATGGTAAAAATATATCCTTTTTATTTTAGAAATATTGTGTAAGGCTTATGAATAAGCAAAACTTTAATGAAAATTTATCAAGACTTTTGAAATGCAAATCATGTTTTTTTAAAAATTTTGCCACTGCATTGCTACCCAAAGCATAAAGTAGGATAGAATACACAACTTAGATCAGCACATTAACTGAATTTGAACCCATCTTGAAACCTTGAACTCTTTTTGTTTTTTTTCACTTTTTTTTCATTTATCTCTAACTTTCTTTCCACTAAACAACAAAATAGGAAATCTGAAAGTACTTTCTTAAAAAGAGGATATCTGGCATGGTATATACATGTTTAAAATGTCACAATTTTGAAATAAAAAAAGACAAAAGCTTTTTAAACACACTTGAAGTCGAGTCTGATTTGTGCTAGCAAGGTTGCATTTGTACATTGCTATGTACAAGATAAGTACTGCTAAAGAAATTAGCTTTTCTTTTCCTCCTGAACTCTTCCACTTTTCCTCACATGATTTTATTTTCAGAGTTGACTTGTACTCAAACAGCTCAAAGAGCAGACAACATAAACCCAGGTCTCACTGAAAAAGGCTAGGTAGGGCTGCTCTTCTTTTAATATTTTGGCAACACCTATAAAGTAAATGTTAAGTCCAGACACCTTCTGCTAAGCAAGTGTATGACGACAAAAATTATCCTTTCACTGTGAGAGTACCACATTGCTTCAGGGCCTGCTTGGTTAGAGTGCACATCTTTGTCTGTGCCTGAGCCAAGCAGAGGTGCCTGACCTCGAGCCTGTATCATACTCCAGAAACAAGATCCGGGCATGGTCTGCAAGATGCTCATGTCTCTTTATTTGCCTTGTAACAGCCTAGACTCAACGTCCTTCAGAAAAGAATTAGTAAAATGTGATTATAGCCCATTGTTGAAAGGAGATGTAGATAGGTTTTTCATCAGAATAACAGGAAAAGTGTGGGGACTGGGAGTCAGAGAGTTTACCATTGCAAATGGTACCATTCCATTTCACCTAAGCTGGGCTTACATTACGCTTTTCACACTGCATTGTAGAAACTCACGTGGCATTTATCTTGTGCTGATCTACTGCTTGGAAGTGCTGGGTCTTGAAGGGATAAACTAAGAACTGAGAAAAAAGTTGGTAAACGTAATTTCTTTATGAATTTAATAAGCAGGAATTTAATTCTCAAATTTATGTGACGATATGTAGAAAGAGATGCCCATATATAATACTCTGAAAAGTCACTCTATAGCTTTGTTCCTATGGAAAGAGCCTGTCATAACATAAATCACTTGTGGTATGATTCACTAAACTGCTTTGGTGCAGCAGTAAAGGCATAAAAATAAACCTGTCACCATCATGTTTGCCAATAATGACAGGAAAAATCTGGTGGAATTAGACTTCAGTAAAATATGCTAATATTTTTATCGTAAGACAAAGACTGGTTGTTGTTCATGGTTGTTATTATTAACAAAAAACCAAAATAATTTGGATGCTAATGCAATGAATTACCACAATTCTCTACATCAAAATAAAATCGGCACAAATTAATGCATTACGTCAGTATAAGAATCTGCATTTTATTAGCAGTTTGTCACACTTTCTCTGTGTTTCTTCTTTTCTCATTATATGTAATTATTTCTCAGGTTAAGGAGAGCTTCATTCCTACAAAACTTTTCAAGATCATAGTGCATGCACCCATAAATGCATACAAGTTTTGTTACTCCACTGACTCCACTACTAGAAATACTGAACACTGCTAATAACACTAACCAATATGCACCACCAACCCTTCCAGCCTGAGCAATCAGCCAGTACATCGAGCCTTTTTAATTGATTGCCAGAATAAAAATCATAAACTGTATGGTTCCAATGTATCATAGGCGTAAGTTTGTTTGTTTAATAATCTTGCCTTTCTTCCAGTAGGTTGGGAACAAGCAGGGAGGGCATCTTAAGATTCCCAGATTTGCCTTTTCTGTAACTATCTTGGCCAATGAAAAATATGCAGTTTGGCTTTCCCCCAGGTCCATGCAGGACACACCATGCACCACCCGCCTGTTGACCTGCTGCTTCACTCACACAGCTGCAGCCACCGAAACCAGAGGGATCCGTGCTTGCCTTTGCTTTTCCAGCTCACAGCTTGGTCTGATGGCTTAGCTTTTCACTAGCCTTTCCAAGAAGCAAGTTGCTGGGAATGGTGGCACCCACTGTTTCAGCATTTAATTACCACTTAAAAGAGATTTATTTCCTCCTTCTGTTTAACAGAAACGACAGGTGGTGAGCAAGCTTCCACTGAGATATTCCTGTGGAAGGAGTAAACTGAGTGGCACACAGTGAAATATCTGAATAAAAAAAACCCAAGATGTATTTGAAGGCTGACGATATGAAAAAAAATTTAACCCACATATATTTGATATCTAATTGCACCTGCCAATTATATTTGTGTCTGCATGTATGAATATTTGGTAGACACACAGATAAAATTAGGTAGCAGGAGAGTTTGGAGACTGAGGTTTCTAAATTTCTTATTACCTAAGGTGTCCAATTTGCAGATACACTTTTTAAGCCAAGCCATTGAAGCGTGCAAGAAATCTTTACCTTGTTGGATTACAATGCAAAACAAGGCAGTGTTTTTCAGGACTATGCCTGCTCGGTTTATTTTAACCTAGCTAAAATCCTCTATTTGTTTGAGAGGCAGGGGGGTATGACCCTAGTACTTTGTTATTGGTGATAAGAGGAAGAAAGTCACATTGGCTCTAGCTTTTGGAATAAAAAGCAAGGATTGATGTGTAGAGAAAATCTTGTTTGAAGTCAGATGCCATATGTGGATGAGGCAGAGACTATTTTCTGTCTTTTACATGTTGTTACTCTAAAAGATCCTCATATCTCGAGCAGGAATTCTGTGGCAAAGGTAGAATTTGGGAGGCTAGCATTATATTTATTTGCTCATCTCATAAAATGCAAAGAAAACTGAAACAGTAATAATCCAAGATAGATGTAATTCTTGAAGAGAAGAAGTAAAGATGTAATTCAGACAACATACCCGTAGAACATTAATAATGCTTTCTAATTAACATACTTAGATTTATACATTTTTATTTATTTTTATTAACATGTTACTGATTATTCATTGTATGAGAATACCGTAATTATTTTCTATTATTTGTATATAGTTCCTTTGATGCTAGTCATTTTGAATATAAAAGTCATAGGGTGAGTAGTCACATGTAGCTCTTCCATGAGAGAAGAACTCATCCCCACAAATCCCACTGGTCTGCCCATTAGGTTCTGCTCATGCACGACAACCTTGGCCTTTTGTGGTGACCTGGAGGCCAGACGCCCCTAGACTTGGGAGGTACACCCTATGATCAGCACCCCAAAAGAAGAGAGGAAAGGTGAGTGACTGTGTATTGTGGCTGTAGATGTTAATGCTTCCTACCTACCATCCCTCCTCACAGCAGAAACCACAAACCCAGCCATCAGGCTCTTCCATCTGGTTTACAGATATGCCCATCTGAAGCATGCAAGCTTGTACTATGCACAGAAATGGATTTAAGTCCCTTGTTTATTACCCTGCCACACCTGCCTCACAATGTGTACAACCAAGGTCTTACCTGGAAGAGTTAAATAGTAAAGGAGGAATATGCTCCCAGCTGAGCATATGTCTTCTTGCAGTGGCAGCTAATTCCTTCAGAGGTACACCTGGTTTTTATCTTATTTTGTCCCACTCATTGTTTAAAAGAGCTTTTCAACGAGGAAATTCTTCTCTAGGATTTTTCTTGCAAATGGTAAGCTGCATTTCAGGCAATAATAGTTCAAAGGTCAGGGGTCACTTAGGTCACTGTATTTTTATTAAGTTATTGTCCTGGTTTCAGCTGGAACAGAGTTATTCGTAGCTGGTACAGTGCTGTGTTTTGGATTCAGTATCAGAATATTGCTTTGGTGGTGGCTAAGTAGCCCTTGCTCAGAGGTTTTCTGTGTCTTGTGCTCACTCTGCCAGTGAGCAGGTGCACAAGAAACTGGGATAAAGCATAGGTAGCACAGTTGAACTGACTGGCCAAAGGGATATTCATTCCCAAAGGACAAAATTCCCGATATATAAACAAGAAGGGATATTCAGACAGGGGCAATTCCTGTTCAGAAACCAGCAGCACATCTGTCAGTGGATCATGAGCAATTCTGTTATGCTTCTTTTACTTTTCTTGTGTTCCCTTACATTCTCTCTCTCTCCTTGTCATTAAAATTATTATCAAAATTATTAGAATATTTTATTATTATAAACAATACTATTATTATGATACTGTGCTTCCATTATTAATTTTTTCTTATCTCAACCCACAAGGTTTGCCTATTCTTCCTGATTCTCCTCGCCACGAGAGAGGTGAGGTGAGACAAGGTGGGAGGCATTGAGCAAGTGGCTGCATGGTATTTAGTTGCCAACTGAGATTAAAACACATCAGCTATTTTGTGGCCTATGGCTTTAACTTTGTAATTTTAGAGGGGAGAGGGGCCTGATGGATTGATTGGACAGTTTTTTTGCATAACAATACTGCTTTAAGCTTTCAATTTTGGTTGTTTGTTTATGTGCAAATATTTCTATTTTTTTAATTATCTTGATAAAAAGTACAGTAGTGTTCAGTAGCTTAAGTAAAACTGACAGCCTGCATTAGGGAAGTCTGAAATTATTTTCCTGGTCTTCCACTGACCCCTTCCTGGTAATCCTTGAGCATCAACAGACCTGCTGGGTTATACCCATGTCTCTGTGATGACCTCTTCTTCAAGGCTTTGTTGCCTGTCTTCCCTGCCCTGTCCTGTTGCCTACATGAAAATAAAGATTCTTGCATGGCCTGAAAGAAATTTCAACCAGTGATTAAATCAATTTGTGCACTTTCAATACAGGAACGTGGACAGGATAGTTTTGAGATTAGATGCTTTTAGGAGAAAAAAAAAAACAAAACAAAACAAAAAAAAAAAAAAAAAAACACCCAAAAACTTCAGTTGATTCCCCACTGCAAACTAGATGCCCTCAGCTCTATGGCAGCCCTTTGTTTACTTTCCATGCCAATGGGATCTGTGAGCATAAAAGCCTTCATGTATGGGATGTTCAGGTACTATAATAATGGGGAATACATACACCTTTATAAAAAGTAATATCAATGGATTATATATAAAGCAACAGGGCACTGAAGAATAAGATGTAGAAGCAAAGTGAACAGCAACAAAAGTACTCTGTTGCCTCTGGTTTTTATTCCTTGGAAAAACAATACTGAAGCTATGATGATTTGTGCTGTCTATTACAGCAACTGCATTTTAGAAATATTTAGCAAGTGCAAGCTTCAAATGCTTAGCCATAACTCTAAATACCACCAAAGTAAACAGAAAGCTCAAGTGTTGTTTAATAGCATGTCTCCAGACAGACAGCTTTCATAGCTGAATAACTTGGTTCCCCTGTTATTGAATTTCTGCCCCAAAAATATTATACCAATAAAACTGCTATGCTGAGTTTTGCCCAGGACAAAAAGATCATTACATATTGGAATGAAATTCACTCTCCATGCCTTGGAAATATTTTGTTTCTTAAATGAGAGAGTATCATGTTGAAATGACTCTATAAAAGCAGTGTGATTTTGGTTTAGGTGGACAACAATGTGGCTGAATTTTTATGAATATGTTTTGATACTAAAAGAAGCATTCAATGACTTAACAGTTTTTAAAGAAAAGTGGCTACATTTTCTTGTATTAAAATAATGGATTTATAAAGAAAAACAGTTGAATTTTAATTAAAATTATTTGTATTGATACTGTATTATTTTTATAGCTTATTTCAATATTGCATTGATACACAAATATTTTGACTGTATAAAAAATATTTGCATTGTGATTTCTACCATGTTATCTCTTTTAGAATGAAAGAAAAATCAAAATGTCAAATATTATGTGGATTCATGGTTTCCTCCTAAAAATGTCTCTGATTTTTACTCATACATTGTTTGTAGAAGCTAAGGTTTAGCATCACCAAATAATCTATATACCATAGACTTCAGAGTTTGAGAATGTATCTGCTTATGGGTATAAATAATTTCATAATGGTCATTGGTAATTTTTGCTAAACAAATGGTTCATTCATATGGTCATAAAAAATCTATGTTCTTTATATAAATACATTCAAACAAACAATATGCAGCCCTAATAATGTTAGAACTGGTGTTTACTCAGCCAGCTATCAAATAAGTTTACAATTAATTTTGTCAAGACACTTCAAAATGGTCTCTGAATACCCATATAGAAGCAAGACAAGCATCTGTTTGCGTGCAATGCAAATTAAGTAATAGTATTTTTTAAATCTTCATTTTTTCATATTAAAAATGGAATTAAAATATTGTCTTGCTTACAGTCTGGTATCAATTTTTCTCTTGCAGATAACTGGTTTGGGGAACAAATTCTGGGCAGTGGTAATGAAATCACATTGAGCCTCTCAAGAATGAGGGCAAAGAGATGATTGTTTACTGTGACTGAAGCTTGAAAGGTTCTACATCAGAAAAAAAAAATGAAAGAAAGAAAAAAAAAAAGAAAGAAAGTGTGCCTGTTGACAGGCAGAAGGTCACAGGATCCTCTGTAGGGGGAGAGGATAGGCACACTGGAGAAATGAAACTCTATCTGTTCATTTCTTCTAATGCTTTATGTGCAAAAATAAATAAATGAATAAGTAATAAAAATGTTTTCTACATGTAGATTAGAGAGAAAAAACCTAGAGATTAGAGAAAAAGCTAAGAACCAAAAGACTGTCTCTTCTTAGCCTGTGATTTAAATAACAGCTCAAGAAAAGCCTGAATTACTGCAGTATTAAATTTACAGACCACCAGAAAAAAAAGAAAAAACAACCAAACAAAACAAACAAAAAACCACAACAAACCAGACATGAAGGAATTAGTTCAGAACGATAATTCAAAATAGAAGCAGATCAAGTGCTATATAATAAACTCTTTCCAAATCGTACAAGACATTATTTTAAAAATGTTGGAAATGCTACCAGATAGCCAGGATGAGACCAAAGAAGTCAGGGTAAGAAATCAGTGATTTGGAGGTCAGGCTATAACCAGAAGATGTTGTGTCTATTACTACCCAGGCAGACATAAAACCATCATAATAGTTTTTGAGTGAGCATAAGATCTAGAATTGCGTAAGAGTCAGAAATGTTGTTTCTTACATGAACTACATTCTTTGTAGCTGTTGACTGATTAGAAAAGCCATATATTGTGTTGGTGTAGCTTTTCTTTCTATTACATAGTATGAAATCTACAAATTGATGTTTTGAAAGGATTCTGTGGTTAAAGCATGGGCTCCCTCTGTCTGTAGATTTGAAGCTTGCATTAAATGGTTTTTATTTTAATAAAAGAGCAAGGCAAAGTTCTCATCATTCCTTTACCTTCTTCCTTGTACATTTTCGGTGTGAAAATACAAACATTTTATTACATTTATTTCAAATTTGAAAAGCCTGAGGTTTTAAAACTGAAGATCATATGCAACTTTGCATTCTTAAGTCTTCTCACATGAAATATTGTATTGTCTTAGGTTATTGAGCCTGATTGTTTGTTAACAACCTTAGGTTTTGTATTGTGAGATGCAGAGAAGTGGAATACGTGCCAGCATTTCTGGACTCAACGTTTTCCTTAGTGTAGGAAAAAAAATAATGATTTAACAACTTGGTGATCGTTTCCTCTTTTGTACACAGAATAATCACACCTAAAGTTCTTCTCTGTCCTTTTTGTTTTCTCCTCAATTACTTGAAAATTTGGATGAACTATCTTTGATTTTCCTTTGGATGAAACATATTCTTCTTGAGCAGTAGGACATCTCTCACAGTGTAGCCTGATACTGGCAATTATAAAGAAAAAAAAAAAAAAGGTAATTGCTTTTATTTTCAGTTTCTGTACCTTCTTAATTGGTACACTGTGTCCTTCCCTACTGTGCAACATGCAGTGCAAGGTGTGTGAATATTGACCCCTTATACAGAGTTGGTGTGTCATTGTAATTCTGTGTCCTCCTTCAGAAGAATAATGAAGTAACCCCTGCTTAGTGTAGATATCTCAAAATATGCTTTTAAAAGATGGGGAAGAGCTTCAGTGAACAAGATTTCTACATGGATTTTTCTTAGACTATTTTTCTTTTCCTTTCCAAGTGAAAAAAAACCAGCGAAGAACCCCCCTGAACAGAACTTCACCAAAAATGGAACTTCATAAAAGAGAAACTGAATTAAAAAGTCCAAAGCTCTACAATTCTCAGTATTTATAATAATTCCAAGAGAAATTACTTAGCTTTGAAAAAGACCTGAAAAGAGAGGAAGTGCTGAGTTCTGATGGGCAGGGACTCATTTGTAAATAATCCTGTCTGAAAAAGATAGATGTTATATACTCATAGGCAACTAAAGGACCTGAAAAAAAATATATGGCAGATAAATTGGTAGCAGAAATAAAAAGTCACACCACAGCCACATTCAGCTTTGGGATGTAACAATTCCTGAAACTGTTTAAGAGAGATATATAATACAAAGGTGGCAGTAGGTGTCAGACACATCTCTGAAGCATGTGGCACTGTTACAATTATCCAAAACAAAATCAGCAAGTGCAAGGGACTTGTTAGATAAGGATTTTGTCTCTTGGCAAAAAGAAATCATCACAGACTAAAATGAGCTGCTCCCAGGAGCTGATACATTAAAAGGATATAGCAATACTTGTTGTGCATTCCCTGCTCTTGTACACATACATTTAAATTATACCTGCTCCTGACTAAAACAAAAGTATGGTTCTTGCAAAGGGAAACTTCACTTTATGGTTATTTATCAAAGTGGGATATTTAGCAAGTTTTCAATTGTCTGATTAGTATTGTTGTGAAGTTTATATCTGAAGACTCCCAGAGTTTCCAATACCCCAACAATCTTCAATCCCTGAGAACACTGTTAGAACAACAAGGGAATATCCTTCTAAAATTTCTTCTAATTTTCTCATTCTTTTGAGAATTTCAATGAACAACAAATAAAGACCAGACTGTTTGTTTAATATCTTTTCTGGACCAGGACTAGTCAAGACAGAGTTAAATGAGGGATTGCATGTTTTGTGTAGTACCTTCCTTGCTTCCCTGGAGACTCCTGGGGGCTAATATAGTTACCATACTGAGGTGTTTTTCTGTATCTAAAAGCTGCAGGGAATATTATCATCAACTGATACTCTATTAACTCTCTGAATATTTTAATAATCTGCTGCATTTATTTGTACATATCAGTGAATGAAAAAATAATATGTGATCCTCAGTTATTAGATGCAGGCAAATTGATTCCCTGAAACAGCTGAAAATGAGTTCTTTTCTATTTGCTCTGTTGATTTGCAGTAAATCAACTTGATACTTTGTACAAGGGTTTTCCTTTCTCCTGGTGGTTTTCCACTGTCACAGGAAACAACCATCTCTAAGCCTGGATGGCCGTGAAGCCTTGACTCCCGTGAATGGCAAGCGAAGATTGCTTTGTTCTTGCTTGTGTTTTTTTCTCTTGCAGAAGGGATGTCAGTGGAATTTCTGCAATAGACTAAGGCTTCAGTGAAGAGATATATTTAGAAAGGAAAGCGTGTGATCCTGAGGTGTGTTTTTTGACCATGCCCAGAACTGAAGGCCATGGTGCAGGTGTTTTGCTGCCATGAGGGTGAGTGGCACATGTCCCCTGGAGGCCATGCTTCAGGTGCCCTGCAGAACAACTGGATTATGCTTCAGTTATTGCATCACGTTTCATCAGCATCTTGATAAAAAAACCCTGATATTTTTAGTTGATATGGAAGGTTGGCGGCCTAGATCTATATTTTTCTCTGTTTACATATTAGTCCAACTTTGCTAGGGAAATCATAATACAGGGTACTCAAAAATATTGCCAGTGTTAATCATTTGCACATTGCTCTGCCCAAACAATTGTTAGAATCTATCAACCCTGAAATTTCATTTTAGATTTAAACATTATTTACTTAGCCGTAAACGCAAATTGGTGCTGCAAGTGAGCCATTAGACTTATACTTTTGTTACCTAAGTCACTGATAGAGACCTAGATTGTTATGGATATATGATTTTATTACTTTATCCAATCAGTGATATCTAGGTTGGAAAATTAAAAAATACAACATAGGAAACAAACCAGTAAGAATTAAAACCAATTGCAATAAATTGATCAAAAGTAGATTTGGTTAAATTAGTAGTGACAATTGAACAGACAGTATGTACCTGTCTTGTATCACACAAGCACTATCGAATACTACACCCTTAAATTACATTTAAGACAGTCCCTTAGTTTTAATTTTAGAAGTTTTGGAAAAAAAATAATGACCAGTCTATGCATGTTTTCTCAGTGGATGAATGAAAGATTGCATCTGAACAGGATGTGCAGGTATATTAAGTGGATTTAACTCTTTGTACAAAACTGGCCAAATGCAGCATACTGCCAGTGAAATCTTTGTCTTTAAATTAAGCAAAGTCAAATAGTGGAAGAAATGCTGGCTCATAAAGGAGAATACTCCATTATTCTTGCCCTTGGATTTATCCTGGCTGCCATTCAGTTAATCCACAATCTACTGTTCTGCAATATACTTTTAATTTTTTTTAAGTATTCTCACAAAAAAAAGAGCATAATTCTTCACAGATGGCAAGGAAGATATGACAGTGGTGAATGTGACTCCATTTCTTTCCCTATTGACACTGTTTTTCATATTTGAAGCAGGTCTGTAATTTTAGAACAGCCATATGGAAACACAAGACAGTCCATGCAGCACAACTTCATCAGCTCCAGTTGAATTATGTTGAAGGTGGATTTTAGTGCAGAACTTTTCCTTTTTTTTTCAGTTAATAGCAACCTTCAAACTTTGCAAGTGCACTTGCAACACAGTTTTGGTACATATTTCCTTACTATTAGCCTTGAAAGGATTCAAATGTTTTCATGTCGTTATGGAAAAAAAATCTAAGTTTGCATTTGAACTAAAGTATTTGAAACAACAAAGTTAAACAGAACATTCCTCAAGCTCATAAATTTTATACCTGTATCTTTTTGGAAACTCTGCTCATGCGACATTATTGAATAATATGTGCAGTTAAAAAAGTAGATTTTTTTAAACCTACTTTTACCAGTCTTCCAATATTCCCAAGAAAAAAGCACTTCACATAAATTTTGATTTTCATCACTGTTTAGCCCATATATATGCAATTATACTATGCTGCATATACTGTTCTGTATATTTTTTTGCCAAAAAGATATTACATAGAAGATTTCACATACCAGCTGCTCTGCTAAAATCGAACTACTTATTTCACCAGTACCATGTGAAAGTTTTTTTTTAATGACATATAAAGACATCATACACGTTGATACAAAGCATAAACAAGCATTGACATTAAGGCAATAGAATCTATTTTATCACATTAAACTTCTTTGAGCAGTTCTCTTTATATTTGTTTGAACATAACTGATGAGCATTAAATGTTATTTTAAAACAACGTTCATTCAAAGATCTAAGATACTTTGGTTGCCTACCATTTTAAGATCTGGTATTTCTCTGTTGGCCAAAGTGATTTTTCTGGTATTTTTGTATGAGGAATGTATACAAAAGAAGTATTACCCAAGGAGATAAAAAATAAGATTGTGTACTTAGAGTGTAATGAAAGAGAAGTTTGTAAAGAAATTATCTTGGTTTTTGCTGTACTGAATGTCAGCGTGTCCTTTACTGGGAAAAGGGGAGAGAAATGCTTTCTTGCTTACACTAGCTGTCTAATCATGTTCTGAATAAGGTGAAAGAGAGAGAGAAACCTCCTCAGTGTGTGTGCATATTTATCGCAGTATGACTTGACAAAACAGTCAGTCCTGATGCTATAGAATTATTTTGTGAGTTATCCACTCCTAGACCACAAATACTACAGGTTCCTTATTTTTCCAGGTGCAAGTTTCATGTGATTTTTGTTAAAAAAAATAGTTATGTAAACTTAAAAAGTTTTTTAGCAGGTGCAATGACTGGAATCAGAGCATAAGATTTAACTAAGGAATTTAGACCACTGTCTTAAACATGCTATATATATATGATAGTAGAGCACAAGATATGACAGGAAGCTATATACTATATATATATATATATATATACATACATACATACATATATATATATATGACAGTAGGGTGCAGTTTAATAATAATTGTTCAATTAAAACAGTATTAGGTTTTCTGGTAGTTGTCAATGTTAAAGGCCAGGAAAAAAAATAACAGTACTGTAGCACAGTATTTTTACAACTTTCTTGATGTAAGTATTTCATCTGCATTCTGCTACTGATCATATATTACATACAGGCTATATTCTGCACAGCCAGTAAAATACAGGAGTGGTTATGCTTACAGTCATATACACATGTATATACCCAGATACTTTTCACAAAAGAGTTAGCTTTGACATAGATGAACGCACAAGTAAGGGACAAATTATGGGCTGCAGCATTAATTGCAGCCTCTCCACGTGTAGAAACCATAATGTGGTACATGTCACATTATGCTCATTATACTCAAAAGCCTCAATAAAATCAACCTACGGTATTTACCAGCAGACTATAAACACAGCACATGGCTACATAAAATTAGCTGCTTACAGTGCTTTTCACCTGATTTGTCCCCGGGGTTTGTTTAAAGGTATTTGCAGAATATTAAAATGACCTCCCTAGACCACAGGAGTATGGGTATAAATGAGAATTATTTTGATTGATTAACTAATTACCTCAAAGTACCGTAGTTTATAGTTTGCATATTAAGAGCATATTATTAGGTGGTAGAAAGAATTAAACAACTTTAAATACATCAAATGCCATAAGTGTGCACAGTTAGATAAAAATTTTTTTTGAAGTCTTATTTTTTGGTTTGCCATGTATGTTTTGTGGTTTGGAAAGATAAAGATGTTTATTTCTTTATTTATTTATTACAGTGTTTACCACTTTTGCTTTCATTGTTTTCCTTCTGACTCTTCTGGTTTTTTTTCTATTTGACTTGCATCTTTTTTTTATTAGTGTCTGTGGTAGTACTCTGATAACTGGTGCAATCCATGGGCTTCTCTTAATATGAATGAGTGGATAGAGAGTTACTGCTGCAGCTTCCCACAGCTCTATGGTAGCTTTGTGTTAAAAGTCTTTCCTCGGGCCAAGTCTCAGCTCTCCTTGTGAAGGCGACTATTTCAGCACTAGTGTCTGCAGTGCAAAGCAAGTGTGGGAGTCACTAATTTTATTTTTGTCTTCATTACGGTATAGATCTAAATTACGGATAAGTGACTAGACCAGATAATATTCACTCCAGGTCTCCCTTTAGCAAAAAATGACTTCTTAAAGTTGTGAGATATTTGAAACCATCAGATAGCTTTTTAATCCTTTCAATACATTCTATACATTTGGGAACTAGAAGGCACTCGATATACCAGGACACAGATGACTGCTAAAGAAGCTTGTTTCTCTTGCAGCAGAAAATTTGGCTTCTTGATATCTATGGAGAGGCCAATTTTGTAGTAATATTTTTTGTTATGGATTTCTAAGTCATAAAAATATTCATATATTTTGAGAAATCTTGCTTTGAACAGCTACTGGAAATTAAACTCCAAAACTTTTGATATCAGTATGCTAAAGATCATCTATCCTTAGAACTAAAATCAAAATTAAATTAAGATAAGGAAAATAATTTAACCCTCCGACAAACACAGAAAATGCTATTGGCCTGGAAACCTAATAGAGATAGATAAGTATGATTTTACTTTTGTTATGTACACATAAATAGCTGTTAATTCTAAGTGTAGCTGCATAAAATTTTCAGACTAATCTAAAACTTTTCAGGCTACTTGAAACTGAAGATGGTGAGAAATATCTACAAATGCTGTTATTGAATGCTGTCTTCTTTTAAAGCAGAATATTATGATTTATTTAGTGAAATCACTTTAAACAGAGTAATTTTAAATGACGCATGTTGAATAGATTACTTTTTTTATTGTTACTTGGTCTCTCTATTTGAGACCTGTATATTTACTGTGATTAAAATACTTTGATGTGATGGTGAACTAACACATAATTTCTTTTCCCCTAATGTTTACTTGCACTTTTGTTATGTAAAATCAATTAAGAAACAAAAATAAATAATATAATCCTTCTATACTCTATGTCAAACACACATTAAAATTAAATAAAATACTTTGGAAAAATATTTACTTCAAATTTGACAAAGTCAGGTTGTAGAAACTCTTCAGTGATAAATATGAAAAGGATGTTTTACTTAAAGGAATATATTTGTAACTTAAAACATAAGAGAAAGAAATACAACTTAAGACTTCATCTCAGTATGCTTTCAGAAATAGGAAAACTAAATCAAGGTACCTGATTAGGTCTAGGGAACCAGATGAATTATTTTGAATAATGAATCCTGCTTCACCAGCTGCAAGAAAAGGAGAATATTAGTCAGTTTAAGATCGGCACAAATACATTTTCCTACTAACCAGCTCTTTGGCACCACCCAGTGCCTAACCCTGAATGTATATTTCTTTGCGATGCACAGCACAAAGTGTGAAACGTCAGCCAGAGCCATAATGGCACATTAGCCAAGGAGCTGAGCAAATCACTTGTGGTCAGGAATACTGCTGTAATTTAAGTCTTGTAGTGATTGCATGGAATATACTCTGGATTTGAGACATATGTTAGTTAGCCTGAATTTCCTGAGCAGTAACATCACATTGTTAGTGCTCCACAAGCCTCATTATTTAGCTTGTCTTGTGTATCCTCATGAAAGCAGGTCATGTGGACATCCTGTTGCTCCAAAAGTATTTAAGTCCTGTTCAACACACAAGCATCTAACCTTTAAAGAATTCCTTGCTTTTAAAATCAAATTTTTTTATATATTTTACATAGCTTTACAGCACAGGTAGGCAGAATACTCATTCAGTGATCAGTGGCAGTATGTCATAATGGTTTTGAGCTGCTCTTTTTCAAATTGCTGGCATAAAACAAAGCAAGAGCTGAAAATCCTCTGTTTTATCCAGAAGCTCAGTCCTAAAATCACAATACTTGTAAATATGTTTATTTTTAAGAAACTCTGGAAAAAAAATATTAAAATGTGAAGTTTGTCATTGCCTTGTTCTGTACTGATGCTTGGAGAAGCCCCCCACATCATCATCAGTGACGGGAGGGCAAATGCTTTTTAGTAACCAATGCTTTGATTCATCATGATTATTCCTTCTTTTAAAATATTTAGGGTAAAAATGTTGGACTTGGTGCAGCTCATGCCTATTGTACAGTAAACTTCATCTACCTTATCTTAAATGAAGAACTTGTACTTTGAGAATAAAAAAAAAAATTTATTCATTCCAAAATTATCCTATGTTGGGGGTTTTTTTCACCTACTTTGTGTATTTTTACATCTCTACCAGACTTTGGAGATTTTGCCAGAAATTTTAACAATGCAGATATTTCTGAGTTTTGGTTTTCTGTGGAAAAATAGCAAGTTTTTCCATTCTTCCCTAAAGCTGATTTTATTAGGAGACTTAATGCAGATCAACACCCCACTGAGCAATACTTTATTCACTAAGCGTCTAATAAGTTTTTTGCTAAGTTGCTGAATTGGGAATAACAAGAACTCAATCTCCATAAATTGACCTTTTAGCTTCAGCTGAGCAGCTCTCTACTGAATAATAATTGTAAATAAATAAACCTAAACAAAATGACAACAGGCATAAGCCACTGCACAGGAATGCTAGGCAGTTTCATGAAGCAAAATGTAAGGTAAAGCCAATGGGGAGAGCAATGCAGAGGGAACTGGTGTCCTCACCAACAAGGGTGCAGTCTGACAGGGCTCATGAGAGGAGACAAGCTTGGTGACAGCCCCGTGGTGCCCATTTCAACCCACAGTGACAAAAGGGTCCTCAGCTAAAGCCTGTAAGTCTAATAGCAGCAAGGTCAGAATCAGCAAGATAAGGGAACAAATGACACAGAAATACCCACAGCACAGCACAGAGAAGGGACAAGGCTGATGGCTGCAGAGCCTCTTGGTGTATTCAAGACCTCAACAAAAGCCAAACTTAACTTTTAGTGAATCTAACTCATATTCCGATTTTCTAGTGAGACACGAAAAAATGAGAGATGTGAAGAAGAGAAGTGCAAATATTTGATTTGGCACAGCATGTTCCACTTATGCTGATTATTTACAAAGAAATCAAAAAATATAATTTCCCAGAAATGTCAGCTCTTGTGCAACTTCTTTTTTACACAAAGAGCAGGTGGTGCAACATATGTGCATGATGTGTGAGGTCTATCTCTTTCTCCTTTACAGAATCACAAAGGCTACATTTCCTACCTCCTAGTCTGTTCCCTAGAGTGTCCTACAAAATAAGAAAAGGTAATGTAATGGTTTTAGATGATCTGGTGTTGACAGCACGACATCAGGAAACTTAACTTGCTCCTCTATCCTACTTGATTTATGAATTCCTTACTCATTTGAGAAAACCAATAATTTCCTGATCCTTAGAAAACCCAACCACTTTAATAGATTTAGTAGCCATGGCCATTCCAGTTAGATCCCTTTATTCATCCAGGAAGCTTTGGTATTCTCACAGGCAATGCCCTTCTATAGGTGTAAATGAAACTCCAGCTAACAAATCAGAGCCCCTAATTTTAAATTTCAGGATAGCATTCCCTCCAGAAAATGTTGGCAAACAAAAAAGGTGTCATATTATCAGCCTTCTTTCTCAATTTTAAGTTTTACTTTAAATAAATGTTCATATGTATGTCAAACAGATTAGTTATATCAGCAGCTTTTGGAACTGACAATTTTTTTATTATCTCTTAGTGCTCTTATTGCTGGAAAGATCAATGAAATTTTACTAAGATTCAATATAAATTTGATGTATCAATTTTATAAGACCAAATTATATTTGATTCAGAAAGTTGTTTTGAAGAAAATCTGGTCATAAATGAACTAGATGGTTCATTTTCAATGGTAAATTTTCTTAAATTTTTAAATTCACTATTAATATACTGCTTTGGATGAAATTTTTTCCTGGGGTTAATTCCATCTCAAGTTAGAACTGCCACTGATCACATCATATAGTGTTTGCCATCTACTGAGGAACCTGGAACCAGTGAGGACATCCCACTTCTTTAACAATGAGAGTGGATCCCACAGGGTGTTTTATTCCCATTACTACCTGCTACGGACAAATGTAACTCTTCTCCCTAGCTGGAGATGTAAAAGTCTACCTGTGTACTTACTGCACTACTAGGTCTGAAAGACGTGTATATAAGCCAAACGATTCTAAGTGTAAATGCAGGAAGAGATAAATGTGGTTTCACTACTACCTTTAGGCAGGAAATGATGTTTGCTTTTTATGTCACCTAGAATTCCATTCCAAATGCATGTGAAAAAACATAGAAATATCATGTGGACACGAATTTTGAAGGATAGAAAAGAAAAAAACATAAAATATTCAACAGCAAGTTCACCAAGCATTTCTACAGGCATTTACCAAGGTACATTTTCCTTTCATACCTAATCTGATATAACTTTGACATGTTGCCCAGCCTTTTTTTTCCTCTTCCCCTGTATCAACTATCTTTATGCAGCTTCCCAGAAGGATGAGTTGGTTCAGCTCACTGGTGACAGAAAGTACACTTCTCAGCATGTGGGAGGGAAGAGAAGATTAATTTTCTATCAAGCAAATGTGTCAGCCAACTTATCCTGTGAGCTTGAGTCTGAGGTTGCAAGGGAAAAGTTAGCAGTGTGTACATGGTAAACAGGACCTTTTAGCAGCTGAATACATCTGCAGTAAAAGACTGTCCTTGTCACTGTGCAGTTAAAAGTCCAAGAACATGGGTAAGATTACTTGGAAAATCTTCAATATAAATCACATGCCTAAGCAGTTTATTCATGTATTAAAGGTTTTATATTTGCAGTTGTCTCATTTAGAGGTGGGCAGCTCCCTGAATAAACACCAGCCTAGCATTGTGTGCCCTTCTCTGCTTTGGTAATGACTTAAGAGCTGTGACTTCTTACCTGTGGTGGGTTAACTTGACTGAAGGTCAAACCCCCGTCCAGACACCCTCTCACTCCCCCTTCTCAGGTCAGGGAGAGAAAATGAGATGAAAAAAACCCAGATGGCTAAGGATAAAGACAGGGAGATCACTTGCCAATTACTTTCAGTTGCCAAACAGACTCAACTTGGGAAAACCTAATTTGTTTTTTACCAGTTAAAATAGATTTGAATGGTGAGAAACAAGTACAAAAATCAGAACATCACTCCTCTTTGTTCCTTTTCCTTTCTAGACTCAACACATCTGTTCCCAGCTTCTCTACCTGTTATGCCTTGACTGGTGGAAGATGGAGAAGTGCATTGTCACTCTGTACCAGCTTCTTCCTCTTCTCACATCTCTGCTCCATAGTGGATCTTGTCTATGGACTGCAGCCCTTCAGAGTAAACCCACTCCAGCATGGATTTCTCTACACACTCAACTGTAGATATCTGCTCCTTTATGGTGTCTGCACCAGCTGACAGGGGAAGGTGCAGCAGCATTTTGCTATTACTTAAATATGATTTCCCAGGGGCATCATCATCTTGGCTGAGCGGCTCAGTGATGTCCTACAGCAGATCCATTGGAGCTGTCTGTTTCTAGCATGGAGGGCAGCTCCTGGTCCCAAGTTACATGCACTGTATGTACTTGGATGAATTGGATTATGGATGAATTGCACCAAATCATGTTGCTTGCAGTATCTTCGAAGCATAAAGAGTCTGTCTGTGAAAATACTAAATTTTCTTAGGGAGTGTTGGTTTAAATATCTTCCTAACAGCATTCTTAACCTAGGAGGTCATTGTGGATTGTCCCTGACAGTGATGTTGCGAGTTATCCAGGTTAGATCTCACTGTTCTAGAGATTAATGTTTATTCAAATTAATGTTTACTCAAATGTCTCTGTTCCTACTTAGACAAACAAGCCTTTTACTAGTCCTGCATACTTTTCCTGAGGTAGCTTTTTCTTTAGCCATACATCATTCTTCTACAAGACACACTTCTTAGTGAAGTAGGCATTTACTACAGATATTGCTTTGCATTATTGCACAAAATTATAAAGTCTTCTGGCTCTTCTCATTCATTTTTAGATTAAAAAATTCTTGATTTCTTGACCTGCAAACTCTGATCTTAGATAATTTCTAAACACATTAAAGCATGGAGGCTTCCGTAAAAAAAAAAAAAAAA
This sequence comes from Phainopepla nitens, assembly GCA_013400175.1. Taxonomy (NCBI): domain Eukaryota; kingdom Metazoa; phylum Chordata; class Aves; order Passeriformes; family Bombycillidae; genus Phainopepla; species Phainopepla nitens. The sequence goes on from VXBQ01003815.1 coordinate 504,938, forward strand.
AAAGAGACAGAAAAAAAAGAGAAAATGTGGTGTGCCAATATCTGTGTCGTCTATCTGTTCTGTATGAGTGCCCCATTTTACAAGTTCAGTTTCCTGACCTCAATCTTATTAAACTAGAATCTTATTGCCAAGATCCAGATAAGCTTGTGTGAACCAAACATTTATTAGTCTGTAACTCAAATTGGGTTTACAGTCCTTCTTAACCTTTCAGTGATTTCTTCTCTAAAACCAAAAAAAAGGAGAAATCTTAGTTTGGAAGTTGGAAGAAAAATGAAGACACTTAATCTTCAGGAGGATCTAACTTTAAGTTAATTTTAAAAAACTTTTTCCTTTAAATTGTCGGTAAGAGAGAGACTGAGAGACAAGTAAATGAGAGGATGAAACAACCATTTCTTTTAGACAGCAGCTATTATTTCTTTGTAGCTAAATTTGATTTTTGCTTCTTATATAGCTAACATAGCTAATATTAGGGCTCTTGACCTTTTTTCCTTTCTGAACAGAGGGTGATGCTTATATGCCAAATGAAGATGAAGTATTTCAATTTTATTGTGAGGTATGCCAAGCAAGGTCAACTCAAAATAAAGGAACAAAATTAAATTCTTCAGATTACTAAAGGTACAATGAAAACATGTTTTTTGATTTGATGTTCTGGGTAATTCAGATGTTAAGAAATAACTTTTATAGAACTACTATGAAAAAAATCTCTTAAACTACTCAAAGTGTTTCCTGTGCTTCTGAAGTACAAAGCTTCTGGACCATTTAGCCTGGTGCCTGGCATGGTCTCACAGTGTCTCTCAAAGCTGCGGTTAAAGAACTGTAAGTTTTCATATTGGAAAGAGTAGTTTCACTGTAAATCAGAGTGATTTAAAGCTAAATGCTTCTAAGGATAGCCCAGTTTAATTTATATGGCTTTGGAAGCGTTCCAACTTAGGCCAAGAAAAGAGTACAACTGCTGATGCTGGTCATTTTGGCACATAGTTTGTACCGTGCTAAAAAAATCACCTGCCTAAAGAACCCCTTAACATTTCCAAGCTTATTTCCTGGGTAAAATTACTGAAATGGTTTTTAAGATAACAAATCACTCTTTGTGTTACCCATTGATATCTGCAATCTACACCAATATTTATAGTACAGCATATTTCTATGAAAATTCTCTCATCTTCATAGCTCATAAAATAGGCAGGATCATATTAACAGTAGATTCTTCACATCAAAAATATTTATTTCTAGGAATATCTGAAAGGGTTAAGCATTCTGGAAGACAGAAACAGGGATTCAATGAAAGCAGATACTGATGAATATAAATCCAATTTCTTTAATTTGAATCAGAGTTGAATCTAACTGCTTCTTCACATTTTATGGAAGAGAAAATGTGCCAGCATAAATGACAATTCATGGGAATGCAAACTACCTGACTTGTAGATCCATGAAAGGGTTGTCTACCTTCTGTGACTGCAAATTTCACCACTGGCCTTTGATGGAAGGCCAGTCTGAGAGGGACTATTCCATCAGTTTCTTTTTCAGATGCAGATGCTATTCACTTTTGTGCAAGAGGGCTAAAGTGACCTTTTTTACTGTTTGTAAAAGGATTTTGACATTTCTTGTATGGAATTTCACATGTGCCTAAGGTGCATAAATTCAGCTCTTGAACCACTCCTGCAAAAGCCACAAAGAAGAAATAAATAAGGCTAAAATGCATCCTTTATTCTAGAAAATTGGCATTGAAGCACTAGATTTAAAAGTAAGGTGTTTGCTTAAGTTCTGTCTATGTGTTATCCTGCCTGCTATTATGGTGATCTGGTATAATTAGTAACAAAACTAATAACTTCCAGCTGTGATGAAACTGGGTAATGTTTCATAGGCCTTTTGATACTAAATACATAATGGATTAAGTCTGCCTATGTTTCTTTGCGGTATAATATTTTTTTATAGTAGATATTTCTGGCTGTTTTATTTTTTAGTCTTTGTTTTACAAGTAAAAGGCGCTGATTTTCTATTCCTTGCAGTGATTTGCCATGTATCAGACCACAAATAATTGTACATGCCTTTCTTTACATCGGCAAGAAAGGGATTAGCCTAAACCAAGGTTTTTTATTGGAATGTGAAAGAGACGGGAGAGGAGGAACACAAAGTTGGACCTTATCTAGGTCCACCCATGGACCCCTAGGACCAAGCCATGGGTAAGTATCGTCTGAATTTTAAAGAAGTCGCTAAATCAGAATATAAGCATAGGAGTTTTCCCCTTTCCAATTGCCAAATCATTAAATGAGAAATCCTCTCTTAATTCTGATCCTCCAATGTATTATAATCCCTTCAAGACATTAAATATTGCTGGATTAATGGTGGTTAGCGCAAAGCTTTGCTACAAAAGCACATTTTGTTAGGCAGTAGTAATAAAGAATTTCCACTCGGAATTCAGATGCAGGTTATTGAAAAGCTAATATGTATCTTCAAACAGATGAGGGGCAATACACTATTTTAAAATTTGTTTTTCTTGCTTCTCAAAGTGTTCTATAGCCATCCCCATACTCTTTTACATTATGGTTAAGTGATTCATGATTGCAGGAGTGGCCAAGGTTTTACAGAAAAGTATATTGTTCTTTTTCCTATTTCTAGAGTTTCCCCTCACCTTAGTATACAAAATAAAAAGCTCTACAAAAAGCATACAGAAGAAAAAGCTTTTTATGCAAAAGCAAAGTTTGGTTTTACTATTTCCTGTTTTTTTACCACTGGTTCAGTTTACCATTCTTGCTCCACTATTCTTTCACTGTTTGACTTCTAGCTTGCAGACCTAATTTTCTGTTGTTGTCTCTCATTTTTCCCTTTCCCCTGAGCACTAATAATTTGTAGTTGAAATTAGGAATTAGCAAATTTACAATGTATCTATTTCAGTTTTCAGTATGTGATTAATTTGATTTGACATTCAACTCAACATTTACATTAGTCTTTTTTTCCAAAATTAAACCTAAAACATATCTTGCCCCCACAAATTTTTGTATTTTTATCATTCAGATCCAAGTGATAAAAATTATGATGCAAAGGTATTTTGAACATTTTCTGACCAATCAAGAGTCAATATGAAGTGAAAATAGCAAATATAATTACTTTTTATTATAAATCTATTCGAAAAAAATAAAACACAAGGAAAAAATGTACTCTTGGTTTTAAGTATTGTATTGGGTTTATGTGGGTAGATTTTGATAACACTGGGGATGGCAGGTGTGGCTTCTGTGAAAAGTTGCCCCCATGTTGGGCAGAGTCAGTTCCAGGTGGCTCCCAGAAGAATACCCTGCTGGCTGAAGCTGAGCCTCTTAGCAACATTGGTAGTATCTCTGTGATAACATACTTAGGATAGAGTAAAAAAAATTCTGTGCCAAAACAGCTGGGAGCTGGGGAGGGAAAATATGTGAGAGAAGCAGCCCCAGAAACACTAAGGGTCGTGATGAAGGAGGGGGAGGATGTGCAGAGATTCCCTTGCAGAGCGGGGCACAGGCTGTGGTGAGGAAAGCTGTCCCCCCACAGCCCAAGGAGGTCCAAGGTGAAGCAGATATTCACCTGCAGTACCTGCAGGATCCTACACTGGATCAGCTTGCTCCTATAGGATTGTGCCCCATGGAAAGGACCCATTCTGGAGCAGTTCTTGAAGAACTGCAGTCTGAGTGTGAGGAGGAAGAAGAGTCATAAACACAATGATAGGAACTGACTGGAAACCCCCACTCCTCATTCCCCAGCACTGCTCAGGAGGCAGAAGAGTCAGAGTGAAGCTGAGCATGGAAAGAAGAGAGGGGTAGGGAAAAGGTGCTTTTAATTTAGTTTTACTTCTCACCACCCTATTTTGTTACCATTATTTGAAATAAGATACATTACTATCCCTAATTCAAGTCTGTTCTGTCCTTGATGGAAATTGGTAAGTTGTCTCCCTGTCCTTACCTTCATCCACAAGCTTTTAATGATACTATTTTCCTCTTGGCCTTTTGATGGAGGGTGAGTGGTAGAGAATCTGTGTGGGCACCTGGCATCCAGCCAAGGTCAATCCAGCCTATATATGAAAATTGATATAAGCAACACCTCCAACTTTAAGGACCCCTAGGAAATTTAGAGGAACTCTCAATCTCTCTCTCTCTTAACCTCTAATTGCTAGGTGAAAACCCTTCTAGCAAAAACCTCTTAACTGAAGTTTCCGTTGTAAGAAAATAAATTAAAATGTAAAACATTGTAGATTTTCCAATCTTTCTGGTACAGAGAAACAAAAAAGTAATATGATTATTTAAGAAGTTTGTTTTCCTACAGTATCTAAGCTAGGTATCTAAATTCGGATTAGATGAAAACTGATTTTCAAGGTACTCATTAATGTACAAAGCCGGAAGTGAGTGTCCGTAATAGTACTTATCTCATGACAAGAATCAGTAGAACTTGGGAATTAAATATTTGCATGTCATTGGAAAAAATCCTTTAAAAATTTTATGCAATGGGTTTTTTTTTCCCCTTAATCTGATTGTTTCCCTTAAAAGTCACACAGGCAGTGTCCAATACTCAGACAATGTTAGGATTTAACATAATCTGATCTCTGTGACAGCACAATCATTAAGCTGGTTTCCACATAACACAGAGAATTGTTGAATAGTGTGGTCATAATTATATGGAAAAGGTGGTTCATACCCTCAGACATAAAATATTTACTTATAGGGATAAAAGCTGCACTAAAAAACTACAACAGCATGTAAACACCGCACCCAAAAAATACCTGTTAAATCCACAATTTCTACTTACAGAAAGGTGTTTGCTCCTAAGTTTTCTTGTAGTAGTAGATTGCAAATATCTTTCTGCATTTTTAGGTATTTCTTGAATAACTCTTCATATATTCCTACAAATCTAGAAATAATTAGTGTGCTTCTCAAATGTAGTATCATCATATATTTGTCAGTTACAGAAAAGTGCATTTTTGAAACAATATGATGGAAGGAATAACAGCCTTTCTGAAATTTCTACTGTAACCCATTGTAACAGCCTTGGACAAGATGGACAGAATGGTAACTAGAGGAAATACATGCAGCAATTCTTTAAGAGCACATCCAAACAAAAGACTTGTCTTACTGTGTCAGATCACCCATTTGTCGATCTTCAAACTTTGCAACAGGAAATACAAAGCTAGAAGATATTTTGTGCCAGGCCCTTTCTCTGGCTCATTCCCATGACACTATTATCAACAAATGTTACAGAAATATTAGAGGAGACACCCTCTGTACAGAAATATTAGAGGAGATGAAATGAAAAATTATGATTTATTATAGTTATGTGGTTTATTGAAAACTGTAATAAAATTATTTTTAAAAAATTATTTAAAAGCTCTTTTATCTTTAGGTCCAGAAACTGATTTTAACAAAGTAGAACAAGACTCTTCCTTTTGTGGCATGTGTCTTGCCAAAAGCCAGCTAAACAACCATGATATAATGTATGGCATAGTAAGATTGCCAGACAGCTGAAAATAAACTGGACAGAAATTGAAATAAACCTTCCCAGTCCATATTTCCCTCAACCAATCTCAGACTCTCAGATTGATCCTGTAACACACATTAGCAGATCACAGTTTTCTCAGATATAATTTTTTGTGTTTGTGATTTGTTCACGAATTACTGATGTGGCATCTTTCTTTCTGAGCTGTGATTGTTACGCTAAAACAGGCAATACTTTTCACATGCATGCCCAAGTAGTACCCATATTTAATTTCCATTACATTTTGTCAGTATAAAAAATGTCCCTGATGTTTACAGAAAATTAATCCTGAAGGTCTTAATGTACATTGGAGTCAACGGAAAGATGATTTTTGAAGGAAGGAACAGTAATTTAGCAATAGTTCTAACAGAGAATATATGCAGTAAGGGTTTCTCAGAAGAAGAATATAATTTGGAAGCTTTTATTCCATTGAATAAACAAAAATGTAAGAATTAGAAGACAGTATAAATTATTGGCCAAAGCAGATGTAGATTCAAACATATAACCTAGTGGGAATGGAAAAATAGGACTATTTATTTTTTAAAATGTGTTTATTCATTTACTTAAGCATCCCATTTACTATAGTTCTAATATTGCCTTCCTGCACAGTTACTAACAGTTTTTCAAATTAATGTTATCTGTGAAATTTTCAAAGCAAATATGTTGGATAAGCCTTCAGCTCCTGCTGAGCACAGAGCAACTAATGTGACATTGCCTGGAGGTAAAAGCATCATTGGTCTGCATGCTTTCGGATATGGCACTGCTTTCTTTATTTAATCCAAGGTCATTATTTTAAAACCACAGCATGTTCTCATGAGGATCAAACGTTTCCCCAAGAAGGAATAATGAAAGCATGGTACACTGGAAATTAAAAAGTTCAAATTCATATAAACCACTGATCAAAGGAGAGAGATGTTGTCAAAGGAGGAAATTGTTATTTTTATTTAAAAGACTGAGCTGTTTACACAGGGGAACAGATAATTGTGAGATACATTTTAGAACTAGGGAAAAATTATTTGTGTCTTTGGTATCAAAAATGGTTTCATTTTTCTGTTGCTGTTTGCTTTTCTTTAGTTTTTATGCCACCCTCTATCCTACTGTCCCAGAACAAGACACTAAAATGATTTATGTTGAAATATCTCCATATTGCAAGATAAGCTTGATGCTTTATATAAAAATATTTGTATCAGTATTACTCTGAGGTTAAAAACTTATGTTATATTGTTGGATAAAATGCAACAAATAATTACTGGGCAGATAATTACTGGGAAATAGAAGGCTGAAAAAAAATGCTAAGTACATCGTGTTTCCTGTTTTATGCTAACATGTTTATCCATTTTTTAACTGATCTTGATAAAAAGGAAATTAATTTTCATTCTGAATGTTGAGTACTCATCAGAAGAATGAAAAATGCTAAGTTATAATTATAAAAAGAAAAGTGGATGTTAAGTGGAGGGAAACAAGCACAAAAAAGACTGAAGTTAAATAGGACATCTTACAGGAATCTTAAAAAACACATTAGGAGAGCAAAATCAAATATTTCCTGTCCTCCTGAGATGGAGAACTGTCCTGATTTTTGCATTCTGTAAATACTGTGTAATTTCAAATACTTGCTTATACCAATGAATTGTACACATTCCAGTACTTCCATCACCAATGTTGTGGTGATTTTTTAATGACTACTTAGTTCAGAAGTGCAGATTCCTGCATCAACCTAGTTGGATAAAATACAACTATAGAAATAATCAATAAATGATGGCTTACTTCTGAACTTGTGTGCTGGTTTACCTCAAGTTTTGTTGTAAAGTTCGTGTAGGTCACTGGGCTAATATTTATGTTCAGCCATCTGAGAGCCTCCTGTATTACTCAATTAACCCACAAAAGTCTGAAAATCAAACCAGTGATACTGCCCTAGCTTTGAATCCTCTGTATCCATCCAGATAAACACATCAGAGATAGTTTAGACGCGTTTGGTGTGCGTTTAGGGCATATGCACATCCTTGGTCACCTCTTATGGCGTTATTCTCTTTTCTGAGGTAGATACCATAAAAGATGTTCTGGTAATATGATCAAAGAATATGTAATGATGATATATGCTCAGACTCTAAAAGCCATCTAAAGTTCACAGTTATGCCAGCAGACTCAACACCTTTTTCACAAATGTTTTTCTTGATACAGACATTTCTAATAATCATCATCCCAATTAAAAGTGTATGCATCTGATTGTGGCTCTAAATGAGCTTTTCTACTTGAAGTCTTCTCATATGCCCTTTTTCTTCTTGTCACAAAGCTCCTATGTTCAAAGAGATTTAACAGGTGAAGGAGTGAGTGTTCAGTGGATTTTTTTAAGAATAAAATGTTAAAGTTAAAATATTGGAATCACAGTTGTATAAAATGTGATTATTCCATTTTTGCTTTGCCACATTTTGCTCTTTTGAACTAAAAATGTTGGTGAAACATTACCATACTGAATACTTTAACTTTTCATCTAATTACAAAGTAGATTTTTTTTTTATACTCCTTTGTCATTAAATTTCTTTCAAGTAGCTTCCAAGAATCTATTTTGTGACAAATAATGGAATATAGGAAAGTAGCTTCCATCAGATGGCTACTCTTACCTCCCCTGTATAAATCTATTTTTTTGAAGCAGTGATTTTCATCACTCTGGAATCTAATCTGAACCATTCTGAAATGACAAATATTGTGAACAGTATTAGGATCTCTTTTTTCCTGACACTAAGGCTGTTATCTTTTTTGGACTCTCTTGTCTAAACTAAAATAGTTCAGTACTAGGAATACAATTAAATATATTACTGTAATTGAATAATTACATATTTGATTTTTTTTTTAATGGAACCAAATCCTATTATCTTTTCCCCTAAATTGCTGGGAAGATATCTCAGAAGTAACATGTTCCTAAAACATCAATTAATCATGGAATTAATCAAATAGTGTACAATTTCTAATTAGCATTAGAAAAAGGAGATGGGAATAGAGAAATCAAATTATCTCAAGGCACAGAGTATAGGACTCATATATATATATATATATATATTTATGTAAATTATGAAAACAGGTATTTGGCAGGTCCTTGGTCCTAAACAACTTTTGAGGAATGGAAATCATGAATGAACTGGAGAAAAAAAAAAGAAAATTAAAAAAGTTTGGCAGTGAGTGTGCATGAAAATGCAATAGGAGAAAATGAAAAAAAAGTTTGAAAGGTAGAGAAGTAAAAGGGTGAGGAAAAGATCCTTCAGTTAGAGAAAGGAGAAAGAGCTGTGCAGGAAATCATACAAAAGAGAAATAAAAGTTCATTTAAGGAAGTTTTCTGAAGAATAAAATATACATATTATAAGTAGCATAATAATAAACTACCCAAAAAACTCAGTGACAGTGAAAAATGGAGTAGTTAAGATAAATGGATATGGTTATGGACCTGATGAATTCTTTTCAAGTACGATCGGAAGATACATTAACATTTGCTAAGAACAAAGTATGATGAAACTCTGAACTTCTTTTAAACAGTTATAAAACCTGGGGCTAGCAGTGGCTGGAGCACATCCCACCTTTTACCGTGCTGGCTTATAGGCTGGCTGCGGTACTGGAGTTATCATCCCTGGCTGCCTGATGCCTGCGTGCTGCCTAAGGGGTCAATGGGTGGAAAGGAAGCTTAGGAGACAGGTCATGCCTTTAATCAAACTGAGTACTAAATTTGTGTGCTACTAATTATTTTTCTTTTAACACATTACCTTTTTTTCCCATATGTTTCTCCTTCGTATTTTACATCCCAGGTTCATTAACAACATTGGCTAGCACAACACTCAGTTTAACAGCAACTGAGAATTTAGTCAAGCAGATCTCTTAATTCATTCCTCTTAGCTATACCTGATTATACAGAACAATATTTCTGGGACAGATTTTCAAAGGTGTTTGTGTATTTGATTTCTATTCAAATAGTTAAATCTATAGAATTTAAATATCAAAATATTTTCTAAAATCTGCTCTTTGTTCATTATTTATGAGAGTCCAATTTACCTTCTATCCTCCATACAACCAGCTGTCCCTGTCCCATAGAAAATCTACATTTAAAAGTAAACCAGGAAAAAAACCAAAAACCCCCCCAATTCACATACATTGAGTTCCTGGAAACGAGAAACCTAGGTCCAATAAGATGCTCATAATACCAAGAGGGAATTTTCTGTTTCCTTCACACAGGAACATCAACATTCATTACAGTTTGTATAAACAGTCAAATTCTTTATTAATTTTTTCTTTACTCACTCATGTATGTTCCTATTTATCTTTCTTCATCTCACTCGTAGGTATTCACAGCAGAAAAAAAGGTGACCTTGTTGCTTCAAGCATGCAGTACAGGAGACCTTGTGTTTTCAGCTGTTTGTCTGTCTGAGAGTTGAAAGATGAGCTAGGGTGAAAAACCTTTTAATATTTCCTTGTGGTGACAAGAATTTTTTCTGGGCTCTGTGGCATAACTTCATCTATGAGACAGTCTGATGCCAGAGTTTCTGAACAGCCCAACTTTGACTTGACAGTATCTAGATTTATACTTCTTTTATTTGATTTTTAAGTAAATTATTAAAAGCGCTTAAAAGCTTTGAAGTGGAACTTTTGAAATGCCAGATTTTAATTTTTTTTTAATTGCTAAACAATACCATTTATACATACTTTATTTAGAGGAATAACAGTCTTGATTTTTTGTGTTATTTAACAGGACTGAGATGAAATTTTGAAATTCTGNTTCTCATATGGTAATATGAGAATATAAATATATCAATCCTCCAAAAGCTTCTACACCTTTTGAATTCCCTACTATGTTCTTGAAGGAAGAGACAAAATTCATTACGGGTTTTTCACCTCATTTTAATTTCAGAATACTCAATTAAAATTTGAAATTATGATTTTGGCTGTCATGACTTTGGTAACTTAGGAAAAGAGTCCCATTCACATCAAAAGGGATGAAATGTCAGTGTTTTGTCTTTTTTTCCTCCCCCTGTCCTTTTCTGTTCTGTGGTTTAAGTTCAGCAGTGAATGATTCTGAAATTTGTCAAGCATATAAAGTAATTATAAATAGCGACCAAAAGAAAAGTCATTCATTGTGATTTCTGCTAATTTTTATTCATACAGCTGTAACAAAAGCAGTTGGAAGCCTGTGGAGAAGTATAAAACTGTATCAAAGGGCACACCTTTAGGCATTGTGAATCTAATGAGTAAATCTAATTCAGTAAGGCAACACCACCATTTTGTAGTGTTTCAGCTGTAGTATGAGTTTCAGATCTAGTATGCTCTTAGTATGTACTTGTTAATCAAAATAATTCTGAGACAACACCTTTTTGGGTGAAAAATATTGGGGAACTATCATGCTGTTAAAACACCTTAACAGTGGGGTATCTCTATAAAGCTGAGGCCCCTGCAGTAAGGGCTGCACCCTCTGTCTCTTCCTCTGCTGTGCCTTCCTCCACTCTTTCCACCATGTCAGTGTTTTGCACGAGTGCAGTAACAGATATGATCAATACTTCAGGCAAAACAAAATCCAAGTGTGCTTATGAGTGAGAAGAGCTAAGGACTGAAGGTTGCATCTGTTCAGTCCTATGCCTAATACAGCTTTTCACTGGGTATGAACTAGAGCTAAGATGTGCTGCCAAAGACATCTTTTGCTTGTTGGTTTGTTTTGCTTTGGTGAACATGGAATGGAATTAAAACAAGTCAGAGTTTGATGCAGGAATGTGAGATGTGAACATATCTACTGCTGAGTTGCCTCCAAATGAGCCTACTTCCATTTAAGAGATGCCTAATCCCACCCATGACTAAAATATTTGCCATAGAGTTGACACTCTTTCTGTTTGTATCAAGACATGTTAAAATTCAATTTGTATTTAATAATGAATGAAATACTAAGAATTACAAACAAGCCATTTCAAACCCCTTTAATCCATTTTCTGATGCTTCTGGATTTTGAGAAAAAAAAATCACAAAAAGACAATGAATTCAAGAGAGAGAAATAATGGAAAAAAAATCAATTTTTTTTTTCATTCTTCCAATATTTGAAATTATATATATTTTTTTAATTACTGCAAGAAAAGTGATTAATTCGGATAACAGTGTACAGTCATACCACACACATCAAAAGAGTTTTGCGGGTGTTAAGGTAACCGATACTATGCGGGCAAATATGGGCCTAATTCACTACTTTCATGAATAATTTTCTTCTGACTTGTTCTGTTGGATAAGTCTGTTTTCCTTTCACTTTAAAACATGGATATAAAGTATTAAAAGGTTATTTGGACTATTTCGAAATAGTAATATCTATTTTCCTCTTTTTTATTCATGGCTTTTCATATCAAGCAAATATGTCAGTTATGTGACAGTATGAACAGTATCAAATGCTACTTGGGCAGGTGAAGGGAAGCAGCAGTAGCAGCATGAACCCTTGCTGAATAGATGACTCAGAGTCTATTTCAATTCTCACTATAAGAGCATGGATCCCTGTTCTTATCTTTCAATGCTCATAATACAATTTTTTCTTTCATTAACTGCACATGGAAGCAATCAGACACCACCTTCAATTATGTCTATTGAAGAATTTCTATATTTGGATGACGTTTGCAATCTCAAAACCAAACTGTCAGATTGACAGGAAGCATTTAACTTCTTCACCTTATGGCACCCACTTAGTGTAATTTGTTGAACTGAGTCTAGCTCACTCAATAACATTCCCTGAGAATTAGGAATCTAAGGACTGTATTACTCAGTTCAGAACTCCCTTTTATCCCATTATCCATTGAGTCCTTAATTTATTTCCTTTCTCTCTTGAGTTATTGTGTACCCAGATTTCTCACTTTTTATGGAAAATTTCTAATTTTCTCATAAAGCATTTAATGAATTAACACAGGGAAAGGTACTCTGTGGTGTGCTTGTCTTATTTATAGATGATATCTCCATGTACATTTCAAGGTTGTTCAGCTTAGCATTGGGAAATCAAATAAACCACTGTGAATGTGAGAAAGTCATAAAAAAATTGCTGTGTAATCCATAAAGTGGGATACTAACCTGAATATGAAGGAAACTTTATTGCTTTGATCTAATAATCTTTTCACCATTATATAGTGCATACATCAAGGCCAGAAGCTGTAGACAATTGTCTGTAAAATCTTTCTCATTTGGATTGAAAATATCACTTTTTCCAGAATCTGACATCCAAGGCAAAGGGAAGAGAATGATCTATAAAAAGATAAACATCAAAAGAAGAAATTGAAAAAAATGCTTCATGTATTCCAAGTGAACCCACTCTTTTCTGAACTCTGGGGGTGAAAGAGGCAGCCTATTTTGAAGAACCCAAATGATTAGGCATATTCAAAAAACGTCCATCAGTGCCATCCCAGGAAATGAAAAAGAAAAATCCAATAGGATGTAATCATAAGGCACATATCAGCCCTGTCAAAAGGAATTGACTTCAATGCTGCAAGGGAAGATGGTGAAGCCTGATGATCAGTGATGAGACACAATAGCTGGGAGTTAGAATGAGGAAAACACAGCAAGAGAAAAGTCAGACAGAAAAAAAGAGAGATGCTTAATGAAAGTATGAAATGTAAAGGATGAACATTTATGCAAGTCAGAGAGCTGAAGTAAAGCATCAGGGCAAAGGAAGTGAAAGTGATCAAATGGATCATTTAACAAAGAAGCCAAGGAAAAATGTGGGATGCTGAGGGAACCAGAGAGATTGAGGCTGAAATTAGAGAGGAAAGCTGAAATGATTGGCAGTGATAGGACATGGCAGCTGCTGTAAAGAAGAGAAGAGACTTCCTGCAAGTGCTGAGAATGAAAGGAGAATTGAGAGGGTTTGCAGGGAATGATGAGGGGCGTGTCCCAGCACCAACAACCTGATCCGGTCTACAGTGAGTAGCTGAAATGAAAAGATAAAACATTTCAGGTTTCCATAAATCAGAAGATTGTATGTCAGTAAAAGTGCTGTAAATGGCTGTATTTTTGTTCCATTTTATTTTATTTTATTATATTGTATTCTAAGGATGGAGGAAATGTCCCAGAGAAAGGAAAAGGATAACAATAGAAATGGCCATAGATACGATAAAACAGCACATGAATGGTGAGGAGTTTGAGGAGGATAGATAAATGTGATGAGAATAACAATTACGCAGGATGGCACTTGTAAAGGAGTATATCAGAGAGTTGGTTGAAAAAAATATGGGTGTGGGAATCTGGATTTGTACTTTTTTGAAAAGGAGAACGACAAAGAAAACCAGAGAAAATCTAAGTATCTTGCGTCTGTAGAAATATAAAGGTGGTGGGTATAGTACACCCACCTCTTCTCTGCAGTGTGAGAAGTTTACATGGTATATTCACGCTGAACATGGATGTGGATAAGGTGAGAGATGTACAAAAATATGGTGGAATAGGTAGACATTACTGCAGCATCTGTGAACCATCAAAAGCTTTCATGGAAAACAAAACATTGACAGTTTATTTTTTCCCAGGCCTCTTAAATTGGATTTGTCTGGATCTCACCCGCTGTGCTCACAGAAGCAAAAGTAATTGGTAATCCAACAACTGAGAATGCATGAAAGTTCTCTGAAGGCATATCAAACTTTCAAAATTAGTTGTAATGTTGAGTGAGGTTGCCTTAGTTTATGTCAGTTGAATGAGGTTTCTGAATTCCAAAGCTGTTCTAACTGACATAATTGTCAAGGTTAAAAACCTTCTTGTCTATGTGATTCTTTGCACTGAGGAGGTACAGGAGCAGCATACGTCATTGGGTACGCTGTGTGTCCCGTAAAGGACACATTTAGATGTGTCCTTAAAAGAAATCTAAAAGCTTACCATCTCATTTTGATCAACTTCCACACATTTTACATGTACTCAGCAATTCACAGTGTGCCAACACTTTATCCTGTAACTGAAAGATGGATGTTTCCCCTACAAAGCTACATCCAAATACTGTAAGTACAGAGCTCATATTTTTAACTGAACAGTCAGGATTACAGATTGTCATAACTTTTCAGAAAGCTGGACACATTATTAAAAATAACCAGAACTATATGAAATTGTCCCTGATCTGATTTGCTGTAGCAGGTGGACAAGATAAACTCTATAGACGTCCTTTCCAGCCAAATTGTACTTCTGTGATTCTCAGGTATTGCTGTGAAAGAGCACTTTGATTTGTGTGTGAAGAATAATCTGGTAACCCTTGAGTATATCTTAATGAAACATGACATTTAGAGAAAAACTGTAGTTCATATATGTTAGAGGATGTAATTCATATTCTGGGCTTCAGTTTTGTGTAAAGAGTCAAGTTCTTTTTTTGTATCAAAGATGCAATCATTATGTCTACCCAGCATAAAACTCCCTGTATGGCAAATCATTGTGTTGTTCTATTGAAATCACTGCCTTCTAGTTAATAATATACTGTTACTCCTATAAAAGAGGGTTTTATCTTTTAATCTCCAGTTTATAAAGTGCATATTTGGTTGTGGACACACCACTGTAGGATCACAACAATGTATTCTGCAGACATTTCTGTCATTTATAAATAGAGGACTATTGCATGTCACTACTTATTCTGATTGTTGCTTATTCCTTGAAAAGAACGGCAAAAGGACGAAAAGCCACCTGTCAGGGTATTGCAGAACGGGATTACAGGGATTGAGCTCCATCTTGTGGAATAAAAAGAAGCCTACAGCAGATTCTCTTTTCCCCTTCAGAGAAATGATTGTGAAAGGCGTAATTTAATAAATTTCCCGTTGAAAGTTTTCCTTTTTGAAGTTTCAAACAGATAGGGAACAAAGTTATTACGATATACATCACATTAATGTAAAATACTAGAGTTAAAATTGTTGGGAGATAGAGCCCAGCATAATGTTTTGGCGAATATTTTTTTAATACAGGAGATGATAGAAATATTATCAATTGAACTATTAATGTTTTTAAATATACACATAAATATTGGATTTCAGAACTCAGGCTTTTAGGTCCTTTAATACTTAATTTTACTCATTTTCTGAAAAAAAAAAAAGAAAACGCCACCTTCCAGTTATCCTGTAGATGCATTGCACAATATTTATGAAAATAAATTAATGTATCCTCAGATTATACAGGAACTCCTACAATAAGATTTAGTAATCTGTTCATATAAAATTTTCACTGAAGAACGCTAATGTTAGTATTAACGGCAGCTGAGGGTGAAAAATAAAATTATGTGTTTATGGCACACACTGTTGAATATAAAAAATGTTTTTGAGATTCAAGATGATCCTCTTTGACTTTAAAAGAAATATACCACTGAAAGACATTCAATGCTATGTTCTAAGTGCAGAATTTTTGCATACATAATCATGCATACACATATAGGACAGGAAAATCTCGACTGTATATTTTATGCCGCTGTTAAGATGAAATCATCTGACATTGGCTTTTCTTTATTGGGCTAATCTGAGATAAAAGGGCAGTGGTGGGGGGCTGAATTTTTTTCAAAAATCAGTCCAGTAATATCTAGTTATTAAAACTGTGTGAAAGCACTGTGGGTGTTTATAAAATGTCAAGCATACAACTCTTGCATGAGTCGTAGTGACTCATACAAAATCTCTATTTCTTTCCAGATAAATACCTTTCCAAACTTGTCTTTAAAAACTTATGCTCCAATTGAACTTTTGAAAAACCTCTCCCAGTGATTTTAATTTTTAGTGGCTCCATTGAGACTTTCAAGGAATTTCAGTGAAACAAATGTTCCCAAAACTCTTACCTAGGTTCCAGCTTTGTCTTTGTTTATGTTACATTTCTAAAATAAAGGCTTGTCTTGCAGGTCACTGGGTGCCATTTGGGCTCAGCACTTTTCACAGGATCATAGAATCATGAAGGCTGGAAAAGACCTCCAGATAATCAAGTACAACCTTTGACTTCATACCACTATACCCACTGAAACATTACAGAGTTCCACATCCACTGTTTTCTTTAAACTCTTAAACATAGGGATGGTGACTCTGCCACTTCCCTGGGAGCCTCTTCCACTCTTTCTGTGAAGAAATTAGTCCAAATACCCAGCCTAAACCTGCCCTGGTTCAACTTGATGCCATTTCTCTTTGTCCTATCAGTAGCTCCCTAATAAAGAAGCTGACCACCACCTCACTACAACCTCCTGTCAAGCAGCTGTACAGAGCAACAAGGTCTCTGTCCCCTGAGCCTCCTTTCTCCAGACTGAAAAACCCCAGCTCTCTCAGCCACTCCTCACAGGCATTACATTCCAGAGCCTTCCCCAGCCTTGTTGATTTTCTCTGCAACTCTGTGATTCTGTCCCAAAGGACAGATGTAACTTCCCTGAGTATGGGAGGATAGAATAGAATAGAATAGAATAGAATAGAATAGAATAGAATAGAATAGAATAGAATAGAATAGAATAGAATAGAATAGAATAGAATAGAATAGAAAAAAATCCTAAGCCAAAAACTTGTAATTTCTTTTCTCCTCCTCTCCCTTTCCTTTATTTATGTGAGATAAGTGAAGATTGCCCACAGTATTGAAATTTTTTATATTAGTGATGTCAGTCTCAAAAGGATTGCCAGCTTTACTGAAGACATGGTTAGAGTTTAGGTAAATTATTTTTGTCCACTAATCTGCTTTGCATATACTCCTTAAGTGAATAAAGACTAACAAGTTAATAATAATAATAATAATGATAATAACAACAATGATTATCAATAAAGTAAAAAATGAAAATTTGTACCACACAGAAGTTTGACTTCAGGAACATTATTTCATTCTTGCTGCGCAAATGCAAACTCTTCTCAACATCTTTGGAGCAATTTACTTTTATAACATTTCCTTATGCAAGTATTACAACAGATACCTTTTCTTATTTTTGTCAAATTACCTCATGATATTCTGTCTGCGATCCTAAAATTGCAAAGTGTCTCAAAGAGATTGTATCCTAAGGGGTAGATGAAACTTATGGGAAAACTGGTACTATGCCTCCCTAAGTAAGTGGAAAATCTGTTATGGAGCTGGAGGGGAATGGAATTTACAAAGAACAGGTTTTTCTAAATGCAAGGGATTTAACAATAAATTTATATTATAAATATGAATCTAAATAAATTAAATCTATACTAAATCAAGTATAGATTAATTTTTATTTTCAGACAACTTTCGCCAAAATTTTTGCAAAATTTTGTGATTGTTTTCTACATTCTTTACTGTTTTTTCCAGATCGTGGGAATAAAAATATCTCTTTGAGATTTTTTTTCCACCTTTCTTTTTTTTCTTGGACATAATTGTCCTTTAAAAACCCAGAGTAATTCTAGATGAATTGTGATAGAATGTTTTTATTTATTTCTGACAATTTTATTATGTTATGCAATTTCTCAGTTGATGCTCTTTGGTACAGGACCAATACAATGCTTTAGATTTCATTCAGTTGATCAATGTCTAAATTAATTTTTTATTTGTTTAGATGTCTTGACAGAAGGTCAGTGCATGAATTAAGTAAAGGATTAATAGTGGAAATTATAGGAAATTAGAGGAAAGCCTTTCTCCTAAACCCCACAATCCAAGGAGGTTATGGCAACGGAACTAATGCAGTGCCTCAAATAATCTGGAGAATCTCTGAGGTGCCTGATGTGTCTCTCATGTTTGTGATTCAGGAAGCTCCAAAGTTACAGGTAGACAAAGCACTTTTCTCTAGTCAAAAAGGAATTTCTGTGAACTTCTGCCTTTATCTTAAGCACAGGTTCTGGTCTGTTTATTCAAAGCATTCAACTGTTTATTCCTACTTGATACTCTATAAATTTAAATCCTTAGCATTGTTCTCACTTTTCTCATGTTGTACATTCTAGCAGGGATACCTCCTACAGAACCTGTGAACTTGTTACAGAGTTAATTTTTTATAGTAGCTGAGGGGGCACGGGTGTGAGCATGTCTAAGAATTTATTTTATTCCACAAAGGGCAGGGATAAGGGACATGGCAAAAAAAAATCAAAAATATATGGATATAACAGCTGTGTGAGGAGACCTATCTCTTCCATAGAGATTGGAATAAGAAAGCGGATGGACCAGACCTTAGGCTTGTGGCATAAATTTATTTATCATTATCCTGAAGTCCTTGGGCCAAATAGTTTAAATTCTTTTGAAGCTTTATCAATGGTTAAGGTTTTAGGTGCTAAATTCAATAATTCATCTTACATTCAAATGCATACCTAGATGCGTGTGAGAGAGGAAGTGAGTCCTCCTTATTTGCAGTGATGTGTATAGCAACCAGTATTTTTTCCTTAAATTTATCTTGAATCAGAAGGAATGCAGGCTCTCTAGAATGTAGAATTGAAGTACTTGAAATGCTGAGCAGATGCTTAGAGCAGAATAGGACAAAACGTAATCTCTGCAGCATCTATTTGATTCTAGCTGTGCTGCCTGGACTAATGCTGCAGCTGTCTGACAAATGTAGCACATTCCAACAAAAGTCCAGTACACAGTTATGTGATTGGATTGTCTTGAGGGCTCTTGCAAGCTTAGTTTGCTTGAAATGAAGCAGGTGAGTTAATCCTTTACATCCCAGAGCTCTCTACCAGCAATGTAGCTGATAAAGACTTCAGGACTTATCAGTAGGATTATCTCTTTCACTTTTAAATTAAGCATATCTTAACACTTTTTTAAGAAAAAGGTTTCACCAGATAAGCGAAATATGATTATCTCTAAAATCTAAAATAATCATTCCTTAGAGTTTCCCTCCCTGCCCTTCCCCCAAAGACCTTGATCTACGAATCACCTCTAGAACAAAACAGGGCAGTGCAGGTTCACATTCTGAGGAGCACAGTATCTTCATCAGCTTGAAACTGGGAAATTTCTAGCCTGAAGTCAGAGGTTCTCCTGAAAAAAAAAAAAAACTATGCAAAATATATCCCAAGTAACCAATTCTTTTAAAATGGATTTTTATTATTGTTTAGTTGTTAATAAAAGAAAGAAGGAAGGAAAGAATGAAAGTGCTATCCTACAGACAGCAGATGGATTACATTGAATATTATTTGATGAACCAGATAGTTTGACAGACACAAGTATCATTTCATGCCTAGACATAACAATCATCTCCTGGGAAGATGTAAACACAGACTCCAGGGAAGAATGGAAAATACCTTTCTGAAAAAAAAATCTTTTGGGGCATTAAAACTGCTCAGAATTGAGACACTCATTAAGTGCCTCGCTTCATGTAAAGACATCTATTCCTGTAGTTCAAAATCAACTTTTAGGAAATATTTCATATGACAATTTCTAGGAACAGATTGTGCTTTCAATACTGTATGTTGTATGATATGTGCTGGGTGTGATTGCAAGAGACATTTTGGTTGTAATGAACTTAAAGTCACTATAGATTTTGTGCAAGAAAGAAAGAAGAATTTGTCATTATATTATATTCTAATGTATTAAGGTTGTAATGCAATTAATATGTCCTGTAATAAAGATACATATTAATTTGTCATCATTCCAAGTAAAAGCACCTTCTGGATTAAAAACCTGTTCTGAAGTATGTAACAGATGGTGATAGGATGAAATTCACCACAAAAACAACATTATTTTCTCTATAATCAGTTGTATAAATGAGTCATATTTGGTTTTAAATAAATACACCAGCAGCTGTAACTCTGCATTTATCATAGTTTTGCATTCAATTCATACAGGCATTATGGGAACCAGAAATTTCCTGATAATTTTATTTAGAATAACTAAGAAGCCAACAGCATTAGAAAAAGAAATTCAATCAACTAAGTGTTTTTCTAAAGGAAATAATTTTTTTTTGATAGGTTATTTATTTATCTTAATCAAAACTATTCATTTGTGGACTAGCTCTAGTTTCAATCTTCATTATGTCAGCCTCTGCTTTTGATGATGATGACGATGATTATGATGATGATGATGTCTGCATTAATTAAACTACACTGAAATATAACTAGAATGAACTGGAAATAATATACAAATATCAAGAAATTTTCAAAAATATCAGTGTAATAAGCACAGAAATTTGATGTATAAAAAGGGTTGTTTTAACATAATAGAATATGTACAAATACATGCATCAATAGAAAGAAATATACATACACGTATGTATGTATATATGCAAAAAACATCCATGCACAAATGTGACATAGACTTTAAAACTTTAAAAAACATACATATTTTAAAATGTTTATTGTTGTATTCATGTTTGACTGAATTGTGCAAATTGCTTCCCTGTAAATTTCAACATACAATGGTGCCAATATAATCTGAATAATGAAGGTTTTCATAAAGTCACGGAAAGATTCAGTTCGGGTGGGAGGTCTTGAGGTCATCCTGTTGTAGATCTGCTTCAAAGCAGGAGCAGGTTGACCAGGGCTGTGCCTAACCAAGTTTTTAAAATCCCTGAGGAAAGAGACTCCACAGCCTCAGTGCACCCTGCTGGTGCTTAACAATCTCCCACAGAGTTAAAGATAGTTAATTAAAAGCAGATTGATATAAAGGTCTTAGGAACTCTGAGAGATTCCACAGGGGAGGGGGAGAGGGGGCCTGTTTGTTTGTTTTTTACATAATTGGAAAAATTAAAAAACACATTCATCTTGAAATTAAGGGGAATTGCTGAGAAATTACCCATGCAAACAAAATCAATTCTCATTTAGAAGTGTGATGCAAATTATTATAGCATGCTGGGATCATCATCACAAACTGAAATGAATACAGAAACTGTTATTAAAAACTAAAAACTAAATGTTAAGCTGATTATAACTCAGCAGCAATATAGTGCACCTCTGTAATCAGCATTGAAGGAGAAAAACCCTAAAGAATGATGAAAATAAGTTGGAAGCCAAGTACTATCATAATTATCACTTTTTTTTTTAATTAGATGATTTATATTTTAGCCATTAACTACTCATTTCAGAAAATGAGATACACAGATGTTCTTCCTAGTAATGTGCAGTGTCAAAACAAAATTCATTCTTTTCTTTAGTTGCTAAATTGTTGTATTTTGTTTTTACATAGTCACAATATAACCTAATTAGAGAAACAACTCATATTTATATGTGCTAACAAGTTCTCAGAAATTCTTTGCAGGTGGAGATTGCATCCATGTGTTTGGAAGAAACACCTGGCAGACTGACTAGTAAATGTCTTGTACAATTTTCCCAATGATATCATTTAAATAACTCTAAAGACATCCTTTAATAATTAAAGACATCCTTTAGTACAAGTAATGATAAAGTTGCCACTGTTAAGGAAAAGAAAATTTCTCATAACTACTTCTCAGAGCCTACCTAGCCCTGGAAAATGCTCAGACTTCTAAAGGGACATTCCTGTTCCTCTGAAGAGCAATACCTGAATATTTATTTTGTCTGATCAACAGATTTCTCCAGGCAAATCTAGTAGTCAAGACACCCCAAAATGATAGTGATAAAACAGACAACATCTAACAGAACCCAGCAATTTTGAAATTAGGCTGTCACGAAGGTTATGGGAGATAAACATTCAGTCTTTTCCCAGAGTTTAAACTAGTACTCTTTTCTGGTTAAGAAAATATTTCAATTACATTGTTTGACCATGTTTTCTATCCAGGTTATTTGGTTAGCACTGAGCAAATACATGACAATTGACTAGCCTAAGTGAAAAGATCTAGAAAGGATTTAAGAACTGTAAATCCTAATCTTAAAGAGTTTGCATATGATAAGTTTAAAGCTATGGCTGATAAAATAATTTGTCTAAATCCTAATTTTCCATACTCTCTCATTGTCTTACCACTACTTAGACTATGTTAAGCCCATTTCTATTTGACTTCGACTTATAGTCTGAGTTTTAAAATATACCTCAAATTCCATACTCTCAGAATCTTAGAAACAGTCTTCTGCTAAGAACTGAGGTGACAGAGAACCTCAGTGTTCTTCTAACTAAATATTACAAGATATTGTATCTAGTAATGCACAGGACCGAACCTCTCAAAAACAGAGCTAGACTGCTTATCTTAAAGCTGACACAAACCAGTCAAAAAATTAATGCAAAACCCTTTGACTGGGTTTAAAGGTTTAAATTATCATCATAATCGATCTTTTACATAGATCTTTTTTTTTTTTTTTTTTAGTTAGGTATTTACCAAATAGAAAGACTCAGTCCTCATGTTCCCAAAATTCAGTTTTTTTCATTGCCCTGGAAGAAATCTTTGGCAATACTATCTAGGTTGGTCCAGCTAATATTGGTCTCCTTTGATTCTGATACAAAATTGTGAGGTAGTAGAATATAAGAATCAGAACAGATGGAAGAAAAAATAAAAGAGCACAGCTTGATAGCTTACTCGTTAGGTTATTTATCAACTAAAAGAAATACTTGGGTTCTGAGAAGTGTTTCTGGACTGTGAGTGTTGATCATGTATATCTTATTTTACAGAACAAAGGAAGTGTTTATTTTCCTTATCACCACATTTTCCTTTATAGCAGAAGGTTCTCAGCCTGGAAAATCTCAGCCTAATAGTTCCCTATAAGTGACTGAACAGAATAGTTGTCTTCCCACTGGAATGATGATTTCTATCCTCTTCCTTGGTTGAGTTTTCTTTTTTTTTTTCCTTTTTTTGTTTTCCCCACAAATACTCTGTGCAGTCATCATAGTTTTTTAGCCAGATATGAAATCCATTCAAGGTTTTCAAGGGTTATTAGGGGACCATTAGACTGCTGTACTTGACCAAAGGGATGCAGCTTTTAGAAGTAGTAATTTGAAAACCATCTCCCTTTCCTTTCTTCCCAGGATAAGTATTTGTGGGTTTAAAATAAACTTCAAGAAAGAAAGCCAAGTATGTAAAGACTGCAAGGATATAGATGGAGAGAAGTAGTCTTGTGTCATCAGATAATGATTAGCTGCTTGGACTTCTAATAAGGCTCATTGTTGTATCTTAAAATTTTCTAAATTAAATGCCAATGAGCATTTAAAATATCAATGTTCTTCATTGCACTGTCAGCAATATTGCTTTAAGATAACTTACTGGCATTTTTCTGCAAAGCAGATTATAATGATTTCATTAGTGTTGGATTTTAATCTATGATGTTGGATGTACCTTTGCTATTGAAGTTGATTTTGGAGTAGCATCCTCTGTTGGTGGAATACCACTATCTTTCAAACTTCAAATTCTATATTTCTATTAAACATTTGAAATGGTAGGCACTTATGATTGTCTTTTTGATTTTTTTTTTATTTTGTGCTGAAATATAAATCAACTAAAAAGGAAGGCTTGACTTTTAGACAAATAAATCTAGCACAGCACTGTGCAGCTGTTGAATCCAATAGGCAAAATCTTGCTTCAATGGCTTGAAAATCTTGATATGGAATTAAACTACTGCTCTGGGAAGCTCCAAGTAGAATGGAAACTCCACTCAAGTCTATGAATATTCCTGCAGTGACTTAAGTTAGTGTCAGGATTTTTAATACATGTCTTGCACCTGATTTCTTTTAGAGAACAGTAAGAAGGTTTAAGCAATGCTGTACTTAGGGGACTTACACGATGCTTTTGTGGGACTGTGTGTGTTCATGCCCTCAATAAATCACACCATCTAGCCAGAGCAGTAGGCATAAGCTTCAGTTCATTTACATATCCTGTTCTGAAATATAAGATGGGTGTGCATGGGAAATAATCCTATCAAATCAAGTTATTCTTCACTTCAGATTTTCAAACTATATGTGATACATTCAATGAATCTGGCAATTTTTCCTAGCAAAAATACTGCCTCCAGCCAATTGAAAGAGCTGGAAATTGGTATAACCCTATGAATTGCTGTTCATCTCTTCATCATGCTTGTTAAAGTATGACATAAGGCTGCAAAAAATCTGGGCAAACTGGCCTAATCTCCAGTTTTCTCTATTATATTCCTCCATTATTCTATAATAGCTTTAGAAAATTTTTTGTGTCTTTGAATATAGCAGATATTTTTCCTTCACTACTCCCTCTGGGAGTCTGTTCCATAGTCTGACTCCTCTAATAGTTACCAATCTCCTAATTTCCAGTCTAAATTTATTTATTGCCAATTGGCAACATTGTCCTTTAATTTAAAAAGTTCTTTCTTCTCCTGGGCATTTTACTACCCTGCTCATTCCTGGACTATTTATAGAGAGCAATCATGTCTGTTCCCATTATTTGTTTGAGTATTTGCTTTTTCAAGTGTGCTGCAAATCACAGTGTTGCTGTTGCTTCCTGATTAGATTGCTGAAACTCTTAAAAGCAGGAGGAGGGCTGTTTAAACCAGTTAAAAATGTTTCCATTGATACTCGGGGTATGGTCCTGCAGGCAAATACCTATTTGTATGCAGTGCATTGAGCCTGAATGTGATGCTACTCATTTTAAGGATTTCAATCCTAGCAGCAGCTGCTTCATACCTAAAGAATGACACCTACCTTGTTGCAACAATACCTGAAATGGAAAGCTTTTTGCAGCAACCAACCTACCTCAGTGCCTACCTTTGGTAGGGCAAGGAGGGAGAGGGAAAGAAAGATAAAGGATACTATTTACCTGGTGTTAAAAACTATTCATTACCATGATCTGCTTCAGTGTATTTTAGAGCTTTTTAATCGTTTTAACTCTTTTCTGAGCAAGTGTTTTCCCACCATAAACCTGCAGATCATTGCTCTCTGTACAAAGAGACACCTGTTTGATCTATGTCTAATGAAATCTTACCTAAAACCTTTAAAACAAACTATTGATTGAACAATTATGCTTCATTTATACTGATGTTATCTGTTCCCCCATTCAGTCCTGGTTCTTTATCTGACATTCTATAGACCCTCATTATAACTATTTATAAGAACTGACACATTTAGACTGTAAATCAATTTTCCATTTTCATTGTATTGGAGAAATTGCTCTTCAATAGGATTTCCTCCCTCAAAGGACAGATTTCAGTGTACTTACATTTAATTGACCCACGAGGTGTGCTACTGAAGTCCATGCCAAAGCTGGCCAGGTGAAGTAATCTGCAGTACTCTTATTGCTGAAAAAAGCTATTTCCGTCTAAAATTAATGTTGAACTTCCTTGCCTACAAAATAAAGGCATATTAAGCTGGTTTGTGTGATACTGAAATAATTTCCTGGTTTAAGACCATTTTGATCTTGTACATCCTAGCTGACATTTTTTCTTTCAGCTCTTTGAAATGACTGGGACTAGCCACCTCCCGATAATTTAGGGGCATTTATATTGATAATTAATTAATGAATTTGTTTAAATATGTTCATTAACATGTTAAAAGCACTACCTGTGAGAATTTGCCATCTCATTAAACTCTTGAAAGAACACTGAGCTATCTTCTCAATTTAAAAATTTCATAACAATATCCAAGATGTGTCCCAGAACAACCCCTCATTCCTATCCCAAGGCTCTCAAGAAAGAAACATCCCGACATTTCTTTCTCAGACTAATGAGGAGAAAAACATGAGATGGACATTTTGTCATATTTTAGGTACCTGAAGTCCATTATTACAAAAAGATCTTTGCTAAATCAAAAATACTTGGGTACCTTTCTGAACAGTGTGTCTTTTCACAATTGTCTGTTCAGCCTAGTTGAAGTGCACCAGCCTTGGAATGCTCTTATCAGCAAAGCCTTAAAGGAGCACCAGAATCTGCTGATGCTATTTTCAGTACATAACTAATCTTAACAACTTCCTTTATATTATTAATTATGTGAAAAAAACCCAAACTAAAACCTACCTACATTTTTGATCATTTTGATTCTTGAAAATTTTCTGAAAATATATGCAAAACTTACATCTTTTATTTGTTTCCTAAGTACAATACTGCCATATGAAGGAAGGAAATGTTTTAGAATAAATGATTTTTTGAGTTTTACTACTTTTTGAGATCATAATGTTCTTTGCACAGTTAATCTTTACTTGGATGAGTGTTATTTACCGTCTTTCAAACAGCAGTACTTTAATTAGGACATCATAAGGAAATGAAAGGAAAGGAAGAATTTCCTTTCAGGAAAGGGAATGAAATCTTGAAATCAAAGGACAGTGTTGAACAGACACTCTGGAACAAAGACATGACAAATTGAAGATGAAAATGAAAAAAAAAGCCAAAAATTTGAAATGGAGTGACTGTAACCAAATGTACTGAGATGAAATCAGGTGCAGTGAAAGAGGCTAAAATTCACCAAAATAATTTCCATTGAAATCCTTAAAATCTGGGAAGAAAGAGGTGTAAAGACACAGAGATGAAACTGAAGAAATTAAATCTAAAAAAAAAAAAAAAAAAAAAAAAAAAAAAAAAAAAAAAAAAAAAAACCAACCAAAAAATCAATCAAAAAGTGAAAACTGGAAAGGAGATATGAAAAACTGAAGATGAAATAGACAAATGTCTCCTTTCCAGACTGTTTGTTCAACTCTCTCCTCCAATTTCAAGATTTTATTCCCTTTCCTGAAAGGAAGAATTTCCTTTCAGGAAAGGGAATGAAATCTTGCCGTTTCAATGAGGATCAAGTGGGCAAACTTTGGTCCATGATCCTGTACTTCATGTCATCCCATTCACTTTTCTTGTTTTTATGTCGTAGCAGATTTTTTTTTATTATTTTTTAAATTTCATTTCTTCAGTTTCTTCTCTGTCTCTTTTAACCCCTTTCTTCCCATATTGTAAGGATTTCAATGGGAATAAATTCTCATTTCCAATGAGAATAAGTCTTACTTTCTTGTTAGTTCTTCATGAGTTGAATCTTAGAAGCTTGGTATCTCTTTGACTGTGCTCCATTGCATTAATGATGACCTGAAAGGTATGAATAAATATTAACACTGTTGGATCTAAGAATTTCAGCTTCAGATCATTACTTTCAAAGTTCTCTAAGCTGTTTGTAGTCACTACTGAGATTTTAAAATATATTATCACTATATCCTCTGCAAAGTATACAGAGTTCTCAGGTGGTCTTAAGTGAATGAAGTAGAAGAATTTAATAAATACAGTCAAGTCTCTGTGGGAGTATGAATGTAGCATGTCTCAAATAAATTTTAATACTTGCAAACTTATGAACTTAGAAAAAATATTAAATGCCAGTGAATTATATATTTTTATACCTATTGGAAAGTAGTACTTAGGAGTTTCTATGAGATTCATTTGGATTGTGACAAAACTTTACTCATAACCTTGAAATTCAGCTTGCTTTCTCTGGAATTTTCTAATTGAAGTACTGGGTTACATTTGTTTGTATGGGCTCCCTGAAATACAATATTTAGGTTTCTTAAATCTCAAAATTGGAAAATTAATTTGGTATTGTCCCTTTGGGGGGATGATTTCAAAATGAATGATACATGTGAAGATTTCTGATGCTTTAAAAAAGGAGAAAAAAATTCTACATAAAAGAAGTTAAATTATACTGAAGAGAAAAAAAAAAATATTAACCTGTATTTGTTTCATCATTGTTGGAATCTAATCCTTCTATCTTGTGTTTTTTCCTCTATTTCATGTTTTGAAGTAAACTTCTGGAAACAAGCAAAAAAAAAAGAAAAAAGAGGAAACTGTTTATCTTAACATTATAAGGTAGTCAGAGAACAACTTCTTGAATTTCAAGATGTCAGAGGCAGGAGTCACAGAACACAGAATTATTTGGACTAATTTCCACTTAAATAGATATACTTGCAAATTTGGAACATTTCAACTACTATGAGTGCTGAAATAGAGAATCTCTTTTTCTCCTGCATGTACAGAGTAGAGTAGTTGTACTGCAGATGAAACAAAACAAATTTCTTGTTGCCATGAAAAAAACCAGCAAGACATGTTAGATTGAAATTTCTGAAGTTTCTTAAAATTTTATTAAGAAATTTATTAAAGCAGAAGTTTATGAAACTGTAACCATGAGTTAACTGTTATAAATGGTTGTTTCATATTGCAGTGAATTTAAAGAGTTAATTTCAGAAGACATTACCCATGTGTCATGCATGCCCATTAACAGTTACTGTCTTCTGAAATGAGAAGGAATGTTATGACAGATGAGAAATAGAATTTGTATGGGTATAAATAGCAACTTCTTCAACTATTTTGCCATTTGAACCCCAGATTGCTTTCACAGATGTATTAAATCTAAGAAAGGAATAAAAAAAGTCTTAGGAATAAAAAAATCACCACCAAAAAAGAAAAAAACATTACCATAAACAAAGAAATTATCAGCAGACTAGAGGTTACAGTCACATGTTTTTTTTTCTAAGTTCTTTCCTAAATCCTAAATCTTAGCAGCTGAAACCCTGTCTCCTCACTATTTTTTCTAGCTTCCATGTAGTATGTGAATTATTCTTTTTGTTGATCAATAATATACAATGCCAGGCTTAAATAAAGCTAACCAAAAACAACTAACCAAAACCAAACCATACCAAACCAAAAAATGGGAAAATTTGTTCATATGGGCTTAGTACCTGCTGCAGATAGTAAAATGTTAACACTGCTTAAGGAATACATGGTACTTCTACAGTTCTAAAAGGAAAATATATTGAGATAATGTAATCTCTTGAACTGAAAGTATTTGAATGATGACAGAATGTTGTGGAGTAGTGCTATTATCCTGTTCATATTCTTTTCTCAACATCTGTTTGTATAAAATTTCAGGAACAGAACACTGAATTTCACCATGAAGTGGTGTGATTTTTCTTAAGTTCAACAGAGTCACTTTTTTCTGTCTTCTGTTTTTTATGCTATTCTACTGATTAAAAATAAGGAATGAGGAAAAAGAAGAAAAACATGACTTGAAAAACATGAGTGCAAGATAGATGAGAAGCATTAAAGATGAGGCAGATAATTCTGAGTGAGTGAATAGGGGCAAGGACTAAGAAGAAGTGGTGGTAAAAAAGGTAAGAAGACTGCTAGTCACAGAAAGCAGTATTTCTAAATTCATAGACATAAGGATTGACTGTTTCCTGTTCTATCCTTCCAATATTCTCCTACTCACTAGATTATAGATGTCTAAACCTTTCCTTCATTCTTACAGTGGGTATGACTGTACCAAGCCATCAGTTACAAGGATATGGCTTTTCATCTCCTTTAATAGTGTTGATATTTCAATAATTTGTTTTTATGTATTTGATAAAGGTTATCATTTTATTTATTGAAAAGACTGGGATAACTTTTCTGACACTTTCCTTATGATCCTGAATCAAAGAACAAATAATTCACCTATGAAAAACTGACTACAAATATTTTAACTCTGCTTTTTGCAGGTGGTAGCCTTCACCCTGTGATAATTTTCAGTGCTACTACTTGTTTAAGAACTGACATCTATTCTCAGTCATGTGTATCCATTACACTCTAAAATGTGAACAAAAGGCTCTCTTTTTATTGCTTGAATTTATTCTTAAAATAAAAGAAACAAAAACTATCACCTATGACACTTATTATGCTTCCAGATGTAGTTTCACTGTGTGAAGAGGAAGAAGGTAAATTACAGATATGCTAAATTGAGATGACATTAATTAGACAGAGAATGTCATAGGGTGAAACCTATAAAAAAAGCATAATTTAAATAAGACCTTGGGTATATCTGCCCAGCTCTATCACGTTAAATTATTGGGCTGGGATCACTAATAAAGCACAGATGATTATTATGGAGAAGGCTTACCCTAAAGAGGTGGGCTATATCCACCTTTCTCTAATAATTTAGGGAAGAAAGATGCATAGATAAAGTGCTAACAGATTTTCATCCATGTAATACATCTAGAGTAGAGCCTCAGAAGATGGCAGTGATTTGTCAGCAGGCAATTGCCTTAGCATAGAGGACTTTGTATTTTCTGTCATACATTCTCACTGGCGCAACTGGACAGAGGGGATTGGAAGAGAGGGCCCTGTTAAACTGCGGCAACACTGTTCTGAGTCAACTTCCTGCTCCACCCTGAGACTCAGTCCTTTGCCTGGACTCATACCCTGGGGGAGGGCACAAAGAGCTGGCTGTGTATGCATGAACAAAACAGCACAAAAAAAATCATCTAGTTTATGTAAGAGGCATGCACCAGGTTAACTACAAAGGGAAGTGGATTAGGACTCCCCACTCTCTTTTTCATCTTTCACTTTGTCTTGATATCCTAGCTCCAGACCATCCATGTGGCAGGATAAGTATGGCATCTTAAGGACTAGTGATATCTTTTGTTCTCTCTCTCCCTCTTCTGTCTGTTTTTCTCTCCCCTATTCCTTTGCCTGGACACAGCACAACCATCATATTTTACCCCCTGTTTCATACTGAGGTCTATTGTGGGAATAGGGGAAATGTATAAGTGTGTTGTGGTTTTTTAGCCAGTACCTTTGGGGAGTTTGTTGTGGGAGTTTAGAACTAATAGAAGTATAGCATAAAAAATTCAGGGCTTTTCAGCCACCATTCTTGTGAAAGTGTATTGCAAGAATTTGAGGGATAGTTAGCAAATAACTCTTGAGAATAATAAGTGGACTGGTTGCCAGAATTAAAGTGACAGTACAAGAAAATATAAGAGCTCCCTGAATCACGTCTGGTGTCTGTGTTCAGCCTGATGATGTAACAAACCTCACACTCCCTACCAATGGGTTGTGACACTTATGACATGAGAAAGTCGAGAGATTGGCCTTGGGTTAGGCCTCTGGTGGCTTACACAGAATTTTTAGGATAGAAAGCAATAGCGAAGACAGTAGCTCCTCTTGGGGAGAGCACACCCTTGAATGTGTTCATCACTACCAAAGGCTGAACTCACTTTGCCATCCGGGGCTTGGACATCTCAGGCAGGTGGAACATATACACTGTGCCCTTGAGACCATGGTGCTGATCACAGCTGGATTGGATGCCTTGTCTGATGGGGGCAGCCTATGCAGACTTATGTGTGTGCATATATGAGATAAAATAGGAACTATTATCTAACTCTTGTACTCGTCCTACTTACTAAATAAATCTTCGATTTTGTGCTACTGGGTTCCATCATACTTAACTTTCCCTCTGATTGGTTACAAAGCCTTGGCAGCACAATGACGTCTTATTTACTTACTCCTGATCAGTTATTGTAACTTGGAAATATATTCACAAGTCCTTACTGCTCCTTTTCTATGATCTGTGTTTGGTCCTTACAACAGTTGATCAGTTACAGAGGCAAAATGCAATTGACAGGAAATGTCTACGGCTGGGAGGAAGACTGGCTGATTTCCAGTGTGGTAAGAGTAATTAGTAGGGAACAATGGAAAATAAAGGGTACAGGTTGGAACAGCTATGGGTGGCAGAAGAGGGCTGTGAGAGACAGGCATATTTTAAATAACCTGTAGTGTCTTCTAAAATTTCTGTGGAGGCAAGAAGACAACTCATTCCTGTTACTAATGTCAGATATCATTAAAGAGGTTTCTGCTGCTGCTAATTAAAAATGTGCTATATTCACAAAAATTAAATCCTCTCCCATTATCTGCTTTTGCATCTTCCCACGCTCTGCCAAGAGTGTTGGTCATTCAAGCTTGAGAAGGAACTCAGATTTCCTGAGGAAAGATGGTAAGTGCTTATTCCACCCCTTTTGTAAAGTTTTCTTGGGATTCTCATTAAAGTTATCCTACTAAATAAGTGACTTTGGTTTTCAAAACTCATGTCCCTCTCCTGACATACTCCTCACTTAATGGGAATCTGTACAGATGGAGGTGCCTTAATTGTGAACTATCTGAATTCTAGAATAAATAATGAGTTTGGATATTGACTGTTCATAAATTAAAAATATTCAAGGTAAGAGGAAAAAAAAAAAAACAACCAAAGAAAACCAATCTAATGACACAAGTGAAACTGCTAAGCTTGTATTAGTAACACCAGGATTTCAGGAAAAATATTGCAATTTTTGATATATCAATCCTTGAGTAAAAGTCAGAGTTGGAAGACAGCAGCTCAGCAATACTGGTGATGTCTATACTGTGGGACTAGAGACACCTACATCTTCATGACCTCTTTGGCCTGCAGTGACTCTCATTAGGTGCCTGCATTAAAGCAGTGAGCATACTCATGTTTAACTTTGTGGCATGCTAGCCTAAGCTATCTCTTGTGGCTGTTAGCGCATGATTAAACCACGTGTTCACAAAAATTGAGTATAAATACTGGTTATGGTGTTTGAGTGCAATTAAGGATGCCCAAATGAAAGTGTTTTAAGAGAGGATTATACCCAGCAGCCCTCTAAAATAGTTCTCCTTTTACATAAAAGGGAGCAGCCCTGTAATTATGCAATTTTCTCCTTCCCATCCAGCCCTAAGGTTACTGGCTATCATATTAGCAAACACAAATTTAACAGCAGATTTTAATTTAGCTTGGAAATAGCATTATGGACAATAGCTATAACTTGAGAAAAAGCCCATGGAAGTGCCCAAAGCACCTTAGATTAGTATTTTTCTTATATATAAGAAACTTTTAGTATCCAATCATATGACCCTGAAGTATCTCAAAGCTCAGATTTTAATTTCTTTTCAACTTCAAGCATCTTCCAAGATTTTTTAAAATACTTTCTCTAAGGCTCATTACAGATGAAAGAAATATTTCCTTGTGCTTTCTTCCAATATTATTCAGAAATCCAAATTATGTTTTCAATATTAGGTATTAATATTAACTTTGTGATCATCTCAGAAATTACAGCATGACATTTATTCTAATTCTCATAGAAAAAAAAATATTGTTATTGGTGAGGTAAATGAATTACTTGGTTTAGGAAAAAAAGAGCAGTATTTATGTTCAGAAGTTTATATCAGATTGCAAGCTTTTTCTGTATGCAAAATAAAGAATAATGTGTATAACTCCATTTTCTCTAAAACCAGAAATATTAACCTGTGACTTTTAAATTAAAATTTATATGTATCATTCTTCTCAGGAAGCCCTAACTCTTCCAATGCTTTGAAAATAGATTTTCTTTAAACAGCTTTTTTTAAAAAAGAAAACTAGTCTCCATATAATAATAGTACAGCAATTTTGCACTTCTAAAGGGCTTTTTCATTTCAGGCTTTCAAAGCAGCTTAGAAGTACTACGGACAATATTTTTAAAAGGAGGTTATATTAGCTTACTAATGCTCTTGTTAAACTCTGGAAAATTCTCACTAACTTCAGTCAGAGTAAAACCAGGCCAGTGCTGAGTGAGTTGGGATACCCTTCCCCCACATCATCCACACCCTTAAGTTGTTTTACATAACTGATGATGTTAGGAAATAAGTACTCATTATTCTTCCTTCACACTGAAGCAAGAACCATGATTCATTTAATCAAACAACAAAGGGCTGTGGCGACCTTATTCAGAGGTCTGGGCTTGAATTTCAAAATATGTAGGCTTTTTTTTTTTTTTTAATAAAGAGTAAAGTTGTGTAGAAATTTTCTCTATGGGAATGAAATAATTTTAAATTATTGTTCCTTCATAGAGAAAAAAGCTTGTAACAAAATTCCAAACAGGAATTTTGGAAGTTTAGAAAATTTCCATTCCTAGTTTCTCCATTTATGACTCTAGGCATTTGCCCATGGGCTTCTGCAGAGACAGGAGAAACAAGTAATTTTTCACTTTCTCCAGCAGCTGCTGACAGAAATTACCACCATTCCTTGCAGTGGCTTAGACTTGTTCAGTACAGGTAAAGAGTAGTGCTATCAGCAGTATTTCTGTGTCACTTTCTTACACTCTCTCACAGGCACATACACATTTTCACATCTTGCATGGGGTGCTGCAGAGTCCTGACAGGGAATATAGTCCTGCAGCCCTTATCAAGGACAGCAGAGCAGGTCCAAACAGCTGCCTCAGGACGACTATCCAAGGGATG
This sequence comes from Phainopepla nitens, assembly GCA_013400175.1. Lineage (NCBI taxonomy): Eukaryota > Metazoa > Chordata > Aves > Passeriformes > Bombycillidae > Phainopepla > Phainopepla nitens. The sequence continues at coordinate 539,173 of VXBQ01003815.1, forward strand.
TCTGAGGGCAAGTCAGGAGCGCAAGGATCACAAAGAGTTGGTTCTGTCACGTGTATTCCTACTGCACAGCTCAGGTGAGGGCCAGGGGTAAGGGGCTGAGCTCCAACACAGCCCCGTCCCATTGTCTCTGTACAGACCTATCTGACAGCCTCCCTCCCCAGGCTCAGAAGGGGAAGGATGAGGAATGGGATAGGATGGACACTGCAGTACGTGCTGCATCCAGGGCCCTAATGTTCTTGTAAATATTTGCACATGATAGCTAAAGTAAATCACTGCTTTTCCTCTCTCAAATATGGAGGAAGAACTCTTGGTTGCCACTTGTTCATTTTCCTGCAACAGAGCTGAGCCCAACACCTGTCCATTATCTGGATATTACAAATTAAAACATTAGTTAAAAAAAAAAAATCAAATTTTCAGTGTTTTGTATTATCCTCTCTTCCCAGTAATGTGGACAACAGTGGTGATTCTCAGCTCCAAGCATCAGAAGAGAATCTGTTTTACACATTACTGATTGGAGCTCTACATATGTGTAGAAGACTTAATGAATGTAGTTAAATAATTTGCTAAACTAGATGAGGTACAGTTCTTGATCATATTCATTTGAAATTTATATTCATTTATCATACCATTCATACTTATATTCATTTGGATTTCTTGGCCATTATCCACTTTTTTCCTATCGTTCTAAAAACTAGATTTGGGTATGTAGACTATTCATATGAGTGATATGAATATTACTCATATGAGTGAAACAGCAGTCACAATCCTAATTCCCCTGAAGTGTTTTCTAGTTTATTATCCAAAATTAGTTCATTGCAGATACTACATCTGGTGTATATTGCCTTGGTGATTCACAAGAATGCTGGCTAATTTTTTGATAAGTTGAGTTACAGGGGAAAATATGACAGCATAATCAGCTGTCAGAGATTTCTTCGGCATGTGAATTAAATATTTGCCTGTTGATGTCAGGTATATCATGAATTGTCAAGGAGAAAAATAGCTGTTTAATATGAAAGATAGAGCTCTGGAATATTCATTATTGTATTAAAATTAGAGGATGAATTTTTTTCATAACCAGAGCCCAACAAAGAAATATTAGGAATTTTCATGGTTTGACACTGGCCAAATGCTGGGAACCCATGAAAGCTGCTCACTCACCCTCTCCTGCCACACTCAAGCAGAGGAGAAAAAAGGATTCATGAGTTGAGATAAGGACTGGGAGAGAACACTTCAAGGGCAAACCAGGCTCATCTTAGAGACATAAAGTGAGTTCATTAGTAACAAAAAAGGATAATGAGAAGTAAAAACAAGCCCTTAAAGAACATTTTTTCCCGTACCACTCTCTCCTTCCCACTGACAGCACAGGGAGACAGGGTATGGGGATTTGGTCAGTCGATCACCTGAGATTTCCTTCCACTACTCTGAGAGAGGAGTCCTTCCCCTGCTTCACTGTGGGGTCCATCCCATGGGAGACAGTTCTTCAAGATCTTCCCCGGCATAGATCCACTCCCATGAGCAGCAGCCCTCCCAAAACTGCTGCAACGTCAATTCCTCCCATGGGCAGACAGTCCTCCCAAAACTGTCACGACGTGGGTCACTGTTCCATGGGGTGCAGCCCTCCAAGGACAGGCTGCTCCGGCCTGGAAGCAGGGCCCCTCTCTCCACCAGGTCTCCCACAGGACCACGGCCTTCTCCAGGCATCCACTTCCTCTGGCATAGGCATCTCCTCCATGGGCTGTGGGTGGATCTCTGCATCCCCTGTGGATCTTCACAGGCTGCAGGGGCACAGCTGTCTCACCATGGTCTCACCACTGCCTGCAGTGGAATCCCAGCTCCAGCACCTGGAGCACCTCCTGCCCCTCCTTCTCCACTGAGCTTGGTGTCTCCATGTTGTTTCCCTCACATGTTCTCCTCTCCTCCTCCCCTCTGGCTAGAATTAAAACTGCACCACCACTTCTGTTTTGCTTCCTTCTTAAATATGCCATCACAGGGGTGTTACCAGCCTCTCCCATTGTCCCAGTTTTGGCCAGCAGCTTGTCTATCTTCAGAACCATCAGGGGTTGCCTCTGCCAGACATAGTGGAAGCTTCTATCATCTTCTCACAGAAGCCACCTCTGTGGCCCTCCTGTTACTGAAAACAAGGCTGTGCAAAATCAACATAGGAATGTTACAGAAAAAGTGAATATTGGAAATTGAAGATGCCATGGATTTTTATGAATTGTAGATTTAATGGTTTTCATGATTCATATTTTAAAGATAATTCCTGATGTATCTTCACAAATAATATCAGCATTTTGAAAGTGTGACAGAAATAATTTCATTGGAAGTCTTTTACTATGTAATATGAGAATTAACCTTTACAGAACAATAGTGATTCTATTTTTTGCAATTGGAAAAAATAAATTAAAAAAAACCAACAAAATAAAACAAAGCAAAAACAAAGCAAAAACCCAAACTATTTTCTTTTACTGATTTTCTTAACTCAGTAAAATAATCTTAATAAATTTGTAAGAAATCAACCTCAATCAGAGGTTGTGCAGACTCTTAATTCCATTTTCATTCATTTTGTTTCCTATAATTTTACATTCTAACATTCTGAAACTTTTGTGTTTACAGAAAATTTTGCATGGCAGAAGAAAATTGTGTTAATAATGTAGATAGAATTTCAAAATCATATCTTTAATATTATCCTTTGATTTAGCCTAAATTATTTGGTATAAATAAAGGAGCTGATCATAAAACAACTATGTGTTCTCTCTCTTTCTCACTCTCTCTGTGTGCTTATAATAAATATTTCATTGCTGAAAATCTTTGTTTTCAAATCAGTCCAAATATTTGATATGCTCACATGAATATATATTATGTCTATTTTCTTCCTTTTTTGTTCTTAATATTTCCTACGTGAAAAGGCTTAGCATAATTTGATGCCTCAGGGTATGTTCCATATTCATTTAAAACCAGGTTATCACTAAAGTCAGAAAGCCACCTTATGTCAGGGAGATTTGTTTGCAGTAAGCTGCAATCAGATGTAGAAAATGTACCACCACTGATGTCCACAAATGATAATTCTTTTCTTTCAGCATAACAGAACTATCTACAACAAACTCAAGTACTGCCTTTGAGAAGTCAGAACTATCTTAAAAGTCTAGTTCAAAGGAGCAAATTCTCACCTGTTTCTACCTTGACAAACTAAGAATAAATGAATCACCCCTTTGTGCCTCATGTAGTGCAATTGTTTAGTAACACATATTCAGACAGAGTCATAAACAAACTTGGCTTGCTTGGAAGTAATTTCACAGGCAATGTTTCTCTCCAAGAGAAAAAAAAGAAAAATCAAAGCATGACAAAAGTTATTCGTATTTTAAAATTAATTCAGGCATGTTGTTCAGTTATTTTGATGATACAAACGTGTAGAGAAGGATATAAAATAATGAAAAGCAGACACTTTTCACTAGAATAAATAGCACCATTCCTGCACTGCAGTCTCAGCAATGCCACATGTTGACTTGTTCACTGATACAAGGAACTAGAGCAACATGACGGGTTTAAATGTTAGCAAGGTTCTGCCCTTTTACCTTCTTAGCAAGTGTCTTTTGGTGAAAAGGGATCTGCAGCGAACAGTACAAGTGGCTCCTGTCCTCCCTTACAGCCCCTGAAAGCGGGAAGTATTCACATCCCCTGGCTTGGTCGCCTCTCTCTGGGTGTCCTGAAGCAGTCACAGGCACCGGAATCCTTGTGCCGCTAGATGTCCCTGCACACCAAACTTTCGGAAGGTCTGCCTGGAGTACCCCGACACCTTTAGAAGCAGAGCAGCAGCCACAGGGCAAGCGAGGATAGCCATAAAATTTGATTGAGCAGAACTTGACCGTTATTTTTTTTAGGTAATAATTGTAGTAACTAGAAACAACGCTGAAAACAATCCACCCTGCACCAAACATTGACACAAATGTAAGGTCTGTGGCATGGTATTGACAGTCAGCAGAATTTAATTGAAGTAATGTCTTCCTTCACGAGGGTAAAAAAGATGTATTGAAATCAGCCTGTAATGCCTGTTCATTCAATAAACTTGAAATGTCCTTGGTGCTCTGTATGGAAGGGCAGATTTAAAGCAGCAACCATTGCAAAAAATTCAGAAAACAGATATAAAACTACTTTAATTAAAGCAAACATTTGCATATACTGATTTGAATGCAATAAAAAAAGTATTTTTAAAAAACTGGAACAGGACATGTATCTCAAAAAATACCTTTTCTAAATTACACTCATTTTGATTCAAAAATTCTCCTTGATTAATTAGGATTTTTTAATGATTAGAAATACATCAAATGTTTGAAAAATCGTTTGTACAGTAGCATACTGCAGGGATATTTGTTTTTGAGCAGCACTAGAAAGCTGATGTGCAGCAATTATTTTGTTGTCTCCTGGAGGAACTAAACTTGGCAAGAAAATCTTTACGTATAACCAAACATATTAGATGTCTGCTTGTTGTGGGTATAATTTTATTTGTTTTCTTGGAGGAAGCACTTAGGTTTGTCTCTTTCCTTTCATAATAGTAGAATATTGCTTTAAAAAATGTGCTTCCTGTAGATTCCTGATTCAGAAATCCAGCTTCAGGAAAAAAAGGTGGGTCACATCCACTGGCAATTTAAAAATACTGCTTTTTTCACCAAGATTTCAAAGCTTGAATCCTATTCCATACATGGAGAAAATAGCTGAAGAGTAAAATAACTATCATTAAGTTCATAACAAAGGAAGGGAGTGTCCTTTTTTTACAGAACTAAATCAGTCCTCTTTGGTTTTCTTGTGGTGTGCTTTTGCAGTTTATTCAGTCATTGCAACTCCTTATTTCTGCCTGTTGGATTAGGAAAGTAGCCAACGATCAATGCTGTTTCCCCTACTGTGGAAAATGATGCTGTATGCAGCAAGGACTCTTCCCTAAAAATGGAATCTGTGGAGGATTCAGAAGCATCTGGATGCAGAATATCCCTCCCCTCACTCCTCTGCTATTTTATAAAAAATGAATATTTAGGTTTACACTGACCCTGAAATCTTTCCTTTCTCTTATATAATCTTGAGTGTTTGGTTGTTGGGTGTAGATTGGTTTGGTTGGCTGGGGTTTTTCGTGGGGCAGATGGGGATGTTTGGGGGGTATTTTTCTTCTTTGTTCTAAAATTTTTCTTCTGGTAAGTATTCCTTCAAAATATTCTCCCTTTCCCCTTCAGGGCTAGGAAGATTTCACTGAAACCTTTTTAAGCCTGAATTACAAAAATGCAAAACTAACTCACAGACTGAAATCATGGAGAACACACTTGGGAAGTATCACTATATAGTTCTCCTGGTCTTAAATTTTTCCTTAGGCAACCATTATCAGCAGTTGATAAAGAGTGAATATATGGTTAAAGAAATGTTGAAGAGTTCTTGTTCTTCCTATATAATGCAAGGTATCTCTGTTTGTTTGTTTGTTTGATTTTTTGGTTCTTTTTTTTTTTTTTTTGCACAGACCTCAGCTATCTGAAAGATTTGTGGTTGGATGTAACTGTCATGATTTTCTTGTTTGCCTTCTTGTTGTAAATGGAGCATCTGCAGACTGTGGACACAGAAGCTTAGTGTTACACTCAGTTTCCAAGTATGAAGATATATCTACTATTTTGCAGGGGGAAAATAGACAAAGGTATTGATTGCTCTGGAGAAAAAATCCACAGTGAATATGTGAGAGACAGAGATTGCCCACAGGGAAGAGAAGTTTTAAAGTAATTATTTTCCACTAATAAATTCTTTGTTTGGCTACAGAAGGAATGAATAGCTTTGTTTTATTAAGGAACACCATGACATAGGGATTTCTGTGTAACCACCTAATGCACTGTTGCTAGACTGCCAAGATATCTGCTCAGTTTTGTTATAAAGAAAGTTATATACAAGTAACAACAGTGCTATATTTATAGCTAATGCACAGCACACTGTTTTTAGTGAGACTTTATTCTAGTCACTGCATCTTGTGTGAGCAGCAGGAATTGCAGAGAGATCAAATGAACCCATGACTCTGGGTTGGGATCCCCACTGATGTGTGTACCACTAACTCAATCAGTCAAACATGTGCCAGCGTTATGAGGCAGGAGATACTAAGAGTATAAACCCCCTGTTTCTTCCTTATCTTTTTTCTCAAACAGTAGAAGTCATATTTCAGTAATAAGTACTGATTTATACAATAATATATTTGTCAGACAATTTTTCATAGACATTCCTGAAGAACCAGATGAATGGCAAACTTTGCTATTGCTTGTGTCAATTATTTACATTTTTTCTAAGGAATATTTTTGGTTGGTGTTAATGTTCTATTATATAAACAGGGAAATGTATTGGAGCTGTACTGTAAAAATACAAGCCAAGAGTGTTTGAAGCAAAATATTCTTGGCTTTAAAATGGTTTTTATGCTGAACTCCATGTTTGAGATAATCTTAGCAAATCTTCAGAAGTAGAAAGAATTTAAGTAAAACCTTAATGGAATTACATTAAATATCAATTTGTAGCTGCTGTCAGGTGGTCATTTTTGTAGGGAACACAATAACTACCCAGCCAATTACAGGAGCACTAAGTAGACCTGCAAATAAAAGTACATAGAGGAAACTTAAGAATTAATTTTTTGTTAGGAAGGCATAATTATCTACCTCAAATCTGGCTAGTAATACTAGGCACTAACATTACTAATTTTGTGAAAGTTCCTGAAAATGTTCAATATCAAAATGATGAAGACATTAATTAATTACTTAATCTCACACAGTAAATGTCACTTCCAGCAGCACAGCAGAAAGTGATTGATGATTACTTGCTAAATAGATATATTCCCACATCCTGAATCTCTAGAGTCACTTCCTATGAGTTCCAAAATGACTCTAGGAGACAACCACCTCAACTTTCCCATAGAAGAGAAAGATACTTCTTCACCTGATTGAAAAACAGGAGTTTAGTAAAGAAGTTAAAAGGTATCACAAAGAATGCTCTTCTCTCTTAACATCCATTCTGGCTACAAGGGAACAAGAAAGTCTAAAATAGCTTTGACTGGGGTCACGGGTCACCACAGCAGTGACCGTAACAGTAGGAATGGAATCTTTAGACTCTCATGATATTTTAAAATTAAATTCCTTACAGTGACATTTTGATATGAAAAAAAGGCTTCAGTAAAGGCATAAGACTACTGAAAACTTGCAGAGAGCAGAAACCCAAACATACTCAAGCAGGAATAGGCCTGGAGAGAGAAAAGAGCTTCTCTTCTATATCAAACACTTTGTTATATGAGTGACTCATATTTGGATTTATTTTTTATTCAAAAAAAAGCATAAAAATGGGGAATATAAGTCACTAGCTTTGAATAGTTCAGCCTGCCATGAAATCTGACCTTGTGGCCTCCCAGAACTTCAGCAGCTCTTGAGGTTATGACTAGTTCCTGATGAGCTGTACCAGGAAATGCAATCATACCTCCTTTTCATCTTCTTATTGTTATTTTGGTATTGACCCTTACAACAGGATAGAAGCAAGCACACTGAATTTTAAGGCAGACTGCACTAGAGATGACTGTGTCAGCAGTAAGTCACAGGCTTTTTAATGATTTTTGCACTTTGAACATGCACAGGGACCTCATCTGGGGAAGGGACATCAAAAAAGAGGATTTCTTTTCTTAACCTTTCTTGATGGGCAGTGATGGTAAAAGCATCATGAAAAGGTATTACAAAAGTGATTCAGGGCAGATAATTTCTTATAAAAATACAAATGTGGAAAGCCAGGAATTTCAGAATGCCCAAAGTTTGGAGCTCCAGAGAATTTTACTTTCCTGAATTGGAAACCTGTGTAGATATCATCTCGAGAAAGGTCATTCAGGTCTCTAGACTTTCCTTGTCAAAGAAGGAAGCCCTTGGACTCCTGGCAGGAAAGGGAAATATCAAAGCTTTAGGATTTTTCTGGGTCAGCATTCCCTGGAGGAATTCAAAGTGTCTCCAAACCACTCGCCTCAAATACAGTCAGAGACCTTTGTTAATCCTCCTCCCACATGCTTACTTATGTATCTGAAGAATCACAACATATTGCTGTTTTGCTTTATTGAAAGCTCAGGGAGAGAGAAATTGTTTGGGTTTTACTGGGTTATGGGGCAAGGAGAAATGTCTCTTGGCAGTCATTAGCCATCCACCAGCACACCAAGATGTCTTTGGGGAGCACTCTTTAATTACCTCAGTTTCTACTAATTTACCTGATTTTAATTCTCCTTTTGATCTTTGTAGACCAATAAAAACGTAAATTAACACTACTCTTCTAATTTACTATTGTTTTATTTGCAAAAGGAATTTAGGAAATTTATATGTCTCTATCCTTGATTATGCCAAAATTATTTTCGTTAAATGCTTTGTGGCTAAATAAGAAGACACCATTTTAATAAATACTTAAAGAAGTTTTTCTCTAAGAGATTTTTGTCAGTCAGATAGTCTTCCTTCTTTTTCCATGGATTATTCTACAGTATCCTCACAATGACAGGAAAATAATGATCTATTACACTGGCATGTAATCAGCATGGTGTTTCGCCAGTAATATATTAGATCAAATCATGAACATACCAGTATTACAACAGTATCATTTTGACAATGATTTAAACTAACATCATCAGTGCTACTGTATATCACTTCAGAGATAGAGCATGTTAATGCCTCGTCAGATTGATGTTGCTGAAGCAAGAAGCATTAGCATAATGCAGGGATGATGTAAGTATGATAGGTAAGCTTTCTACTGCTGCTGTAATATTAAGTATTAGCATAATGCAGGGGTGATGTAGTATGCTAAGTCCATTTTTCCTCTTAATCATTTTTCCAATTAATTTATCTGTGGAAAGTCCATATATATTCACTTTACATGCAAAGGTCAGATTGTGCTACTCTGGTGCTTATAACTGATTTAATTAGGACAATCAAGCCTGCTATTTGCATTGCTTAAATGAATGAAAATTTTGCTGCCGACTTAAAAGAAACAAGATAAAATTTCAGCTGAGAAACACTGTCCCGCTCATTATAAGAAACTTGGATGCTGAGAGAAAGACTAGCATAATACATTTACTGGAAATTCAGGCAGGTGCCTTCAGCACCTGGTGTTACTGTGTGATTCCTATGTTTATGATCATGTGCAACAGGAAAGTGACTGAGTGATTTTGTGAACGTCACTTCTTACTGAGAAGTCTATCTTTTCTGTAGCACCTGTTTTCTTTTTGTTGATTAAAACACTTGTGTTGTTGATTGTTTATCACTAGAATTAATAAAATGTGTAGCATACCAGAATGGCAATCTGGTTTCTACAGCCTTCTAAATAGTCTTTGATTAGTCTTTATTAAAGATTAAAGAAAATGATCCAGAATAGGGAAAAAAAAATCTAGATTTCGCAGTTTGGGGTTTTATTTTTGTTGGGGTTTTGTTTATTTGTTTGTTTGTTTGTGTTTGTTGTTGTTGTTGTCTATGGACGAAAATTATTATTTACCAACAGCAGGATCAAAGAAAGGTATTGACACCACATTTTTGTTAACAGCCAGAGCAGCAAAGGTTTCTATTTCTCCCACAGCTGGATTCATGAAAAAGCTTGACCCCTTGATCTCTTCATTGCTGTGAGGTGGAAGCTGGGCAGAAACATTTCTGCCCATGACTGGGCAGAAACATTCTGAATTTATTTCTAGCTTGAATACATTATCGCTGGATCTTTGTTCTCCTCCCTGTACTGGGAAAGTCATGCTCCTTTTCTCCCATTTGGTGAATGAGACAATTGGCTCTGAGACCATTACTTTGCTTGAGATGTGAGACAGAAATACAAAGTAAAAATATGGTGGGTTTGAGTAAAAGTACTAAGAAAAACTTTCCCTCTGATTTTTTTAGAATATGATAAGGATGGCTGGATTATTTCCAAGGCATAGATAATTTTTTTCAAGGCATTCAAACCTGCATCAAAACATCCACATTGTTTACATCACAGTTCACTACATCCCTCAATAATTGCAGAAAATTTGTTTCTTTGTAAATCATTTATGCATAAGATTTACTCACTTAAATTTATGAAAGGGCTTAAGCAACTTAAACTGAGCAAGATGCTGGGCCAGTTTGTCGATACTATGTTTTGTGCCAAGAAAAGTTAGACCAGATGACCCTGAATTTCCCTTTCCACTTGATATTTCATGACTGAAGAGATTGTGGAAAGGAATTACAGGGCAAAGGCAGTTAGGGCAGAAATGCCTGATAAATGCAATTTATAACAGGTTTCTGTGACTCAGCACGTCAGTTTGTTATGTGATAAATATTACACACATAGCCCAGAATACTCCCACTTCCACAGCTGGTCAGCAGCTAAATTTCTGAGCAACTTTTCATCAGGCTGGTTGCAGGCCTGCACTGGAAATCAGTTCCCAGGAATCCATTAGCATTCCAAGTCACTGAGCAGCAGGATGTCCTCAGCCTTCCCATGACACACCACAAGTGATTTTATGTTTTATATACTAAGAGGTCTTGTTGTGGTTAAGCAGTCTGTGAGTGTTGTGTCACCTACCTCACCACCCTGGAGAGATTTAAGAAGACTCACCTGTCTGGTCCATAACCAATCAGGCCTGTTTTGTAATCTGACCCGTTAAATGACGATACTCTGCATTCTGGTTTAGTTGCAGTCAAGCAAACTGCAGGATTTATCATTTTACCTCTTTCTCACACAGTCTTCTCTCCATACTCACCTGAAGTGAAATTCACTGCCATTTGTATGCTGTTTCTGTGTTTAAGTTTCTTATTAACAGAAAGTGAGATAATTGCTCCAGTATCAGCTTTCACATATTTGCCCTAGAAATTATTTTGTCTGTTAGATTAAACTCAAGTTTTCCTACATACGCAATTAGAGAAAGTTCGATTCATTTACATTCTGTTCAAAAATCGAATTCACTTGAGCTTCTTGAAATTCTTACTTCAATAAATACTCTTCCTCTAATAACTTCCTCATGCTAGAGAGAAAATATATGCATGTGTATATGTGGTGATTTTGGGTGGGGTGGAGTTGGTTTTCTTTGTGGTGTTTGCTGAAAACAGGGTTGATAACACAGAGATGTTTTTGTTATTGCTGAGAAGGGCATAAATAGAGTAAAGGCCTTTCTGGTTTTGTATGGCCAGGCTGCTGAGGAGACTGAGGGTGCATGGCAGGCTGGGAGGGACACAGCTGGGACAGGTGACCCAAATGGACCACACAGTATTCCACCCCACATGACATCATACTCAGGACATAAAGTGAGGGAAGAAGGAGTAAGGGAGGGATGTTTGGAGTGATGACATTTGTCTTCTCAAATAGCTACTGAACATGATGGGGCTCTCCTCGAGGAGGCTGGACATCTTCCTGATTATGAGAAGCAGTGTTTTACTTTGCTAGTGTACATAGACATTTTATTCACTATTAAACTGCCATTATCTCAACCTATGAGTTTGCCAGCTTTTAATCTTCCTCTTCTTCCCCTGATCCCAATCATGGTGGAGTGAGTAAGTGGCTCTGTGGCGCTTGGCTCTTGCTGGGGTTAAACCACCAAAACATATTACATATATAAAAATATTTAAATATATATTACCAGAGATGAGGAGACTAAGAGCAGTGGAAGGTCAAATAGATAGTCCTATTTTCTCTGTTCTGCCTTGTAATGTTTAGCAGCTTGCACAGGATCTGTGTCCTGTCTTCTCCTTTTATGACTTTACTCCATCTTGTCTGAAAAATCCCCATGGATCAATGCATCTGAAATTCCTCTTGGCAGCTCACAGCAAGAACAGAGAATGCTTTGACATGCAAGAATTTCAGAATGCCTCTAGATTTCACTTAGCATTTCCAGACAAATTTTAGGTAGAACAAGGAAGAAGCAGCAAGCAGACTGTTGAGATTTCAGTTAAGGTGACTTGTAACCATACTTAACTGTTGAAAATAGTAAATCTGCTCTCATTTAAAATAGAAAATAGATTCTTCCTCTACCTCTTAACAGTCCTATAGAGTTGTGAAAGAACAGGTAGCTTCCACACTTTTCATTTATGAAGGATGTTTCTCTGTGTCTGTGTTGATTAATAAAACTCACATTGACAAGAAAGGCTGCTGTGATGCAAAGTAGTTACAGGGCGTGTTTTAAAGAACCTTTCTCATATGCCTCATTTCTTAGCCATCATTATCATGTCGTCTGTCATTTTCAGCCAATCTGCTGTAGCTAACTGACTCAATGAAAGAGTACATCCTAATTTGTCAAAAGCAATTAAAATAATTCACTACAATGGAACATGCATGCAGCTTGTGCACAGCTGAAGAACATCCTGTAGGTGAGAAGATTCTATTATGCCTTCAATTATGATTTTGAGTTATGTGTAATCATTCTTTGTAGTGTATTCAAGACATTTACAGTGCCTTTACAAATTTAAAATCCATGCCCCTTGAACTTCTGTCAAAATTTACTTGTTTTCTGATGGCATCAGACAAATGAACAGTAAAGTTGCAACGGGTCAGCTGTGGAGCTCTATGGAGCATGGGTGTTCTGTTTCCTATTTTAGTTCTTGTTTGTGATGGAATAGTGGGGTTTTTTTGGACTTATATTTTAACTCTTCTCATCCACCACTATAACTACTGGAAGTCCATTGATATTCCCTTTAGTCTGGAGCCTACAGTAACTGACCCTCTAATGAATTCGGCTGCCAATAGCAGAAAGTGAAGAACTAGTTAGTCAACAAAACTCTGATCCAACTAATTATTGATCAAAATCTATTCCAATACCCGAGATATAGCTCAGAATATGTGTAATTACTCTGTAATTTAATCAAAGAAATCCTCTAAAATTTAGAAAACTTTGGATTATTTTCAACTGCCATAGGCCCAGTACCACAGAAATAGAATTCACACATGACCAGAGAGGAGGCATTAATCTTTCTGGGTTATTACTGCTCTGTCGAAGGTCACTCCTTCTCATTTGCTTATCAAATAGAATTTGTATTTTCCAGTTCTCTGATTTTTGCACCAACTCTTTTGGTAATCACAGCTCTTTAGTAGATACTGGCTAGATAAAATATCTATGTTACTTTCCTCAGGAAGCTGGTGAACATTTATAGACACAACTGACGGAACAGACACAAGTAATGTTTCTTTTACCACTAGAATTAAAGCAGCTGAAGAAAACAGATAACAGTCATGCACATAATGTAAACTCATCCCCAGACCTACCATCCCAACTGCAATCTGTGCTGGTGTAACTTCATTTGAAACCATCAGCAGGTCTCAAGGTGCTAATTTGATTCTTTGTTCAATTGCCCTCCCCTCACTTTAAAATTGCAACCTATCCTTTAGACTACTAGTATTCTCTGCATGGGATTTATTCTATGGCAGGCATACCAAAGATTTGTTGACACACTAATTCTATTTTCTGGCTTTTCTTTCCAGCTTCTTTTTCCCCAGTGGCCATACGAAACAATATTTAATATGTTTAACTAAGAAATAAAAGTCTAAACAAAAGACTGGATTTGTTTGGGTCTTTCACAGGCAAAATGAAAACTATTTTAAGCACTTTTTATTCTTGTTATGGTTTATACCAAAATGAAAATGCATGTGTTTTGTGAAGAGCAGAGATTTCCTTGACCCTTAGCATTTGATTTGTCTGTCAGCACCCCAAAAAAGGTGAGACGCTTGTGCCTGACCAGTTGTCATGGAGGACCCTTCCGTGACCAATCCTGATGGATCAGAGGGCAGTTTGACTGACTCACTCAAGGACAAATACCAACAGCCTAAGGAAGACCACTTAATTCCAGTATGTTACCCATTATCAGCGAGTGCCAGTGTTCATGAAGGACTCATACTGAGTTTACAGAATAAAGCTCTTTATTAATATAAAACTATGACAGGTTAAGATTCAAGCATTGTTGGTGATAATATTTGACTGCAAAAAATGTATTCAAAGCAATACAGAGACAAGCTTTAATCCATAGTAAAAGTATTCAGTGCACACAGAATGTAGCTCTTACCCAATAGGTGTCCCTATGGGGGGGAAGACAGGTTCAGCCCTTTTACTGACCTGACCAGCTAGGATGGAGTCTTCCCTAACTTTTCCCCATTCTCAACTTACTTTTATGCTATTTCTTTCTGGTTAGGTGGATCTTGAGTGCAGGTGCCATGGATGGAGATTGTGTGTATGGAGAACCATTATGGAGTAGGTTTTGAGCATGCCAGTCACATTCCATTCAGTAGTATCAGATGTGTTTTACCCTATACTTTCCATACCATTACAACTTTAGTTAGGATATGAATATAACTTCTCGGTTTCCTCTAGTTTTCCACCCAGCCATCTTTCCACAGTATGGCACAAGTATTTTTCACTAAATTAATCAGACTGCAGTCTATTTTATATAGTCAACCATTTAAAAGCAGTATTTTGTGTTCATGACTGGATAAGCAATTACATCAAGTGAAGGATGTATAGATGAGACAGCTGAAGCATTTCTATGAAAGAGAGTCCTAACATGATTGGATATGAGATTTCTGACTCTTCCATGCAAGCTTGTCTATTCAGAAATGTAGAAGGGAAAAGGAATAGCTTAGCTCCTTTCAGTGGCCAGAACTTTTGCTGTTTACATGTACTTTCAAAAAATCTACAGAACATCTATATTATATAATGCAGACTGCAAAATGTTTCTTGGTAACCAATAAAGAACATTAAATTTTTAATAAGTTCCCAAAGCGTCAATTACAATGTGTCATAGGAAGAGAAAAGGAGAGAATAACCAGCCAGGTTCTGTATTCTACTGTTACAAGACATTTATTTAATGATTAAAATATTTCCATGTTATTCCTCCAACTATTTTGAATGATACTCTACCAAAATATCTTTCAAATGTTTTCTAAACTCAAATGATGTAAGTTCCAGCACAAATAGATAACAAGGACTGTATTTTCAAGTAGTGTCTCTTTTTTAACAAATGTTTTTCTGTTTCACAGCCTAGAAGGGTGCATGGAAATACAAGTCGACAATATGTCTGTGTTTACAATTTCTATTGTAATCTTTTAGACCAAAAAGTGTTTCAGCATCTGCCTAAAATTTTGTATTGTATTCGTGTTCCAATCAAAGTTACAGAAGGTAATTATAATCACATTCACCATCTTATTCATATCTGTGTTTTTTCGGTATGTATTTGTACTAGAAAAAATAAAAGTTTTAACTACTTTGAATGACTTTTCATATTTTTAGTATTTTATGTTCACTAGTAATTTAAATCTTCATTTAGCTATTCATTGAAAACTGATAGTTTCTGTTCACTTCTGTAAATGTGTTTTAGTCAAAAATAAATTATGATTTTAATTAGGGGAAGTCTCAGTGGCAAGGATTATCACTTTTTCTACTGTTTTGATGTGTTCTTTATAATGAGTTATCCAATTGTCAAAAAACCAACATTGAACAAAACTTTTTTTGTTCTTGTTGTTGGAAATAGGAATTTAACAACAACAAAAAAATCCTCACATCCCAATAGTACGCTTTTAAGGAAGCCATAGGTTTTGATTAAATAGAGAAATAACTTCTTCAAAACACAAAAATTGGTTTTCTGAAGCAGTAGACATAATATTACAAGA
Source organism: Phainopepla nitens (assembly GCA_013400175.1). Lineage (NCBI taxonomy): Eukaryota > Metazoa > Chordata > Aves > Passeriformes > Bombycillidae > Phainopepla > Phainopepla nitens. The sequence goes on from VXBQ01003815.1 coordinate 554,797, forward strand.
GCAAGCAAAGTAATTTCAGAAAAGAAATCAAAAATATAATAAACATATTTGAGTTTTAATGCATTCTTTATTCAAATAGGAGCTGGTAAAGTTTAGACTTATTTTTTTCTTCTTCATCTCAAAAGAAAAAATAATTTTTAGGATCTGATGCTTATCAAACCACAAACTCTTTTAGTCATTTTATTTTTTCCTTTTTTTTCCTTGATTAAAGATTTTTAGCTTTCTATCACTCTTTTCATATAACATAATTAATCAATCATTTTTATCAAGTATAGATTATGAAAAAGATGAAGAAAAATAATATTTTATTAATGATATTTGTGAGAAATACTTAGTGTTTAATGATTTCCATGCAATTTAAAGCAACAACTTTACTTACTCTGCTACATTTTTCTTTCTAATATCTCCATATTCAGATTTCCATAAACCAATAAAGTACATCAATAAATGCACTTATAGAACATGAGATTGTCTTGTCTTTACAGGCAGAAGTGGTAGGACAAGAAAGTAATGGTGGAACACAGAAGTTAAACACATCTAAAAGAAAGTCTTTCTCTGTGATACATGTAATCCTTTTGATGAAGGCTGCACTGCCAGAAGTTTCCTTGCCATCTCTCAAAATTTTACATTTTAATTTCATGTTTTTGTAACATTAATTCCCTAGGTATTGATATACATGACAAGCTGCCTGCACTGATTACATTGACAAATGCTCGTTTTCTTGAGTGGTGTCATCTTTGTTGACTAGGAATCATGCTTATCTCGTTTATCTATCATGAGGTATATTATTTTCTTCACACTTAGGGTGCTACTAAACTTGATTTGGGGTAACTATATTCTCAAGTGGTCGCAAAGAATAAATTGCAAGCAGTTAGCATTTTTCTCCAAAGCTGCTATCTACCAATATTCTTTATGTGTCTATCTAGTCTACTGCCTTATTTAAAACGTGGGCTGCTGAAGAAGATCAGTTAGGAGACTTGACTGTAGAGTATTTAGGACCTTGTAGGTACTCAGCTGTCTTTCTCCACATAATCTGACCTAACAGCTTGATTTTGAATGTGAAATCAATTTTTTCCAAAGGCCAAATAGAATTTAAAATATTTAACATAATATAATATAATTGCATTTACCAAGAGTGATGTTTTTTGAAAATCTAAATAAAGAATTTTATATCTAAATTAAAGTAAAGTAGAAATATCTTGTACCTCATCTCCAGCATATTTATTGCTTTGTGAACATCTTTTACTTTGATTAACATTTTGTTGGTTAATAAAAATATTATCTCTTTCAAACAGGCAATCACTGTTGAAGAGATTAGCAGAATATTCCAGTCATGTGAGTAAGCCATTTGGTCTGATCTAATAAGTTATATATTTGACTTGGATAATGCTCTTTAGGTTGTATGCAGGAGTATGGTTGGCCTGCAGTTTTAATTCCCTTGTAACTTCATTGAGCAAAAACTCCATCAAGAAAAAGATAAATTCTTCTTCCAGTCACAGTACAGAATGCTTTTATTGTGCCACACATGGACTCATTAATTAATGACATATTTTAAAGTGTCCTTTAGTCCTCTGCCATGACAGTTATCCTGTTGAGTTATGGTTCTCAGGTACCAGGGGAAGGCAATTGGAGGCTGCTGCCAGGAAGTGAGTCTACAGAGTCTTGAAAATTAGTGAAGCTTCCCTTGCATAGGCACATCATCTGGAAAAGTTAAGCTGTTAATAATTTATCAGCTGTGAAGTGGAATGAAAGAGTATTTATTATCCTTAATATGATTTTGTCACTTTTTCCCAAAATATTTGCACAGTGCTCTACAGCTACAACAGAATTTTTAGAAGATTGGCTTTCTGTCATCACTGCTTTGTCTGTGTGCAGTCAGTCATTGGAAAGTTGGTTCAGCTCATGCATTCAGTCAGATAGGCCTATCTTTGCTGCCTCTGATGCTTCTACAGGATAGTGAAATCATAAACCTATCATTTGAGATGAGGACTTGACAAATACGGTTTCATTGCCTTTCAGATTTTTCAGCTCCAAGTGATCCCATTAATTTCTTTGGACTAAAACACACATCACATCTTAAAGCAGATTTATTTGATTGGGTAGTCTCTTGAGCAGGGAGCTCTAGAAAAGATATAGGTAAGATACTTCAGTTAAATTAGCAAAGCTCCATTACACTATTGCACTAGTCAGACACATTGAAGCCACTGATGATTTATCAACTCTAATGAACCAAGCCTTTAATAAAGGTTCTGCTGTGATACTTCAGGTCTGATCCATGAAGGAATTCCCTTCTTCAGAATAGGATTTAGGAAGTGCACCTAATAAAATTTATATTTCTTGAATTTATGTAAATCTTATGGCTTTAAGACAACAGAGTATTGTAATTTATGTCTCTGCTGTGTAATGCTGTACACAGTAGATTGAATTTACAGCAAATCTTAGAACTGATCATGGACTTAGATGTAGAAAGCCAAATATAACTGTTGCTGCTCTCTGAACATCATCAAACACATAGCCAAAGATCTGTCTCTAGAAACAGAGCTGTTACTCATTAATATATTGTTCTCTCTGTCTGTTCTAGCTATGTAGAGAAATGATTCATCATAACACAAGTGTGTGCTGTACTGTATGCAAGGATTTTCACAGAGGCAATTTTTGAAGTATGCAGTAAGTCATATCCCTCCCCACTTCATCACAGGTGGAAACATATTGTTTTAATTTTGTAATATACTATTAATCTTAAAAAAACCCCAAATTTCTTGGTTTAGGTCTGTTATCACGTTCCACACAGATTTTTTTTAACTGTCTTTCATTTTATATGGCAGATTTGCACTTGGGGGATAGACTACCTTCAAACAACTCCCAAAAGAGAGAAATTTATTATTTCAGCATGCATCAAATAGAGATGATTCAAATATGTTCTTTAGGATCCTTTCTATAGAAGAGTCTGCTGGGGGGTGTCACAGCATCACAAAGGTGATATTGTGGTTAATGCTGGCTGCACTCAGTTATGTCCATTGCAACGAAAATACAAGAGGAATGTGGAAGTTATTTTACCACCCTTGCTGAGCTCAAGTTTGAGGTTCCATGCTTTAGAAGCAATCTGTTTTCCTCCCACACTTGATTATCCTTCTGAAGGGAACTTACAGGAAAGATGGGGCAAAATTATTTACAATGGCATGTAGGGACAGGTCAAGAGGGAATGGGTTTAAGTTGAAAGATATTAGGTTTAGAATAGATATTAGCAAAAAATTCTTTGTTATGAGGGTGGTGAGGAACTGGAATGGTTTGCCCAGGGAAACTATGGATATCTGTCCCTGGAAGCTTTTAAGTCTGGGCTGGATGCAGTTTTGAGTGACTTGGTCTAATTGAAGGTGTCCCTGCCCAGAACAGGGGTGTTGAAACTAAGTAACATTCAAGTTACCCAAACCATTGTACGATTCTGTGAGTGTCCCAATATCTGACTCAATCATCCCAGTGAGCAGGCTTGGGGTGCACAAGAATCTGGGAGGGGACCTGACCAATGATATGAGATGACCAATGGGATATGCCGTACTCTATGGTGTGCACAACAGTAAAAGCTGCAGGAAAAGGAGAAGAAAGGAGGAATGTTCATGGCTGTGGTGTTTCTCTTCTAACCATTAAGCATGACACAGCCCTGCTGTCCTGGAAGCCCTGCTATCTGCCTGCCAATATATAGCAATGAATTAATTCCTTGCTTCACTTTTCTTGTGTATGAAGTTTTTGTTTTACCTATTAAAATGCCTTTATATCAACCCATGAGTTTTTGGTTTTTGCTCTTGTGACTCTCTCTCAACCCACTGAAAAGGGAATGACCCAGAAGCTAGGGCGGCTTAGTGTCTGGTTACGATCAGTTCACAAGTAAGGGTTTTTTTTTTTTTTTTCAATTCATTTGTAGAAGATACTCAATAAAATTCAAAGATACTCAATAAAATTTAAATTAATTAGTTTTTTTTCTTTCCAATTTAATGAAAATACCTTCTAATACTGCACTGCTGCAAACTTCTGCTGTAAGCATTCAGACAGCTACTACCTAGAACACACTGAGAATTTCAGCCATTTTCAGGTATTGATTCACGCTATTGACAACACACTACGCTACAGAAACAGCAGAATAGATAATGTCAGCAGATTAGCTGAAGTTTGTCAAGGTTCTTGTTGCTTCTTGTAATGCTGTTTCACACAACAAGGCTTTGTGAGAAATCTACAGGAAAATCCTTTGATTTGTTAATAATGGATAAAGTGATTTGTACTGACAGTGTTCCTGAATGGGATTGATGCAGGTACAGGAAAAAGTGGTCCTCTATAATAATTTTAAACAGACTCCATTACTTAACTTTAAACATAATGTGATGCTTTATTTAGATACTATAATGGATATCACACACAGCCCAAGAAAAATTTTCTCCATCTGCTTGTGTGCCATTACTGTTATGCCAATTTCCACAAAAATTGTATTTATTGATATGCATACCATAAATTATATATACAGAAATATTATTTTTTTTTTTACTTTTTTTTCCCCCAAGATTGAAAGCATCCTTCCCTAACTGAAAAACTAATCAGCTAGTATTTGACTAACTCATACAAAAGTATGCTTTTACAAATTGGTACTTTATGGTACCCTAACAAATTTTAGTTAACCTAGTCTTAATGAAGAGTGGAAAGCGAAGATCAACACATAAAAGGCAATTTTAAATATTAAAATGCAGTCTGACTTCCCTACTCTGTGAAGCAAGAACTTTGGTTTTCTAAGTTCCCACAATGAATTATACCTTCTTTTTCCATAATTGCACATAAAACAAACAAACAAACAAACAAACAAACAACAACAAAAAAAAAAACACAAAAAAAACCCACAAAGAAAACCACTCCTCATATCAGTACAGTAAGAAAAGTAATATATGTTCATGACTTTGTTCCAATGATTCAGAGGAGAGGGTTAATCTAAGAAAACTGGTTTTGTATCCATGTTGTGTAATTGTACTCAAATTAAGAAGTGTTCCTAGCTTGGGCTCCTATCTATTCTTTCTCTCCAGGGACTATGTGAAATGTTCAGTATTTTGGCAACTTTGTTTGGCATCTGAATATACCATGAATCCCTTTTGAATCCATTTACTTCTTGAAAATGTGTTCTTTTAGTACATTTCCCACTTTTTATCTCCCTCTGCTATCATATCACTTTCAGATTTTAGCTTTCAAAAGAGCACTAGACACAAAGCAGTATTTCATAAGCAGTAGATAAACTGAAATGACTTCAAGCAGCCAGGGCAAAAAATCACAGAAATCCTGGACTTTACACAGTAAATTCTGAGATGCCTGTTGTTGATCCCAACTGATCTTTGTAAAATCCATGATTGATTTGTGGTCTAGCCAGAAGACAGGACTTGATATTCACAGATGTTGTTATCAGAACAGTGGTGCCTTTGCTGCTTTAACACAAAATGCACGGGAGGAATATTATCTATTTTGCTCTCTTACTTGTGTTAGGATATGTATGTCTCCTTGGAACAGCTTCTGTTCCATTGCTCACTCATAAAACAAATCTGGATTGTTACAGCTACATGATTACCAAGGTTTAACAGTTATCACTTCTGTCTCAAAAGTCCTGAGTATGTACTGTGGTACTGTGTACCTTTGCTACTCTACTTTGAGCAGTTCTGACTGAGAATTTCTGGACATATAATGAGAGAATGCAAACCATGGAAGGTAATCTATCACCCTATGTGATGATTAGCAGGAGCAGATACAAGATGTTATGCTAAGTACAAACAAAACCATAAAAATTATCAAAAAATTAATTTAACTTTAAGAGAATTTGTTGTTAGAGTTCACTACAAATTGAATGAAGATCTAAATAAATGAGTTTCATATGTGATTTGTACTCCCTGTAGCACAAAAAGCTGCCTACTCAATGTGTTAACCAGTCTGCTATTATTTAATATTTTATCTTATATCCTCTTCCTGCCTCACAGCACATAATTTCTCTTCAGAGAAATCTTTCCTCAACTTCAAACTTCACTATTTCCTCACTGCAACTAAAAGCTTAGAAGAGTTAATCAGCTTGTGATTTCAAGTGTTTCATTTTTGGGGTAATTTCATTTCTCCTTGTTTCAGTGCAGGTCATTCAATGGACATTTCTTGTAAGTTCTTTATTGTGGCATTTCTAGTGCTCTCTGCAGCCCCTCACTCATTTACCTTTATTAGGAGGATTTTAAAGGCAAAATAAAGATACATGCAGTGAACTTTTTGTGTTCAATAACTTCTGGTAATTAAAACTTTTGGCCTGCTTTGGACTTTGACTGGAGTTTTTAACTTCACAACTCAAAGACAAATGTTCTTACTGCCTAGCTAAGTTTTTAAAATGAAAAGAACTGTGAAAAAAGAAAGTTAAAAATTATGGAGTTTTCAGCTACCATATGTGTTCTGTTTGTAATTTTAAAATATATAACCTACATAAAGTGTGATTTTGGTTGAATTTACATTTTTTATTGTGTACTTTTTAGTACTGAATCACTGGCAAAAAAGAAAGAAGGCTTAATTTGAAAAGAAATAGAGATTTTATCAACATTGAAAACATTGACTTTTACTTTTTGAAGGATATTATTTTAAATCAGTCTGGTCTTTTTTGTTAGAAATCCAATCAATATCTTACTTAGTCTGTTGATATCATTGGGCATTCAGTAAGGTGATGTCAGAATATCCAGGAGGGGATGGAATTATTATTGACCCCTTAGGCAGGATCCAGGGAGCAAATATTGAGAATTTGAATAATTCTAATATAGTTATACTTTGTCTTTTAAAAGTCTGAGCCTTTTTCTCTCATTAACATCTTTAAACATTGGATAGTGTAGAGGAAAAGAAAAGTTAGGAGTCCATTAACTGCTCTTTTTCACTGTTTTGCACTGTTTTTTTCAGTGTTTTCTGCACTGAAGTACAGGTTTTGTCAGTGTAGACTGTAGAACACTCTCTAAATTCCTTGTTCAAGTCAAGAAGTGAGGTTTGTGGAAGCAACAAACCCCACCTATCAACTTCTAAGTTAATGTGACTTTCATTAAAACAAAAACCAAAACCCCCTTAAAACACAGGTTACAGTTGTTGAGTAATTAATAAGGTGATACAAAGTGACATCTATATTAATTCTACATGTTCATGAAAAGTCCCTGTAACACTTATCTTAATATATCCTGCAGAATATAAAAATAACAGTTTCATGTATCTCATAATGGAAGTTATAATTGAATGATTCTGTTAGAGCTATAGAGTTTTAATACTCCCATAATAAAAAAAGGTGAAAGACAAACAAGCATAACAGCAGCAAGCACAAAAATTAATGAACCACTAGCAAAACTTTGTCTCTTTGAAAATCGTAAGCATATCAATGTTTATTTATGTTTGTTTAGAAAGACTGAGTTTATGGACCTGAGCCATTAAGTTTTTATGACAGTAAAACATATAAGAACATGTTCCAACATTCAGGTCTCCTTCTTTCTTCTTCTCCTTTGGTATTTAAAAAACTCTATAGAAAATCGATACTATTTTGTAACCGATCTTACCTACAAAAAAGTGTAATCACTGCAGAAAGTCAATCCCTTCCAACAGGCCCAACAGAAGCCAGCACCAAAGCCTCTGTCTCTGAACTGTAAGAAAAGGTGAACATTTCTCCTGAATTTACTTAAAAGCTCTTGGTTAAAAAAAAAAAAAGTATAGAAAGAAATTGACAACTATATCTGTCTCACACATTCAAGCATCTAAGTAGGCTGGATGCACTTAACCTACTTCGTTTCTAAAATTATAGTTTTTATAAAAGGACTGATTGTATATCTTTAGCATATAATTTAGATATTTAAAATGAAAATTTAGACAAGTTAAGACTTGACTTCTACAAACACTGCTTCCGTACACAGATACTGTTGTCACATAAGCAGTTTTTTTTATAAGATTTCTCTCTGATCAAAGAGTTAAAGGAAAGAAATCTAAAAACTTATAAAGTATTAAAATCATCTGTCTCTTGCCCTTTTTTGTCTTAATTTCATTTTGTTTCTTTTCAGAGGTACTGGATTGCTAGATGTCTGGCTTCTATTGCATATTTTTCTTTATTAGAAAATTTTAATTAAGATTTATGAAAACATTTTCTGAAGACAGTGAGTGCATTCAGTGAGAAGAAAACTCTTTCCTTTAAATGTGGTATAAATATCAACTTCTGTCAGTTATAATGATTACCTAAATTAAGCTTAATATGTATCTTTCATTGAATGCTTGGGAGAGAATCTATAAACCAGAAATAGTACACAGGAGATTAAATACCGAGGTTTCTTCTCAATTTGCAAGCTCTTAACTCCATAAGAGTGTTTGTGTTCTGCTCATTACTGTATTACTGAATGAAGTTTAAAATCTACTGAGACACAGATTTAACAGACATTACATTTGATTCATTGCTTTGTAAGGCCATATTCAATCAGATAATATGCAACTTCATAGCCCTGCCAATTTAAGTGTAGTACATTCTGATTGTTGTACCATTGACAGGCTATCCAGACCAAGATGGGAGTCCTTCACAGAACTCTTTCTGTCATTCCATTCCCTTCCCTCCTTACACTGGAGGAATCTCAGTGCTATTCCTACTAGAAATCAGATAGAATTAATGTCAGTATGGCTGGTTTGAATGTTAAAGGCAAAAATCTGGAATGCCCATCTGAGAACACAAGGGACTCTGGAGCACAGGTAGATTTTCATCAATCAAAGCTACTGGTCAGAGGGAAGGGGTTTGAAAGGGCCAGTTGAATGTGGTGAATCAAGAAGTGGCTACAGGACTGGTGCCACAGCCAAAGTTTCAGCTACTTAGACCATGGGACTGACTTTAAGAAACCTCCGCTGGGAGAAGATGGGGTCTGCCTGTCCAAAAGATGAAGAACATCCCTAGTCATGGGCCTGCCAAGCTGGTGAAGAGAGCTTTAAACAAAAGTCATCAGGAGAGGGGAATGTCAGTTCTACCTACTTCTAGAAGTCAATCCTATTCTCACCAGTTCGGTGCCAATGCCAGTCAGAGGTGTCCATAGCCTGGAGATGGATCCCAGGTCAGCAGGAGAGCACCTGAAGAGCAGTGCAAAGGAATTGCATCCACTCAGTTGAGTAATTCAGTTTCATTGGGGGTCCAAATTAAATGTCTTAATGCAAATGCACCCCACATGGGGAATAAATGAGGAATTAAGAGATGTGAGCACACCTGCAGGGCTACAATCATATTGGTACCACGAAGACCTGGTGGGATGGCTCCTGTGATTGCAGTGTTGGCATGGCATGGAAGAATACAGGCTCTTCAGGAAGGACAGGTGCTAAAAATGAGGAGGCAGTGTTGTCATCTGTGCCAATGACCAGCTGGAGTGCATGGAACTTCACCTGGAGATGTATCAAGGGCTTATGGGTCAGGGTTAAAGGGAGGGCAGGGACAGATGGCACTAGAGTGAAGGTCTGCTACACCCCACCAGACCAGGAAGACCAAGCTCATGAGACCTTCTACAGACAGGAGCAGCCACATTCAAACACCCTGGTCCTCTTGGGGAATTTCAACCATGCTGATAGCACCTGGTCTCATTGAAGGTGTCTCTGCCTACAGCAGAGGGGTTGGAAATAGATGATCTTCAAGGTCTCTTTCAACCCAAACCATTCTATGAATCTGTGTTTCAGTGATCCTTTTTGGCAAAGAATTTTTCGTCAAAACAGAATTTTATCCAGATTCCAGAACTTAGAAGTAATCTCTAACGCTAATGTTTTTATTATAGTTCATGGTTTTCATGGAGCTACTTGCTCCTTCCCCAGCTTCTTTGTCTCTAAGTGCCTGAGACTTTTGTCTCTTTAACTAACTAACTTAGTTTGCAATAGATATAGTGGATCAGAAAAAGTACATAACCTTTTGTTCCTTTTGGATATGAAAAAGCAGAAAGTATTTGTGATCTAACCAATCTGTAACCAGAAATGTGTGAAACTTTCCTTTTATTCTTGCAAATGTGTTTATTGTTTAAATAGAAGTAATTATTTTTCTTCTGCTGGAAGTTTCAAGTTGAGCCAAATGTCTTTAGCATTCTGCTAGCAGATACTTTAGAATAGTGCACATATGTTCAATTGTTTTTATAGAAGAGATGGCAGGTAGTAACAGTCATTTTTTAAAGCATGTAAATTCAGCTTCTGGAAAATGTAAGCCTATGCACCAGTATTTTAATTAAATAAGCAAATATTCAATGAAAGCCGGTTTAAAAAATACAACACTTTTATTACGCTGTATCCTGATATGGTGTTGAAATGGTTTTTTTTGTTTTTTTGTTTTTTTTTTTCCATTGTTTGGTTGACATTCTGTTGTCTCCAGAACTGTCAAAAAAGTGAGTTTTGTGATCAAAATGGTTTTTCACTTTCTTCTGAGTTTTGTGGAAACCACACTTGAATATAAGGGAAAAGAATGCTTCAGTAGGTTTTACAAAATATTCTATTAATATATTTTTCCTCACTGCATGGCTAATGAATGGATTAAAACCACTCTAATTTTGAAACAATAAGTCAGACTGTATACAGGGACCTAAGAGCTTTACATAGCTCTGGGAAAGACTTGTCAATGCTTATGTGATGAAACTGGAGCAGTTCTTCAGCTCTGCTTTGACTTCAAGTTAAAGAACTAATGCCTAATTTAATTCTCACACCTGCTTTAAAACAAATGTACAGAGTAGTGTACAAAAAATATTTACAATTTAAATTGGAATTTCACCCATCCCAGAAAAATACCATATTCCTACACCTTCAGAGTTCATTCTGTTTCAGGATGAACTGGATTACTTGTTCAGTTCAGACTTACTTTCGGGCAGAAAAACAACCAAGCATGTTCTTTCATACTTTGGACATGAAGTATTTTGGGAAGTAATGCTAAATCCGCCTGCTAAGCTTGAGCAACCTCAGCAGTAGCTATGCAGACTTTCCATTGGAAAAGACAGGGTATGTCTGGTCTGAAATTTTAGAGCAGATATCCAATCACAGGTGAATAATTCTAAGACTTGCAATCTTGACAGAAGGCAAGTAACAAGTCTTTGGAGAAACAGGTAACTTTAAAGGTCAATCTTAGAGATCATCAGACGAGCACTGGATTTATTGAATTCATTTGGTTTAGGATTTGGTCTTAATTTAGGTGCCTAATTCTCCCATACACTGTATAAAGGGAGGTGACAGTGAAATGGTAACTGAGTATTTCTCACTTTTTTTATTAGCTCTCATCCTCTTTTTGAGTTTTTAAACACTCTGTTTAATTCCACTGGATCTTTAAATTTATGTAAACAAAACTACATAAACTTTTGTTTATGTAAAACAAAACTATTTTTATTGTTTAGGTAAGCATTATTTTTCAAAATTATTTCCTCAGTTTTATAAGCTTTTATTTAGCTTTCGAATACTTTTAGCTGTGATACCTTTCAGCAGAGGGACCTTTTGCCTTTTGAAGACTTTTGTCTATTTGGCTGATTTAAATGAGAACATTTTTTGTGCTAAAATCTTGTGTTTATTTCCAAATTTCAGTGATATAAGAGAAATGTCCTCCTAATGTTTTTAACTTCTCTAGTTTATACCCATTGATTGTCTTGAATAAAAAAACTGCTTCCAATATTATTGTTTATTTCTCCACTTCAATTCATGCAAGGGATATATTGGCCAATTTTTTTGTCTTTGAGACATTCATAAAAAATGCTTAAAATAAAAGAGCTCTGTTAGAATTTATATTTAACTGTTCTAGTATGAATTAAAATAATTATCAATTTCCATGTTTATTTTCCAGTATATACCATCAGTAATATTGTTCCGGAACTTTTTTTTTGTTGGGTAGACGCTGTATAAGTTAAAAATAGCTTTTCTGTCCTCTTTCTGTCTTCAGAAAGCCCTTTGTACCAAGAATTACCTTTCTTCAGGACATGCCTTGTTGCAGTTCAGTAGCAATAAATTTCACAATCAGGACTATTTCAGCCCACTGTGTAAATTTGACTTTTTACACTATTTTCACTTCTCCAAAGTTGGTAAAAGTCATTATTTCTTGTCCAAATGTCTTCAAATGGTTAGTAGCCTATGTATAAATTTAAGGTGTCTCAAGACAGACATTCTCAAAGATATAAAGGTTATTGTCTGCAATGAAAGTTTCGCAGTAAACATAAGTCTTTTTTAAAGTTTGCAGAAATTGCAGCTCCGACTCTCTAGGGACATTTCTGGCAAGGAAAATGATGATTTGGTGGTTTTAGTTGTTTTGGGGTTTTTTTTTTTGTTTGTTTGTTTTTTTCCCTGTTAATCTTGGTTCTGTAAAACACTGCTAAAATCAGTAATAACTGTTCAGCTTTCTCCAAATGAAAGACTAATTTAACTAGATTTAGACTGAATATCTTGAGAACTATATTTTCTACTTCCATCTTGACTGCTCATTAAAGATATATCTCCTCTGTAAATACACCTCCACAGCAAAAGGAAAGAAAAATTATTCCCTTCACAGGAAATTGAATGGTATTTTTACAGGAATTAAATGGAAGATTTTACATACCAAAAGAGATCCCAAGTGAAACAAAATAAAACAAAACAAACAAAAAGACACAAGAAAAGAAAACAAAAAACCCCCAAACAAAAAATGAAAACAAAAAACCAATCAACCAACTAAAAAAAACCAAAAAACCAAACCAAGACTTCTCCTCTTACCCTCGTTGTTTATTTTTATTGCAGAAAGATTGCTTGCACTTTGATTGCTATATAACTGAGGACTTCTAAAAAACAATAGGTAAATTTCCCATGCTTTTCATCACAGTTTGATGATTTGTTTTACTTTAGTCTTCCTTTTTCACTCTTTACATTACTTTAACTAATTCATTAATTCCTTCCATCAAATTACTTTTAAATCATTATTTTTTGCTTGTTAAAGCAAAAAATTGATTTTATTTGTTAGGCATTCTATATGGAAAGGGCAAATTCCTCCAAAATTAAGAGGTATTTTATATATATACAGGCATTACAATTTACTTGTACACATGAGATGAAAAGAATAAATTAAAGGCCCTTTGTAACTGTCAGCTTCTTCTTCTCTCAGGCATTTGTTGCAGATAACCCAGAAGTTAATCTTTGGAAGCTTCTGTGAAAGTAAAGAGCTCATGAGTTTGGATTGGATTAAATTTCTGTCTTGTGAAATATTATAGTTTATGACTTAAACATTTTCATGAAGAACTGTGTTACAAAAGGTTTAAACCCGATTGTAACACCTTAGCAGAGGGGATTTTTTTATCATGCATATAAAAATAATGGGGGTTTGTGTGTGGAATGGTGGATAGACTGACTTCAAGGGATGGTTCTTGGGATATCGAAATCTTGCATCTGAACTCTCTTGTTCTGCGATGTACTGACTGAGATCTGTTTCCTTATCAAAAAGTGTTTTGATGCAGTGAAGCACAGATGCAAATACAGGACTACAGAAATACAGGAGCCATGTTGCTACAGGTAATACTAGCATTTTATGGCAGACCCAGTGCGGTATGAAGGGCTTCTTCTGTTTGTTCAAAAGTTTAATTCAGTATTTTTACATTTCTGTCACAGGTCCCTCATCAGTTTGTCACTGATGAGAAAAAACACATTTCTCTAGGTCTGTCAGAGGACATCTATTTTTTAAAGGGTGCAGTTTTATTTTCTTGCTATAGACATCACTTCTACTGGCTAATATGTACACGGGGATTGAAGTTTTCCACCTCTTTCTGTCTTTCCACAGATCTCTTACAGAATTATCTCACCTAAGCAGCAGTCCTGGTTCTTGTATGACCTCCAAGGAAAAGTTCTCAGAAATCTTAAGTCCACAACACTAAAAATTTCAGAGGAGTAATAGTTATAATAGAGGGTTGAAAGTCTCATCACTTTAATTCCAGATCTTATTGAACTCCAAGTTTTTTACTTGAAAGTATGATGAAGCATATATCTTGGTACAATGCTTTGAATCCTTCAAGTATGAACATTGAGTAAAATAATTAATCAGTCTGAAACAACTTTGAGTTTAGAACTTGAAAGTAAAATATAAGTTCAAAGTACTTTTTTTTTTGTCAAAGCAGCAATTAGATTCCCAGAAAAGAGAGAAAATGAAGAATGATTATAATATTTCAGATGTCATAACAAAACCTGACAAAAATAAATAAATAAATAAATAAATCCCTTCAAAAAGAGTGGCTTAATTTTCTAGTAAACTGAACATATAGTCACAGAGCTGAAAGCCTGTTGTAGTCATGCAGAATCTTCTGAAATGAAGTGCCTTATGCAGCTTCCTAAATAATGACATAAAAGCCTCTTTTGCATTCCTACATTCAAAGATTTTAGTTCATCATTTGCTCAGTGCAATAGGATGCATTCTACTCTCTGACATGTAAAGGTTTTAGCTGGGTTCAGACTAGGAGAAAATGAACTCATTTGCTATATGCAGAAAAAGTTCCAAAAAAGATGGAGACAGAGAGAGAGAAAGAAAGAGTAGGTAGAGAGGGGTGAGAGCATGTGGAGGGAGTCTGCTGAAAGAAACATACAAAATATGCAAAGTGAAGCAAAGATAAATACCTAGACAAGAAGAAGAAAGAAGCAGATTTTAATGGAACTTTTAATGAAAGAAACTCAAAGCATATTCTCTCTTAATGTCTTTTATTATTTCTGGCTTTAGTCTGAATGAGTAGGGACTAAACAATTATTTTCATCTAAATATTTAATGTGCTGTCTTTACCTGTGAAAAATAAACATGCTTGCAAAAATATTGAATTGCCATTGGCAAAAAATAAAGTAAAAGAAAAGAAAAGGAAAAGTAATTGCTCATAAAGCCTGAGAAATTACATTAACTTTAGTATTTAAGGAAATCCCTGAAGCAGACTCTGAATTCAGTCCTGTGGCAGCACTGCTCTGAGTGCCTTTGCCCATTTCTCTGGTTTCAAAAACCTTATTGTTTCATGAAGATTTGGCTTGATAAGGCTAAAGATTTATATATACTATTGTTTTGTACACGTTTTCTGGGGTTTATAATCCTGCTCCAGCTTCAGAGCTTAATTTTAAAGCCCAGTCTTGTAGCTGCTAAGATTGCTTCCTTTGGTGTCTGTGGGACAAAACACCACTCCCTTCTGGGTACTCTTACTCCTTCTTAGAGTACAACACACAGATACAGATTTTAGACTACTGCTCAGTGCCAAAACACACATAAACTAAACAAAGAAAATGAACATATGTTAGAGAGTTTTGGGGGTAAGTGACAATTCATTATCCAAGCTTAAAAAGAATTGGAGTAGGCCTTTTATTTCACTGTTGCAACATTTTTGGTACTTGGCCAAAAGGCAAGTTATAAATATGAAGGCAACTCATCAAGCAGAAAATCATGTTATAGAAGACTACAGCATCTCTTCAGGCAGAATTTTGCTCCCTCTTGGCCATTCTGAAAAGTCAGTTTATACTTTGATTTTACCAAATTCTTCCAATTTAAAGTTCAAATTTAGTTACAAAAAAAAAAAAAAAAAAAAAAGCAAAAGCAATCAAGCACTATCATATCACTGCAGAGATCAAGGAATATCATATCCTGAAAGGAGACAACCAATGGCAGCTAAGAAAATCAAGAATTGCTGGTTTAAGAGTTTGGAAATTACATTTGTAGGGCTTTGTACATACCAGCACACACACCTATAAAGTTATGTATTTTTAATTCTATTTTAATGAGGGGTGTAATAGAAAACTCACCAGTGCTTAAACCAACATCATTTTCATTGTTTTCTACTAGCTAAGCTTGACTGCTGGTGAAAAATGGTGTGGAAATGGATTGGAGTAGAAAGATACATGTGCTACTCAAAATAAACTTAAGTTAGAGTTATAATGACTGAGGGAGAACAGCCGCAGGCTAAAAGGATTAAAACAAACTGAAATCTCATTTTCCAAAAGTGATTATTTCAGCAGGAAACAATGCAATTCTTGTTTACTGTCTAGGAAACGTGAATTTATAGTGATGATAGACATTAAATTCCCTTAGGGAGATCACTATGAAGCAAACCCCACATTTTAATTGCAAAGGAATGCAAGCAACTTACCTTGAAAAATTGCTGATATAAAACTAGTCAAATTTCATTGGAGATGAGATGTAGCATTTCAGAAAAGAATTTATTACCATTTTCAAGTGGAGACATGCTAAATATTGATGTTAGAAGGCCAATGCATTTTCAAAAAACAAGACAAGATGATCAATTTTGATCAGTTTTCTAATTCAGTAGTAAACCCTACATGGATGGAAACACTGATTACTAGTGCTAGTAAACTTTCATCCCTTCATGATGCAAAATGCTGAGTTGCATAGTAATAGACAAGAATTACATGCACTAAACACCAATCTATTTACCTGATACTCCACTGATATTAAATTAAAAATTCTTTAGGGTAGTCTCCACCCTTCACTCTGGTATGTGTGGATATAGATGAGCTATTTATGTAAGAATTGAAAACGCATTCACCTCTAAGGGAGTTCACTTATCAAGATGTGAAAGCAAGCACACTTTACATCATGCTACCTGCATATCGATATTCCTGTTTCCTGGTAGCTGAGAGATCTGAATTCTAACTTGTTTCGACACAGTTCTGCTATCTTCCTGGGCAATAACTAGGGTTTAGGTTTTCCAAATCAATCTTTAATAATTGGGTCCCTCATCACAAATTTCTGAGGAAGGGCACAAGAATGTTTGGACTATAAATATTGACTCAAAGTATTTATTAAAATTGTGACTATCAGTATTTTTCAACTGTTCCTTATGCTCAATTACTATGTCCACACTTATCTGCAGGAAATAACAAATCCACTAATCAGACACTATTAAGGTCTGTAAGTATTTTTTCAGTAAATGCCAATTATTGGTTAAATTAAACAACTTCTTTAATAAAGGATATCTCAAAGTTAAAGGCATCCCAAATGATGAGAAGCTAAGACAAGGAGAAATCACTTCAGCAGTTTTAGACATAAACAAAGTGAAAGAATATCAGCCTAATGATGAGAGAGGAAGAAGGATTTAATTCTTTTTCCAACCCATTGAACACAAAGGAGTTACAAAAGATGTGTTTAAAGTCACCCAACTTCAGATGTCTACATTATATGTAGACAGTTGAGCCTATTCTACTTATCCAAGCCTTTTTCATACACAGCAAAAAGAAAGAGACATCTCCCAGAGATGTTTTTTGACCCAGATCAGACAATCTGATTAGAATGAGTTGACTGAAACTCTATAGATGTTACTTTCCCTCAGTGACTACAAAAGGTCAGGTGATTCATCCTGACTAAAAAATTCAACTTTTATCTTTCAGATTTACAAATTCAGGTGAGACCAAGTGTCTTGACATGGGTTAACCCTGGACTTTTGTCTCCGACAAGCTTCACCACCAGGGCTTAATTTGTGACACATTTCTTTTAAGAACGTTTCAAAATTAACGAATCTAATAAATTGCAAAAGAAGACAGGACAAGAGAAGGAAGTGGAAAGGGCAAAGATAAAGGGGAGACAAATGGAGAAGAATAAAGAACAAACAAAGAAACCAACAGATGGATAGAGAGGAAGAGAATCAAAGAAAGAAAGAATGAAAAAGGAAGAAAGGGAAAGAATAAAGGAAAAAGGGAAAAAAAGGAAAAAAAGACATGGAAAGAAGAAAAGAGAAAGTGAA
This sequence comes from Phainopepla nitens, assembly GCA_013400175.1. NCBI lineage: Eukaryota > Metazoa > Chordata > Aves > Passeriformes > Bombycillidae > Phainopepla > Phainopepla nitens. The sequence goes on from VXBQ01003815.1 coordinate 572,517, forward strand.
GAGAAAAAAGGAAGGAATAAGAAAGATGAAAGATAAGAAAAAATTGTGGAAATAGAAAAAAAATCCTCTAAACTCTACTTAGGGGAACAATAAAGAGCAAGACATGTTTTGTATGCATTTAATGATTCTAAATTGCACAGTTTGCACAAAGACACTATTGTTAATAGGCACTTTGGAAATGACAGTGATAATATGCTAGATTAGGCAATGACCATTTTCTGATCATTACTAGCTCTCTGCTTAAAGTAATTACTACAAGTGACCTTAATTCCAGTGAGCCCTTGGTTTACTGAAATTAAGCTTCCAGCATCCATGGCTAAACTGTCTCATATAGCTGTTAATGTCTGTGCATTTATTTGTTCAGAAAAGAGAAAAAAAGAAAAGTGTCAGATAAATCGTTATCTGATGTAAATTACCACAGCTTACATGTCTCCTAAGTTGATTTACACAGACTGGTCAATATGTACTGCAGTTCACCAAAAGCCAATATTCACTTTATTTACAAATTGGAAAATACGCATGCTTGCTGCAGGGAAGGGTAAAGCATGTCTTTGATTCTTCCTTGAACAAATAAAAAAATGAACTACATTTTTTCAAACGTAAGGGTACTGAGTCATATCGCAGTGTCATTTGCAAAAGAACCCGGAGGCTGTGGCAGGCCAGCTTATCTTACTGTTGCCAGGTTTATTACTAGCAGAGTTTTGAATGCTTAACACTTTGTGAAGGATTTCAGAATGTCAGACTGACTGACAGCTTTACTTGGTGACTTCCTTGCTAGTGAGTATATGACAGTTTGACAGGTATCCTTAGGGTTCATTTAATTATTTTATGCAATTCTCCTTACTGAATAACATTAATGATCATTTTACATTGTATGCACAGCAGCAGCAAACTTAAGCTGCCACATTGCATTCTATTCTAACTCCCCCATTTACTAGCTCCAGGAATTTTTGTACTTATCCCCTCCTTCCTCCTTTAGCCAAAAAAAGAAGTATACTTAAAATAGCATATTCACACAAAAAGGTAACAGACTGAAGGCAAAATTTTACATAGCTTCTTATGAAATTAAAATATCATCAAATACTTAAAAAAATAAGAAGATATATATACTGATATAAAAGAGTTATTCTGGAAACAGTCTTTTAAAGGAAAATAAAAGCAGCAAAGGAAGCACAAGGAGAGAAAGTAAGAAAAGTTTCAAGATCTGAATAAAATATTTATATATAATCACGACTAGTGATTGTTGTTGCTACTGCTTTCATTTTTATTAAGAGCTATTCTCCAACAGGTTAAAAGTATATATTTATCCCCAGAGATACTTCAATCCAGGCAAACACTGACATCTTTTTCTCATTATGGCAGGTAGGGCTCCTTTCTTAATAGTCAGAGAGTCTTGCAGCAGCTGCCAATGATGTGGAATGGCAGATGTGATCTATAGAGTCATTAAGTAGCAAAGCTGCTCTTGAAATGTTCATTAACAATTCTGAGGTTCAGGGTATGGAAACCTTACATGCATTCTGACTGGGTAACACAGTGAAGTTGTCTTTTTCTGTGACTCACACATCATCAGTCTGCAAATTCCTTGCCATTTTTATTACAGCACTTGAGAAAGAAAGGCAGACTCTAGTTTAACGTCTCAGAGACTTAAACACTACATCACAGATCTACCTAAGCTATCACCTACTGTGATGAGAGAGTGAGATGAAATTAGTCAGTATTTTTATATTTCTTTGACCATTCTGAAAAGAAAAACTCATTAAAAAATTCAATTAAGCAAAATTTGGAAGCAAAAATATTCCTACCTCGTAGGCTATGAAGATTACCTACAGAAAAAGTAGCTTTTGAAACTGCCATATCTGCTGCTTATCTGCAGAATATCAAACATACAGAAAGGTTTACTCTGGGTGAACTAATAACAACCTCCTGCTTCTCTTTGCTTAAGAATAAAGCACTTAATCAGGATTGGAGTTTGATCAATGAAACTTTGTAATAGAAAAAGAAGTATATTTTTGGGGCCAAGGAAAGGAACTGACTTTTTTCCTCCTGTCATAACTGTGATTCTGTTCCTATATACTAGTATACAGAATTTCTATTTCTGTGATCTACTCAGGGGGTCTGGAGGCCATGTTGAAAGCCATGGAATGAATCACTATTCAGGAAATATCAGATGTGCACAAAGTGATGCATTACTACTGCTGTTGGAACTTCCCACAAGCAACCGAGAAAAAAAAAATAGGGTAATTTGCAGTTTTGGTAGCAAGGAGAGTTTGATATTAACTTCGGCTTTGTCAAACACTTCTTATGTAGCCCCAGAGTAATTGTGAAAGGCAAAGTGTTGTTTCATGAACTGCATGCTTGTTTCTTTCTAGAAAAGCAGTTTCAGATACATATTTTAAAATATTATTAAGTATTGAGTAATTATAGCTACCAATGAAATTAATGAAAATGCTCAGCCTTTATATGACTGGGGCAATGATCAAGAAAAAGAGAAAATTATGTAATGGAGACACTTATGGCTCTTTCACCTGATGTTGAAAAAGCAGTTCCATGATAAGTCAAGAGTCATACACATAATAATAAAGCCATTAATCAATTTAATATTTGCAGGTGTCAAGATCAGTCTTTACCATCTTGACCTCTGCCTGTACTTTTTTGAACAGCACGGAAGGTATACATCTTATTCTACTATAGTTCAGGTCCCTTCTCTCTTCTCAAAGAAGCTTAATATTTTCTATTGAAAAATGGACTTGGTTGCATCTTACAGGTAAGGCTTTGAGTGGGAAGCCAGTGATAATGGTTCTTGGTAAAAATTTGATGGATAATCTCTGTGGTGAGACATCATTAGAATGTGGACAAAGTGCAGCAATGATGATTCATTCCATTCTCCATCAGGAAAAATCATCACCAGATATCATTTTGCTGAATGGCAATATTTTATCAAAAATAGATATAGGATTTGGTATGAAGAAAAATATTCTTATGCCACCATTCTTGAAAAGACCTTCTACCCTCTGTTCCATCCCTTGTTTTTCATGGAGATAAAAAATCAATTGTGTGAAAATAATAGATTATTCAGACTATTAATTATTATCATCATACTTTCAGGGCTTCACTGACAACTCTCATCTTGTGATTATGTTGTGTGGAGGTAAAAACATCTGCTGAATTAATGACAAATCTGTCAGTGCCTTTATCCTCTGCCCTGTTTGAAATGATTAAACTCATCGAGTGTTCGCTTAATCTATTTTTCTTTATTCATATACCATGCTCACTGCCTGGGGCAAACCCATCTAATAATATTCAATTGAATAAAACCATAACTCATGACCCAATAAATTATTAAAAAACCCTGCATTGCATCAGATTCATCATTCATCTTACCACAGTGGCAGAAAGCCTACAGAATTCCTTAACAATTCTTGCTGTGATAAATAGTTCTATTAAAATTTCTGAATACAGTGGTATATATTAACACATATTTTGTTACTGAATTATCTGTCATACCTTTTTGTTTATTTCATGCACCAACATGTTGCATTAATAATTTTATTGGTCGGCAAAACTCACATTCAGCTATCATCATATGTTTTATTGTTAGTTATTTTTTAACTTAACCCTGAGATCCCTTCAAAAACATAAGAATGCTATTTTGCATTGCTTCTGCTCACATTTTCCCTCTTAATTTCTTAAGAATTATTAACCTCTATGTCCATATGAAGTTATTATTACAAAAAAAATTAGGATTTTCTTGACACACAATAGAAAGAATAAATAATGATTAAGTAAGCAACTGCAATAAGGCTGAAAGATAACATGAACTAGTAGATATCAGCCTAGAACGTGTATGGAGTGAATGTGAAATGTTTTCTGCCCCATGTTCTTTTGATTTCCTGAAATCATAGAATCATAGAATTGTTTAGGTTAGAAAGTACCTTAAAGATCATCCAGGTATCCTTCTGTCATGGGTAGGGGTGTTACCCACTGGATCAGATTGTCAGGGCCCCATTCAAACTGGCCTTGAACACTTTCAGGGCACCCACAGCTTCTCTGGGCAACCTGTGCCAGTGCTTTACCACATTTTGAGTGAAGTAGTCCATCATTACAAGTGATATTGCCTATCACAGAGAAGAGTACAAAATTTGCCATTTTAAAATAATTTCAGACTCCATGTTCCTGAGCTTGCAATAGCAACCTTGTTTCTCCCTAAGGAAAAAACCAAACATACACATGCCTTCCTATTTTCCTTTGCAAGATGAAGCAACTTCACTTTGGAGGCAGCCATTCTTCCATGGGGAGGGATATGACAAGCATCATTCATCTCATAGCCTTTTATTTGATATAAACTTAGGGATGAAAGTAGTTTACACAGTTAAATGCCAGCATGCAGCTCTTTAGCAGTAGAACCTTCAAAAATCCCTATGGATTGACCCCATGCTCATCAGAATAATGGGGGAGAAAGTATTCAGCATATACAGAGTTATTCTCTTCCTCCTTGCTTTTGCATTTATTTCTTCCTGCAGCATACTTTCACAGCATGATAAAAAGATATAACCCAGGAGTTTATTCGATGATTACATGTTTCAGTCAAAGACAGCTATTTTCTGCAAATAATATTAGTCTATAAGTAATTTGCCCTTCCTGTAGACCAAGTTTTGACTTGGTCACAAAGTCCCAAAGATTCTTTTTTAAAAACTGTCTTACATGAACAGTAAAGATAAGTTTTAGAAAAGTTTTAAAATCATTAAGTATTTTTTAAATACTCATCAAACCATATCATTTTATTAGAGGGCAAAGAAATCAAAACTGATTTAGGGTAATGCATTTTGACTATTCAAATTATTGGCAATGTAGAACTGCTCTGTTTTGATTTAAAAACAGCTAGACTGAGTAAATGCATTACTGGTTTTTAAGGCTTAACAGGGTGTGGCTAGGAAAGCAAAGTTATTAAGCATTTTTCAAGGATAACCTTAATGACAAAGCTACACTTGATGATGGAAGGACCACATGAATTAAGCTCTTTGGGATGCCTGTATTTGGATGCTCACTGCACTCCCCAAAAAATAATTGCAAGTCCTCATAAAAGGTTTGAGAGCCAGAGGGGAGTCAGTGGCGGGCCCAGGAGCAGTCTTTGCTGCTTCAGTACAGGGTGAGAGGAACCAGTCACTTCTGGTCAGTTTGAGCCCTCACTATGTTTAATCTACAATTTCTTTTAATCTACAGAGTTGCAAAGGCATCCTACAGGTGCTCTGCATCCTCCCAGAGGAAATGCTTCTTGTTTGCTTGTGGTCAGGAAGATTCAGAGTCTGCAGCAACAGCAGCACCGTGGGGGCATTCAAAATGCACAGTTAATGTATAATGGCACATTCAAGACAGATACCTTTTTTTCTAGGGGTGCCTTTTATCTTGTAGGCAGATAAAAGAAACATGAGAAATAATTGTATGTTCATGACTTTGTGTTCTCTGAACCCAATTACCTCATCATAAAGCAACTTTTGTCTGCAGTTGCACCACAGCAGGAGTAGCAAATTATAGGAGCAGTACAGAGGAGTTCTGATACAAAGTCTTGCACGTTTGTCCCTCTGCCTTGGTTTTTTCACCTCTTTCCCCTGCCCCTCCCTGTCCCCCGCATGATTACTTACATTTTTCCTTATAAGCCATCAGTTAGTAACTATGTCTCTCTGCTCCAGAAAAGTCTCTCACCCTCAATGCCCGAACAGTGCGTAAGAGAATGAGATAGGTAATAAACTGATTGCTTTGTTCCAGAAAAAGCTTTATTATAATTAAAATACTCAGAAGTGGGTATGCTGTCACTCAGATAGCCTTGCTCTACAAGGAGCCCCTAGCTCTGCCATATAAGCCCTAGCCTGAATATTTGCCATTACCTCCAACATCACCAAACATCACCAGAAAAAAAAGAGTCATGCTGGTACCTCCAGGGATGATTCTGCCTACAAGAGAGCTGTGAGTTCAGACTACATCGCAGCTAAGTGATCAGTGAAGAAACTGAAAAACTGTTCCCGAGGAAATCCTCTCTGTCAGACACCAGATGCAAACAATATGGATTAACCAGTTTATTATCTCTGCCACAGTGCCTGCAAAACACTGATGTCTTGCTGAGGTAGAAAGGTGGCTGAATGAGTCTGTTGTTCAGCAGGTTTTATTTAATCATGCTTCATCTTTCTTTTGCCACTTAGACATGAGTGCTGCCATGCTGTTCTGCCATTCAGTTTCCCTTCAACTTGCACAGAAGACAGAGCAATCTTACTGAGAGGTTTGTTTATGCAGCTTCTAGCAACACAGCTGTTCTTGCTCGGGGGGATTTCACAGTGCTACTGCTACGGAAATCGGAGAAGTAAGGGAGTCTCTCTATCCTCGTCATCCTTAAAGTGACAGCTGAAACAAAAAGTGTTCATTATGTAAGCAGTCAGAGTCAGAGAAAGGCCAACACATCCCAATTTCAACACCAGCCCACATGCTGCCCAATTAAACACATCTGCATCATTTAGGCTTTAAAAAAGGGAAAAGCAGTGCCTCCCACCTACAGTTTTCTAGGGTTAAGAAGTAGGTATATTTTGGGGACATACATCAACAACATGCAAATTGTGATGAGGCAAATATATTCAGTCCCTTTGGCTTCAGAAATTTTGCCTCAATTTGGTTTACCATATAATTTGTAGGAAAAAAAACACATGCAGATTGAAAAAATTAAGCTGCCTTTATTTGAAGCATAAGATGATCCAATTATGAAGGTATAACTTCATTCAGGCCAGATTTTAAGATGGTAGAAATTGGTAGAAATCCCTGAACATCAGTATTCATTTATACTTAGACAGTTTTAGACCCCAGGACTTAGTTTTAGCATACAGAACAGCAATAGAAAAAAAAAATTGCTTATCTGAGTTGTTGCTCATCAAAGTATTTTTATTATTTGCAGCCAGTTTTATCTACTTACAGGGAAACAACTGAAAGTCTACAACGTTTTTGTTTCCAAGGTTCTGAAATCTAATCTCTCCATCTCAAGACTGGATTCTTCTGAAGGCATGATTCCAGCCTGAGGTGTGGAGTGGGAAACTCACTTTAAAATAGGAAGATTTTAAGCTCTCTGGATCTGTACCTGACTGAATCATAATTTTCAGTCAAGAAATTTATACTAAGCTTTATCAATGGACAAAAGTATGGAAAATAAATCCCTAAATAATCAAGAAAAAAAAAAGTAGGCCTAGTTTATTTTCTGAAGTATACTAGAACAGCCTAAATTCGAATGGATTGCTTCATCATAGAGGTGATGAACAAGTTTACCTTGTACAGTTCAGTACTGAAACAAGAAATGCAATCTGACTCAAGCGCAGAAGGAGGATATGATAATTTTTTTTTTTCATCTTCTATTCAGGCAAGAAAACTACATTTATATTACTAGAAGTTCTGCTACTTTCTTTTAAATTCAATAACATTTCCTTCATTTATCGCTTTTCTTCAGATTGCTGGAAAAGGAACATGTTGGTATACCAGTATACCCTTTTCTCTAGCTGAATAGTCAAGAATATGTCCTGCTTATACTCCCCCATCATACTGATAAGGTTCACACAATTTTGCCACTTTTGGCCTTGTTAATGGATCTTTCTGTGTGTTTTGTCTTTTTTATTCTTTCCTTTTTCTTTACTTTGTTCTATACCAAAAAAACATGACACATAAGACAACTACAAGCTTCAGCAGAAATAACCATCTTCCCAGTACTTCCCATCTCACTATTTCTCTTCTTAGCATTCATTTCAGCCCAATGATTTTATATTTTTTACAAGATCAGCAAATATCGGCACCTCTTGAGTGCTATATGGACTCCACTCCTGCACGTCTTCGTAATTACAAACAAACACACACACACACACACACACACGCACGCACACACACACACACGCATGCATTTCAAATGTAATTTGTGTATTAGTGTACCCAATGGAAATCACGTAGAATACAATGTTAGGTAGTAGGAGGCTGACTTTCCACATGGGTTGATGAAGGCCTAATACTTCCTGCCTTCACTGGTACAGCTATTAAAACAATACAATGTGCAAGAGTAACTAATGGAAAGGGAATCATAAATTTTTTTTTCTTCCTTACCTGTCACATTTTCAAAGATGTTGAAGGGTAAAAATGCTAATAAGAAAATGAGAGGCTATTCAACTTCAGACAGTATTTGACTCTCACTATGCTTTATTTTTAATCAGAATAACTAAGCTACTATTTCCTTTTTGTTTTCCTGATCTGTCTTTGGGCCTCAACCTGGTTGCTGCTGAAATACACAGAATATAGGTATGAAAACAAGCATGTTATTACTGGAGCTTACAGAGAATAAAGAAAATGCTGCCAGACTCTTTTTATGTTGTTCAATTACAGGATGAGAGACAGCAGACAGGCACTTAAGTACAAGAAATTTTGTTTAAACATAAGAAAAAAACCCACCAAACCAACCTTTTTTGCTGTGATGGTGGTAAAACACTGGAGCAACTAGAGAAGTTGTGGAGTCTCCATCGTATGACATATTCAGATCCCAACTGGACATGAACCCTAAGCAGCCTCCTGTGGATGACTGACCTTATTCTGAACAGGGGGATTGGACTAGTTGATCTCTGGAGGCACTTCTTAGCCTCAGCACTTCTGTGGTTCTGGGATGGTGTGAATGCTCAGGATTGTTTTTCCTGAACAGGTGAAAATTGTCAACCTCTGCCTCTGTTTTTTTACACTTCTTTAATTAATGTCTCCTTCCTGTTATTTTTGCTAATGAGGCATAGTAACACAGTACCTGGCATGAGGTTCTGAAAACAAATATTACTCATGTGACATGTGGTATTATATTTAAAAGGAGAAATGACACAATGTAAATAATCTTTAACTTATTAGCTAGTTTCTAGCATTCATTCAAAATCCTGACAAAATGCAAGTTATATGTTTTGTTGGTGTTAATCATAATTAAAAAAAAATCATATCATGAATAAGTCCGTGAGTTATATTTGCAGCAAATATTTTATGGGAATTAAGCTCCTCTACTGATGAGAAAAAGAAAAAAAAAAAAGAAAAAAATTGACAATATTTAATAATAATTGTTCTAGTTTAATAAATGTTACGGCCTCAAATAGGATAAAATAAATTTTCAGTTTCTTATAAGATTCCATGTAGAGCAATATTTTGACTGCATTTCAGTTACAAGCACAGACAGTCCTGAAGTGTCTCATTTTGCATGTCAACTCAGCTGATTTTCCACCCACACTTCATTACTTCTGCTGTATAATGTCACTTTTATGGTTTTGCTTAAAGTAATAGCTACGGTTGGATAACAAGAGAAAATGGTGCTTTCCACCTCTACTAATTATATTTTTTGCTCTGTAAAAAAAAAAGAATATTTTACTGTAATATTTATCTCAGTAACTTATATACAGCAATATGTATAAATTGCCCACAAGATTCTAGATATAAATGGTAAATGCACAATATTTATTTTTATAGTTAACTTATTTTTTAAACCAAGGGAGGTGTTCATTTTCAGACTACATTAGTCTCATTTATCTCCATGATGTCCTTAATGTTATAAGATGTTACAGCCACATTACCAGCTCCTGCAGGCCTGCATCAGCCCTTAGCTACTCAGGCACATTATTAGATTGTCAACATAATTCAGACATCTCATATAAAACGAGCCAACCCACTGGCTCCAGTTCTCTGTAAATGTATTTGCCTGATTTAATACCTTTAAATTTATTGAGTGTTCTTTTTGATTTTGGTTACACAGACACTACTTGGAGAATCTTGTTTAAGGCTGCTAAAAATACGGAGAAAGGTAGCCCTTAGCACAAACTCTTGCTGTTTGCATGTACTGTGCTATTCTGGTACATCACTGCACAATACCTGGATGAAGAAGAAAACTAAGAGAATATTTTCAAAACAAAAATAGAGAAGTATTTTGAGGTGACTTTGACTGACTCATATAACTCTGTTTAGAGACTTCTGATTTTTTGAAGAAAGTTACTCATTTTTCACATGATTTAATGCCATAGAAGTTTTTTTTTCATTTGTTTGTTTTTTGAATGTGCTAATTAATTTGTTCTTTAAAAAGAAGATATTTGAAAGAAAGAAAAATCAGGACAAATTTGGTTGTGAACAAGTAGACAGAGAAAAGATGGATTCTTTCCAGAGTGTCTTCTCTGATATACTTTTCAAATAAGTCCTTGAACCCCCACTCTGCATAATTGGGACAAACATCTAGCTATTCTGTTAGTTAAAGTTTTTGTTTTTTTTTTTTTTAAATTTATGCAGTGAAGTACAAAAAGCATTAATCACAAAAGTCAAAAGACAGAAAAAAGATTATCAATAGAATCCCATGTATAGTTGCATGAAGCAGAACCATACCAGGTCTGAGGAAAAGTAATGTATTTCATTGGAATTCAGTGCATTCTCACTTCTTCAGCTTTCTCACTAACCTAAATCAGGTAATGCTAAACACAGAATGTACAGTACATCATCAAATTTCAGTAACTCATTCTCCAAAATATTATTCCTGTGCTTTGCTGCATATCCATATACACACATACACAACTGAATATGTCATGCATAAGATGTACAAAACACTATTTTTACATTTTCTCAAAATACTTATTCACCTTCCAAACCTCATTTCCAACTGCTGCAATGATGAAGAGATCGATCATGGAACAGAACTGAGTAGATACGTTAAACCAATCTAGATTTAGCATCTGGAACTGAAGCCAGTGAGCTAATAAAGAGCTACTTTCAGGAGAAGATGAGTGTGGCCAGAATCTTAAAAACATTGAGCAGGTGCTAAGTGTAACTAGAGAAGACAAAGTAAAATCCTCTTCCAAAACCTGATTTCTTTGTGGGCTTTAGTAAAATTTTCTGTATTTTCATAATTATCTCATGCAATCTAGATGGAAAGTGGATACAGAAAACCCCAGACAAACAGCCTAAAACTTTACAAACAATAAATCAAATGTTTTGGCTAGGTTTCTATCCTTTGGGCACTCTGTCCCCGTACAGTATTGTGAGCAGCTTTTTGTTTGTTGGGATTTTTGGAAAGGTAGTATGACAGCAATCATTCAAAATCTCTGTAACTTAAAAATGTCTTTACTACTGATTTTGCTATCTCAGCCCCTGCCAAGGGCACACGTACTATCTTGCTCTCTTTGTCAACATCTATCAAAAGCTGACATTAGGTGTGTTAGCATTTGTGATAGAAATATATGGGTTTGCAAAGATTCTGATTTACTGAGGTCATTAAGCGTATTATTATTCCTTAAATCTCAGAAAACTTTCATTTAAATGGAGGAGAAAGTATGAAGAAAGGCTGGAAGAAGGAACAGAGGGAATGAAGGAAGGGAGAAGGAAAGAGATCACATGCAGAGCCATGTTTATGGCTTTGTAGCCTCACATGCATATCACTGTGCTGATTCCTAATGAGCTGTCAGCTAGCTGGTAATTTACTTACTGTTTTACTGGTAACATTTACTATTAAAGGAGAGAACTTAACAAACTTTTCTAATGATGCATTTTTTCCTGAAGTTGGGTAAAGAATTTTCAGATGTTAACACACTTGTGAAGGTCCAGTCTTTCACATGATGGAATACCTGCAGGTGGGTGTAGAACTCCCTGTGTGTACATTTACACTTTTTATCTTTGTTTTTGATCATTTTTGATTTTGTTATGCTTCTTTTACAGTGATTTTCTCTTCAAAGCAAACAAGGCAAGAAAAGAGTTTGTTAATGTTGTTTGTCTCAGGAGCCAAACATACCATTTGATCCAAGCTAATCCAGTGAGTTCATGCTGTAGTTACTTTGTCTGAAACATTAAATTTGTGTGAAATATCACAGTATTTTGCTGAAAGTCTGCCTCCCCTCTACCAAAAAAAAAAAAAAAAGCTTTTTCACAGTCACCAGTATATTATCATACCTTAGTCAAAAAGGAGGAAGTAGTTTTTCTATATCCATTTTGGCATTTAATTTGATCAAGTAAATTAATTGATAAATCTAGTGATATAGACATAGTTGCAGGCATCTTAAACAAATGTGATTTTTTTTTTCTAAAGAATATCAGTGAAAAGTTCTGTGAAGAAGAAAAGTGTAATTCCTAAAGAGGAAGATAAACCAGGGTCAATTACAATAAACATCTTTGCAGGCCAGAAGCAGCATAACAGCTTGAACATGTTCTCAATAGCAGGTGTTTCAAGAAATGGTGACATTTATTTTGGAGCCCAGATTCAAGAGAATGATGTTTTCCGGAACAAGACAAAAAAATTATTTTTGGGGAAGTATGAGGTTATTAATATTGCAGATGAAAACAATAAAAGCATATAGATGTCAATTTGCAGATGCTTTTCTACATTATGCACGTTACAGGTTCAAAGTTAAGACCTAAGATGCCATTTCCTAATGGATTAACTCAACAAAAACCTATGGGTCTTTGCCTTTCAAAGAAAATTTAAAAACAAGCACATATCATTGAGTATAAAGAGAACTGCTTATAAAGAAATGTAAAATGAAGCTAATGAAAAGTAATTAATCTTATCCTGGCCATTCTGCTGGCTGACTTCTCTGCAGGTGCAGAAGAAAATGCCTGTCAGGACTCTGTACCTGGCTGCTTAATAGATCTGAAGTGATACAGTTTTACCAAAGGGGACATGTCCATTAAAGAAGTGGAAGCTGCCTTTCATTGTGAAACTGCATTACATAGTGACAAAACTCTCTAACTACAATTATTTTAGTATCATCGTTGCAATCTAAGGGAGTTTACATCTTCCAACCAAATTTTTTTTCTCTTACAGAAAGTGACATGCAGCATACTGAAAGTTTAGTAAGTAAACCAGAAAAAAAATCTATTCTTTGCATGGTATTTTACAGCCTGGAAGATGTAAAGTGGGTTACAGAGGTAAAACTAGTACAGAAAACCCCTTATATCAGTGATAGAAGTATGTGGGGTGAAAATTTCTTCTGTAGATAATGCAAAAGGAGGTCCACTTGGCACTCTGCAAGATGCTGCCAATTACACTGACTTTTAAATATCATTTATGAATGAAATTTTGGCCTTCACATTTTTGCAATATTAAGTAAGTTTTTTCCGGGGAGAGTTAAAGAAGATCAAATGCATGAAGAGGCGTGGATAACATTCTTGTGATGCTCAATCTCATTGTGAGGTACAAACCTTTTTTTTTAGCAGGGTGAGGGACTGGTCATTATAGCAAATTATGAGAGAAAGTAGAGGATTTTTGGTGCTTTCAAGTCATTTTGGTTCCTTTCAGAAAGAAGTGTTTTATCCAAGCACATATTAGAATATTCACTGACAAAATAAATTGGTCACATAATATAGTTTATGCTATGCAAGAGGCAAATAAAATTACCCGATGTTCTCTCCTAGATGTAGTATCTGAGGGCCTGTTAATGAGAGACATAGAAAGATTTAAAAGTTCAGAAGAGTAATTAATCACTTGCAGATAGATAAACAGGCATTACCATTATAGCTACTCCAAAAGTAGTTTGACAGTTGTCCCTGATTTTCCATTATAAAAATAAAAGATTGGATAAAAGATTGTGCAGCCTTGATTTCAAAAGGAATGACATTTTAAAATGAGAAGTAATTAACAACTTCTGAATGAAGCTACAAGGGAGGCTCGTAAAACTGACTGGTGAGTTTCTCTTCTCCTATAAACTTCTGCACTGTTTCCCATGGGTAGGTGTTAATGACTCAGTGCATTCAAAAATGATCACAATTTTAGTTAATATACTTATTCCAGATTTTTTACTCCATCAGTCATTTCTTCTATACTAGAATTTCATACTTTCATAGACTGTTCTTTTAAGAAGCATTATTCATGTGCTTCTTCCACAGTATTCCATCATACCTACAATAAGTTTTTAATAAATGATAGGTGCATATAAATATTTATATAGAAAAGCTGCATTTCAGAAAAATTAATTTTAACCTTTATTATCAATAGCCAATAGAAATCAAAGAATCATGGAATCATAGAATGCCTATGGAATCTGTAAAATGGAACTCACAGAATGGGTTGGAAGGAGCCTTAAAGGTCACCTAATTACAACACCTTTGCCATGGGCAGGGATGCATTTTATTAGGTCATGTTGCTGAGCACTGCATCCAAAGGTGAGAACAGACCTAATTAGAGAGTATGGGCAGCAGAGTCTTTGCAAAGGTGAGGGGGTAGATGGAATCCTGACTCCTCAGTTTCTTCAGATGGAAAAATCTTGGTTCTGCTGTTGTCCAATTTCCCATTTGGGGACTTCTTTGTAAATTTGAGTGGTTTAAAAGATCAAATATAAGATGGTTTGCACTAAATTTAGGTTCATTCAATTTACATTTTTAGGAATTGGAATAAGGAATGCCGCTAACTGATATTGTAATAGCTAAATAAAATTCAACAGAGCTAACAGAAGATGAAAGATTTTTTTTGCTGGCAGACATTCAGTTGCCACAGATTATGGAGCTGCAAGTAAAAGAAGCATTATATGAGCAGCAGAGTATTATAGTAATACTTACGTTTTTGCCAGCTGCTGTATATACTTAATGTATGCATACTTATTTATTTGTTTTGTGTCTTCATTCAAATTTATAAAATATTTCAAATTTTTAATTTAAATTGAATAAAGACACTGGCAGTGTTGATTCTGGTGCCAACCAAGGAAGATTGCTACTAGTAATTTCAGTTATCCACATGCACTGTTTTTTCTCTAGCTGTTGTTTTCACCAACTAGCTCTATCAAAACTATTCGGTTTCTCAGACACAAGTAGTCCTTGTAAAATCATGTTCATTGTCCACAATTGTTCATGTACTAGATTGTGACTTCTCCTGTACCTTATCACTTCTATATAACTCTGGCTTCATAGAGGATTTATTTCATAGTCTTTCCAGGAAAGGGGCTGAAGCTGTCCAGTCTGCAGTTTTCTAGGCCCTCTTTTTTGACTTTGTTGAAGATAAACATGAGATCTACAAGCAGTCATCAGGAACCTCCTCTGATTGCCATGACCTTTCAAAGTTAATTGAGAATGGTCTTGCAATTGACATGGATCAGCTTCATCAGGTATATCCCATGTGATCCTATGCACTTCTTTATGTGAAATTTCTTCAAATAATTTCCAGCTTTTTCTTTCTCTACTATGATTAAATGCTTTGCTCTCACTGATTCTATCTCCAGTCTTAAGGACCCAGGGCCCAAGCTTACCAGTAAAAATAAGGGAAGAACTCCATATTGAATACATGAGGGTTTTCTTACATTTTGCCACTGACTGACAACAATTGACTCCAGTCTGACTCCAGTGAGCAGTGGGACTACATTTTCCTTATCCTTCCATTTGCTTACAGTGTATTAGAGAAACCCTCACTGTCCTTCACATCCTATGTGAGTAAAAACTCGGAGATTTGTCTTTCCTCATTCCAATTTTATATGCTCAGGAACTGTCTCTGTATTACTCCTTGGTAGCTCACCCTCCTTCTACCTTCTGCATACTTTCTTTTTGTATTTGAGCTCAGTCAGGAGCTCTTTGTTCATTAGTGCTGGCCTTCTGCCATGACTGTAAG
The DNA here is from genome assembly GCA_013400175.1 of Phainopepla nitens. Taxonomy (NCBI): domain Eukaryota; kingdom Metazoa; phylum Chordata; class Aves; order Passeriformes; family Bombycillidae; genus Phainopepla; species Phainopepla nitens. Next base: position 588,112 of record VXBQ01003815.1, read on the forward strand.
TCTGCAAGTTGAAAGAGACTGCTCTCATGTATCAGGAAGTCAGTTTGGCTATCAAGAAATTCTCCTGGGCTTCTTTGCCCTTCAGGGTAGTCTTCTAAAGGATTCTGCCAAGCAGATTCTTAACAAACCAATATCTGTTCTCATCAATTCCAGGACTATAATTCTACTACTAGTCTTGATCACTTTTCTCAGAGTTTTAAACATCTTGAAGTTTCACAGGCTTGAAGTATCTTCTGCCAGTGCTGGATTCAGCCTTCACAGATCTGACTGCTGTTTCTAATTCATAGTAACCAGCAGGGAACAGTTAGCTCATTGATCCCACTTCATCAATATACTCCAGAAATCTGAATCACATTACCATGTGGGCCTGTCAAACATTAGCAGTGTTCCTATGCTTGTAATTATGAGCCTTCCTCCAGGTGTAATGAGGTTTGTCTTCTACCTTCTCAATCCATAGCACCTGCCATGATGTCTGTTGTTTTATCTGCTTTTTGATCCTTAGCAATAAGATCTCAGCTGACTCTTCATTTGTTTGCACACATGTAAACCCATCCTTTGCCTAGAGTGTAACCTTTCCATCCTATATTCTCTATCTTTCCTACAGAGCCTGAATCAAACTACAGAAATCGCATTCACATATAGAATAATTTTAGAATTATTTAATTTGGGAAAGGCCTTTAGGATCATCAAGTCCAACTGTTAACCCAGCACTCTCACATTCATGAGAGACTAAACCATGTCCCAAAGCGCTACATTTGCACTTCTGTTATATAACTATGGGGATGATGACTCAGCTACTTCCCTGAGTAGACTGTTTTAATGCTTGATAATCCTTTCTGTGAAGATTTTTTTTTCCCCAAAATCCCATCTAAGCCTCTCCTTGTACAACTTGAGTCTAGGGGATGGTGCTGTTCCATCATCTCTTTTTAATCTCAGTAAGATAAAACTCTGCAACAGTGCACAGACTTCTAAGTTCTTGTTGTTTCCCAAGGTTCATGACTTTGCATAGAGTCACATGTGATAGTCCCTTAGGCATGAAGCATTAACAGCAGGAGCAGGAGAACATTCTTTGTTATGCTGAGCCCTGAGGAGCACCTTCTTTTGTCTCCATGTCTCTTGGGTTACCATTACCATCCTCAAACGAATCCAATTTGAAGGCTTCCTCCCCTCCTCACTAGGTTAGCAGGTCTGTTGGAAGAAAAAAAAAAAGTCTTAACCCACTTTGCATCTTCCTCATGCCTTTTTGTCCCTAGAAGTCCTTTTCAGAAATGATTCCACACTTCTAAAATACAAAATCCTGCTTCAGCACCAGCCATGCAACCAGGGTTTTCCTGCAGTGCACTTTTAACTAAGCTTCTCCCCTTCAGCAGCAAGACCAAGAACAGTGCCTTCCTTCTCATGCCCTTCATTATCACCCCAAGGGCCTTGATATCATTCATGATACACTAAAGGTCTCCCCAATAGCATCATTTGTCTCTGTATGGATGAGCAACTAGGGATAATAGCTTGCAGACTGAATGAGCCTCAGCAGTTTCTCTGCAACATTACAGACCCAAGCCACTAGCAAGGAAGAAATATGCCAAGACAACAAATCAGTTGTGTCTCCATCCCCTGCAGATGTTACTTGCCTACAGCTGGCATCCGCTGCTTACATTTCGGGCCAATTGACTACACAAAAATATTCCTATGTATAGATATAGGTATGCACTGTTTGCAACTGTACTGACATTTTTGGTAAAGAGGAGTCACAGCCCTTTATTTAGAATTTACAGCTTTCAGCTTTTAGAGCTTTTTTTCTTTTGTTTTACTTAAATTTGTTGTCATCCTCTATATTTCTAGGGGGACAAAACCCTCAAGAAGTAGTATTGACCTGTGAGAGCTGTGTCTTGTTCTCTGAGTTAATTGGCTGCTGTTGGACAGCTGCTCTGCAGCTCTCTCCGCTTAGTGAGCTGAATTGATTGCTGTGTCTTCTAGTAGGTAGGCACAAGACAAGTTTCCACTTCACAGAAAACACTACAATAATTTGACTCTTTTATTGGTAGTCCCCGCAGAGACACTAGGAAATGAAAGAACTTAGAGGAAGAATTATCCTCTCATCCTGCCTTGAATCAAGCCCTCAGGTCTGGGAAGTAGGTTGGAAGCAGCATGCGGACGTTTTTATCCTCAGGCATGTGCTGCATCTGTTCAGTGAGGGGAATAACTTTTGCGTGCTCTTTTCATTCTTCCAGTAGGGATTTAACTATTGTTGAAGGCACCATATTGCAATCTTGTCCAGTAAAGTTGTTCCAACTGGGAAAAATATTCCTTACCCTTATTTTATTATAGACCTATTCTTTCTTGCATTGGATCAGAAGATATCTAATACAGCTTCAGCCAAAGGGCAATTATTTTCCAGTTCAACACTACTTAAATTTCTGGGCAAAGCTATAATCCTGTCTATAGCTGCTTCTGGGCAAAGCTTTAATACAGTCCACAGCTGCTTCCATTTGTATTATTAAATATCCTTACATAGTTCTTGATTTTCACTGATTCCTGAGCCTATCCAAAGAAATGAAATTTAATTAATATCTTGACTGAGGACAAGAGGATCCTTTCACTCTCTCTCTTTCTCTCCCTCACTGCTCTTCAGCCTCCATCCAATCTCTTTCTCTTGTCCACCTTCTGTCACACATCATAGTGGAATTAATCAATCATATGTCAAAAACAGGCTTCAGAGAAGTGCATAACATGAGCAAGAAATCTAACATTTATGTTTTTTAATGAATTTTAAATATTCTAATATTTGAAATTTTCAGAATAAAAAAAAAAGTCCAGATTTTTCTCCTGCTCAAAAAATCCCTAAAAAGACAAAGTATTTAAAAAATGGAGAACAGCTTTTACATGAGATCATAACACTTAAAAGAAGAAATGTTAAACTGAACCAGTAATGACTAATATAACCTAGGAAATTCTATGTTGATTAATCTAGATTTTAAAAAACAACAAAACAAACAAACACAAAACTCCACATTTTGGGGAAAAATCCCAAGACGTTTTTAATATCTTTCTAAATCAGTGCTCTTAAAATTTACTTTTAGTAGATACAGATATATATAGATGTGGGAGACTTGCTACTCAGAAAAGTGGAAATTGAAATATTTGGCTGAACTAGTCCTCTGTAAGAAGTCTGAAGAGCAAAGAAAAGATCAGATACATAACCACTGTAAATCAAAATACCTCAGCTTTGTCCATGGAGTTTTGCTACTGCATCCAAGGTAACAATCAGAAATAGTACTTGTCTGAAATAAATAAATAGTCAAACAAACTCTTCTATTTTACCTATGAGTTAAAATACCTTAATGCAAGCAGTACTAAAATGAAGCAGTGTGGCAAATTCAGCAATGGCGAGATTTCATTTCACTTCTTACTAAGGGCAGGGAACACTGGACACTTTTTATGTATCATTTCCTATCAATGACACTTGTTCTTATTTTCTTAGAGGTGCTTTGGAAAACAATTCCAACATATATCCATAAGAATAAACTTCATTTTTATTTTTTTATGAACAATATATGCTGCCTATTCTAGATATTCTGGCAATGGTAAGCCTGAATAAATTCCTAGAAAGTGTTGTGCTGGAGAGTAAGGATTACAGATTCGTGTTTACTTTTCATAAATGAATCAATGAAACAGACATGGCTGTTTAGATCAGGTAAATGGATGACAGATAAAATCTCTGTTCTTATTTAAAGGGATGGCACCCTGTAAATACTGTAATTTAACTATATGCCTACATATATCCTGCAATGGCTCTTAAAAAGGGAAAATAGGAGTAGAATAACATCCTTAATATTTCTGTCAAACAGATATAAGGAGTGACAATCAACAAAGAAATTATCCAAATACAGAATTAGAGCACTTACAAATTTATGTCAAGAAAACCCAGAATTATTTCTCTGTGTCAAATATCTTTCTGTGTTAGTGCTTTATTCCTTTCTAGTTTAAACAAGAAAAAGATAGCAAAACCATAAAGTAGAAATATAGCATTTTAAAATCTATAACAAAATGTGTGACAAAACTAAGTGTACATGCAGAATTTATCTTTGATGCTGTATTTACTGATTCTGGGCTATTGGTGTCAGTGGGAGTTTTGCTACAGATAGAGAGCTGTGAGCAGCTTGTTGTATTAGATTGATAGCAGGAGCAGACAAATGCTATTTAACCACAGGAGATTTTGCTTGTTAGCTGAAATGGAATAGCAAAACAGCAGCTAAAAGAGGTAGATGAATTAAGTCTATGAATACATTTCAAAAATCGTCTGTTCATCACTTATCTGTCATGCTAAATTTTATAAAACCTAGTTTCCACTAACAGGTTATTTTTTTTGTGGTATTGTAGTTATTTCCCCCCATCTTCCTGCTCCCTGACCCAGTTCTCATCTCAATAAATACTGAAAAAAAAAAATAAATTGGCTGAGTATTGACACAAATAAAGAGAAAACATCTACCTTGTGGTATATTCTTCTAGTAACCAGCCTAGTGGAAAGTATAATTCAATAATTTCTGTGAATAGAATAAATTCCTTGTTATTATTTTGTAATAAGCAATGAAAGATATATGATAAAAAAATTGCACCTAGATTCTATAATGTTATGAAAAGTTAGAGGCTGCAGGAGTTTTCTAATACCAGATTAGGTGTTGCATTATTTTGCAGAATCACAGAATCATTTAGGTAGGTAAAGATCTCTGAGATCTTCGAGTCCACCCTTTAACTGATCACCACCTTGTCAACCAGACTGTAGCACTTAGCGCTACATCCAGTCATTTCATAAACACCTCCAGGGATGGTGACTTTACCACCTCCCTGGGCATTCCATTGCAACGTTTAACAACCCTTTCTATGAAAAAAATTCTCCTGACATCCAGCCTGAACCTCCTCTGGTGCAGCTTGAGGCCATTTCCTGTTACGTCCTGTCGCTAACTGCCTGGGAGAAAAGGCTGCCCCCACCTTGCTACGACCTCTTTTCAGGCAGTTATAGAGTTAAAATGTCACCCCTGAAGCACCTCTTCACCAGGCTAAATACGCTCGGCTCCCGCAGCTGCTCTTCATAAGACTTACTCTCTAGACCCGTCACCAGCTTCACTGTCCTTCTCTGGACCCATTCTAACACCTCAATGTCTTTCTTGAAGTGAGGGGGCCAAAACTGGACATCCTCATATATCAGAATTAACTAAATAATTTAATTTAGGAAGGGAAGTGCTCAACAAACTATCTACAATCTACAGCCATGAATTAGTAGGAAACAGTTCAAAGTTGTCCTGTTGCTGGGTGGGGTTGAGAAGTAAGTTGATAGTTTGCTTGCACAAAGGTTTAGAAGACAGACCAAGCTGCCTTTTTCTCTTTGGAGTTTAGCTACCTGTGTAGTGGTAAATTGCCAGATTGTAATTTCCCCATACTCAGCTCCATTATACAAGGATGAAGAATTAGTGGACCTGACAGTAAGTAGTTGTTGACCTTTTCCTTTCCCTGGAATCCCAACTCTAGAGAACTAAGCCAATGAAAATTCTCCTATTATTTCCTTCTCTGCTTGCCTCAAGACAGCACTCTATTTTTCAGAAAGTTTGAAGTATTCTGAAGAATTGCTTCTCAAGAAAAATGATAAAGACAGCTATCAAAAATCCACCAGATGTAGACCCTTGGAAGCGTCCCTATGGTGAAAAGTCTTCTGGTAGAAAAGATTGGACAGCATCCAAAATAAGCCAACTGCTGAAAAATATAGTCATAGAGAGAGGAGGAGGGCTTGACCAGGGTAGATGTAGGTTACAATAATTCACTGCCAAGAGCCGAACCTCACAACTGAAATGTCAAGTATTGCAGACAGTGCTGTTATGGGAAATTGTAATAAACTTTTTAAGAAGACATATGGAAATGAAATAAATGTTAATAGATTCCTCTAGCTCTGGGGAACTCATGCTTCTTGTTTGTTTTATCATTTCATCCACCTTTCTCACAGCTTTCCTCCCCTCACAGTTTCTGCCTCCAGGACACTGAGTCTATAAACAAGAACAAGGTCATCAGTAAAATACAATTTAGCTCTTCTGAGAGCCTGATAATTAGTGTTTACATTATTGAAATGGAACAGACTGAATTCATTGTTGGCGGTGTATATTCTGTGTTGTCGACAACAAAATCAGCTTCATCTGTCACCTTGCCGAAAATCCATCATCCTGGGTGAGTAAATACTGGTACTCCTGCTCTGTAATTAGCTAAAAAAATCCATGACTCCTCATTAAAGTAAATAAATGAAAAAACCCCAAACCAAAACACAGCCCCCCTGCCCTCATCACACCTTTTTATGTTGTCTTCACTGACTGAGAGAAGCTGTTATGGACTGTAATCCCCCATTTTCCCATCCGCTTTGCACTGCACCACACAATTTGGGGGCACATATGCCTGTGATGCTAATTGAAAAATGATATCTTTGTTTTTATCTTAACTCAGAAGGTTTCTCATCTTATTTTTTTACCTCTGTCCTGTTGAGGAAAAGAAGATAGAGAGTGACTGGGTGGGCATCTGGCAACCGGACAAGATCATATAATGTTGTATTGTCATATATGCAATATACACACTTCTATACATATTACTTGGCTTAATTGGCAAAGTTTACATCTCAAAATGATATACAAAGATGCTTGAAAAATTACATTATGAGTTCTAGAGCCTGTGCTGAGAATAGCTGTAGGACAGAGAGTGTGAAAAGGGGAGACAGGAGATGGAAAAACAGAGAGATAAATTTGGTAAAAAGAAAGAGGAATAGGCTCCACCACAGCACAAAATCACTGACAGAAAAGCCAAGTATGGGACCTGGGGGGCGTATGCTTGCCAAAGCAAGATAAAGCAAGAAAGTTTCTCTTGCTTCTTTGATTCCTCCTTTAGTAGCTATACATATCAAAGCACCTGACCTTACTGTCATGAATTCCAGCTTCTAAAAAAATCAAATAATTAAAAAATAACTATTTTTGGCTAGCCACTAACTCACTATTTTTGTCCTAAAGAGGGAAAATTCGCACAATGTCCTCAGCAGTATTACTGTTTGATATTCTTGCTTTCCCACAAATAATATAGATTTTTAGAAAGTATTTGCAGAGTTCTTAATGTTATTTTTAAATTCTTAAGCTTTCTTTTTCCCTCAACAACTGAATCACAATGAGGCCAGGGCTTTCACTCCATGAATTTGGTTTCACATTATTCTCCATGCTGCATTCCTTTTCATAACAAGAAATTTTCTTTAAATCATTCTCTTCCATAAAGGAGACACTGTTATCACTAGCATTTCTGTTGAATCAGGCAAGGGCCCATATATAATAAAGTTTTAACTTGCTTTCCATATTGCTCTCTTAAAATATGCTAGCCTCATCTTTAGAAATAAGAATTAAAGTGGGAAACCAACTAAGGTCTTTTTTTCTGGAAGTTAAATCAGCACTTAAAGAAATTAGTAGAGAAGCTTCAAATTCTAAATGTATTCTGATGCTATTCTAAGCTATTCTGATGAGGAACAAAAAAAATAACTCTCAACTCTTTACTTATATCTTTACTATATCCAGTTGCACAAAACAAGAGTTCTGGGTCACCCTTATATCAGTTTCAAATAATGTGTTTCACACTGAAAACAAACAGAAAACAAGAAAGGTGAATGTAAGTAACCAGATTTCTTTTTTCAGTTGTTTTTTTTTCATATATATTTTTGCTCGATTGGAGGATCTTATTAAGACAGAGATAGGAGCATAATTTAAAATGCATGCTGTACTTAAAGTTGAAGAAACACTGAACACTTATGGTTTTTTATCAATTTCTCTGGGAACTTTAATTTTAACTGAGAAGTTTTTCAGAGTGCCCTCATTGAACTGCAATTGAGATTTCCTTGTTAATGTCTCTTTTCCCACTCCCTTCTCCCTATCTACCAGTCACAGAGATATACTTTTCTTTTATGAGAGAAAATAAAAAAAAAAATTAACCCCAGAAGCTTTGCTGTTCCTGAGTGAAATAATCAGAAGCAAATTCTTTCTCTTTTCCTGCTGAAAGCACTCTTTGGTACTAACACCTTGAAGATTATAATTCATGTTAAAAAGTTGTCTTTCAGACTTAAAACTAGTAAGATGAATCTAGTATTTTAACATATAGTAGCAGAAATCTTTTAACAAAATATCTTTGTAGCACTAGAAACCCATGGATACTTGGAAAAGATAAACCTAAGACATGAGAAAACAGATAAATGTATGCCAAAAGAACATTATATGTAAGGCTACAAAATATTCACAGCTAGCCTGAAGAAATTCCAATCAAAGCACATAGTCAACAGTCTATACGAGCTGGAAAGACACATTAAAGAAATACCACACACACCTAGTTAAAAGTGACAAAATGCATTCAAATTCTATTCCAGCATATCTATTAAAATATCAAGCCCTCAGTACCCCTCCTATATGGCTACAGCAAGAATGCTTCTCTAAGGCTGCTGTCTGCATGTAGTGGATGCCTCTAGAGACCTCAGTTGGTATTTGCCAACTGTGCAAGAATCTTCAGTTTAATAACTTTCAAACAAGATTCTGTTTCCACTTTTGATTCTGTTTTGGTTTATTTTGTATTCATTGGCTTTTATATGTCTCCTGTGACTTCACCACCACTTTTTGTGAATATTCATTCATGCTTTTTCCCAAAAAATAATAATAATAAAAAAACATTACAAAATCCCCTATGGTTGTGATGGTTTTGAGAAACTACATAATCTGGATATTTTGAGAAAGTACATAATCTGGATAACCTGTACCGGAACAAATCCAGTAAATTATTTCATTATTTACTGATGAGAGAAAAATTTTTAAAGAAATTGAATCTTATGCTGCCATACTGACAACTTTTGTTTGTCTGTAGGTTTCCTTATCAGGCTAAATCTAAAGGCACAATGCTGCCAAGGATTTATCAAGGATGATTAACATCCTCTCTGTAGTGATGTATCAAAAGATGAAACTTTTCCTGGCTATCTTGTCTTTCAACCCTCTGGTGGTGTAAAAGAACTTTGGGGTTTCTTGCTGGAGGTGTTAGAAAATTAACAGGATGAATTCTGAATAATGAGAAAGAAAAATTTTCTTTTAATAAGAAAAATGGGAACTATAAGGCAAGATTCTGCCAAAGAATTAATACTGAAATTTGATACTCATCTAGGAAAAGGTGATATCTCTCTAACTCAAAAAACTCTTTTTGTTCAAAAGCTAAAGTACACTCCTGACCATGTGCATATGGCAGCAGTAACAAATGCTGTAACAAATAACAGATGTTTTTAAAATAATAGACCTATATGGAAAACATGTACATCCTATCAAGCCCTAAAACTGTTAGAATCTCTGTGAAACTTCGTGTACCAAGAAAGAAGGCAGGCAAGTCCTCTTTTAAAACGTGATTTTGACCTAGTGAGAGTCTTTCCCAATAAAAAGATTTTCATGTAGATGTCTGTCTTGTGATGCTGGTGCTCAAAGAATTCTTTCATATTATAGGGAAGAGGCAATTAATATAACAAAACTAAAGTTCTAATCAAATTTTAACCATAATTCTTGAGCTTTATGAGGAACTAAAATCAGAATCTTACTGTTTTACATTTTCTTCTGAAGGTTATTTATTTCTAACCCAAGCTGTATACCAAGACCATAACACTAATACATGGCATGTTGTTACATATTCAGCAATGCTTTTCTAGTACAAATAAGGCTAGGACTTGCTGACATTTAGAGAAGAAACACTAGTGAAACCTATTGGGACAGACAGGAACTCTAAATAATAATTACTCAAATGTATGACACACTTCTCAGTCTGGACAAAAGGTTTGGAAGACAGACCTTTAGCAACACACTATTAGTTATCTGCTTGTCAGTCTCCTCTTGCCCTCAGTTGCGGAACTGGAAATAGCAAGTACTGATTGGTAGTCAGAACAGGTCAGATATGTTCTCAAGAAGGAAGAAATTATCCCAGAAATAAAGCTGATATTAATTATTTCTGTGTATTTTAGATATCAAAAAAGACAGCATCCAGTGCATTTTATTAAAATGCAGAATCACAGAATCAATTAGGTTCAAGTGCTATGTCCAGTCTTCCCTTAAACATCTCCAGGAATCTGACTCTACCACCTCCCCGGGTGGTCCATTCCAATATGTAATCACCTTTTCTGCGAAGAAATAATTTCTAACATCCAACTTCAACCTTCCCTGGTGCATCTTAAGACTATGTCTTTGCCTACCCCTAGTTACCTGGGAGAAGAGACCAACACCCACCTGGTTGCCACCTCCTTTCAGATGGTTGTAGAGAGTTGCAAGGTCACCCCTGAGCCTCCTTTTCTCCAAGATAAACATTTCCAATCTTCAAAACACTTTACTGCTGCAAACACATGAAAGTTCCTGAATCACTTGCAAACAATGATAGAAATGAGTGCTTAAAGACTTCTATCTGCTCTGATGTTCACATCTTGAGAACAAATTACATTAACATCAAAACCTCGCCAGAATGAATTTGAGTAGATACTTTCCTATTCTTACAACAGGCAGTCCCAAGGAAAACTTATTTCAATGTGTTCTTACTTCTCATTTCCTCTCTCAACTTCTATCATTTGGGTTCCCATTGCAGTTCAACTGCCAAGTTTTGTGTCTTGCTTTTATAAAGCCTTTGAACATTGTTGTTATTCCATGATAATGGGGTGTTAATTTTTCAAATGCAGCTACTCTGCTGCCATAGTCACTGGGTACAGATTGCTTCAGGGACTCTTTGAATGCATATGCCTTTATCGAGTTAATGTCACCATTAGTTCTGAATGCCTCTTTAAGTGCCTTGTGTTCTATTCAGGGTATTACAGATTCTTATTGTTGTCTTCTTTTGGGCAATTTTACTTTAATGCTTTGTTTGTTTGCAGTCTCCCTGATTTGTACAGGAGCTTTTGCCTCAATTTTCCTTCAAACTGGATTCCAGTTGTGTTATTAGGTGAAGTACGAAGTAGTTTTCCATCACTTCAGACAGTTTTATACTTGCTTAATGAGGTTAGAGTTTCTGTTTAGCGGGTTGTGACTTGCCTTTTTTAGTGGGGGCTTAGTCATGCACAGTATTCATTGACTTTGTTGGCTGAATCTTTACTTTTCCCTCTTTGTGTTTGGTGTTTCTTGCAATATTATTCATTTATGACCAACTGCAACAGTGTGATTTAATGGTTGATGTTTGCAGAAAATTTTGCTTATCAATAACTTCTTAAAAGCTGATGCACTTTATTTTTGCATAGTATTAGGCTACAGAATTCACCAAGTCCCCCATAACAAATTCTACTTTGATGTAATTTACCTGTGCATGCATGAGTAAATATAATTTTATGGAAACAGTATGTCTGTCTGTTTCTCCTATTACAACCTATTCCCAGGTTAGGAATCACTTTATAGGTTTTAATGCCCTCCTAACAAACTTGGATCCACTATGAAAGACTGCTTTAGTTCTCTGGGTTTGTTGATCCTTGAACTGAATGAGTTGAGATATTGTAACTCCCTCCTTCAAGAAGGAAAATATAATAATTTCAGTAACTGACTGCTAAATTTTCCTTCTGAGTGCATTAATGGATGGAAGAATAAATTTAGAAGGATAGTAAAAAAACAAATTACTATTAGCAGTCCCATTTCAGACACATAAACTATTAGAATTTTGGAAAATGAAGTTGTCATACAGTCCAACACATTACAGAGGAAAATGGCCTAGTTTCACCGTGTGACTTCCTAAAGAAGAAGGTTTGATTCATATCCACAGGGTGGATGCTTCTGACATGGTCACCACCATTCTCCTGCCACGAAGTTAACCCAGATCAGGCTCCTCTGTGACAACAGGATTTTGGTGTTCTAAAAGCTGTTTATTTTTTATCTGTTTTATCTTAGCTCAGCTAAATGTATAAGTCTTCCAAAAGTAAAAATACAGTGAGGATAAAGGTAAGATAGTTTTGCTTTGAGGATATCTTCAAGTACTACACCAGGTGATGTATCATATCACCCAAGGTAAAAGCACAGCATTTACTGCTTTTTCTTCTTTAAAGTTATGAAGCCATGAGACATGATAGCTGGGGAGATAAATTGTTTCAGTTTTGAGATACTTCAGACAGAAAAGCTTCCCATAGCTACATTTTAAGGATTATTTCCAGGAAAAAAAGAATTTGTCTTGGTTTATGTTTCTTCATGGCTTATATACAAGTCTGAGGGGTTTTGTTTTCATTAAAGGGATGATAAGTGGACCCCCCAGTATCAGAGACTGACTTAAAAAAATTTACAATGTTTAAGAAAGAAAGTGTGATTTTAATTTTCAATTCCCTGTTGCAAGTCTTTGGATGTAATAGGGTCATATTTTACAGTCTTTCTCAGTGACTGTCAAAACAAGAAGCTCACTGAGGAAAATAAATGTTGTAAACATGGGATCACTGCCGTGGGGCTTCCAAGTAGGTAGCTCAACAGACTTCCTCATGAAAGGGATAATTGCACTATGGGAAGTATTGCTTGAAAGAAGCTTTGGAACCCATATCTGAAGCACAAAAAAGATTTTACCTGCTCAGATTCAAGAGTTTCAGTATTCAATGTCCAAAAGGCAGGACATGACGTCTTTATTGCTCTGCTACTTGTTTACTCAGAGAGTAAAAAGCATTTCCAGGAGATAGCTCATTCTACGCCAAAAAAACATTGTTTAGGATAGGTCAGATGAAAAACCCCTCACCTGGTTTCACCTTTTGGCTAAAAGGGAAAATTAGATTTATTTTTACCCCTAAAACCCCACAATAATCTAACCACATTTATTAACACTTTGTGATTAGTCCTGAGATCCTCAATGAACTTGTTTACTATCTTGGTAACAAATCTGTGAACCACATCTTCAAGAGAGGAATTATGATGTGCATTAATGTGTCTATCTGGGAATAAAATAATTCATGTTTAAATAACCTTTGGTAATTGTCAAAACAAGAGAGTGCAATTGTTATGAAGATTATTTCTGCTCAATTTTCATAAGTATTTTATGTTCTTGGGCACTCAGACTTGCAGATATAAGATTATGTGATCACTTGATGCTCTGGAATCAAATACTGATTTATTTCTGCATCAAAAGTCACTAAATGTTAAACTATCTTGCAGTTTTTGAAAGAATAGTTGTGGTTAAACTTCTTTTTGAATTTTCATCATTTTATTCTTAAAAAATTTGGAGGACACTTTAGTAACTGTTGGAAGGTACTTGTTCACTTCTAGCAATCAGAATAAACCCAGAAGTTCAACATTTATGCCGGTTTGTTTGATTTGATTTTGGATTTTTATGCTATCAAAATCCTAAAAATGAATCAAGTATAAAATTTAATTGAGTGATAGGTCACATCAATAGTAATAATCCTCTTGATTCAGGAACTAGTGCTTTGTACTTGTAACTCAAAATCAGCTATATTTGGACATTTCTTTAATATCTTTTAATAATGTAAACACTCAGTATCTTCACAAAAATTCTTGATTTAGGTCATTCTGGTTAAAAAAAGTATTACTAAAAATGAAAAGACGTGTTGGCATAAACTTCCAGTAGTGAAAGATGTCATTCTGCAGAACCTTGAGTTTGCTTGAAGAAATACCCACTGAAATCTCACAGCATCATATATAATAGGATAAAAATTTATCTGAATTAAAATGCTGGAGCAATGTTGGAAAAATATGAAAGCATTATAAAGAGTTGTATTTACTGTGGACAACAACAGGTCAAAGAGATTAATCTAGCAGAACATTGACTTTGTCTTACTTTTCATTATTATGTATGTGGGTGCCTTACAAATGTCTGGTATTTTCCAGCTTTCTTTGAGTGCCAAAGGTGAAAGCAGCAATCCTACTGTGAGAAGTTCAAATCTGCCTAAATTATGTGAAGGCCCTTTTTTTTTTTTTTTGCATCAATGTGAATAAAATCAGGTTATTCAAATGCGAATATCACATACCTTTTGGTGAAGTCTGGAAAAAGTGAAGGGTTTATTTTCAAGACATGTTTGTTCCCAGACCCTCTGCATTCACCTTGGGATGCAAAATATACATTTGACATATGAGGCCAAACAAAGGGGAATTTCTAGGCTTGTCATTCTTACTGAGGTTGTTGCAAAAAAGTGAGAGCTCTCCTGCAGCAGGAGTGGCCATTATTCACAGTCTCTAATCTTTTCCTCCGGATCTGTTTTAGGAAAAAAATGAGCATTCCTGTGCTCTAGAGTAAACTGGGTACCACTTTAAACATTTTGTTACCCTTGGCAGCAAATCTATCCAGATACCTACTTATCTTTCTTGTGTCAACAGTTGATCTTGGCTGAAAAGTAATTACAAAATCTTTATTGTTGTAGGGGAAGGAAAGTAAGATTCTTTGCAAAAGCAAGGCAGGTGGAAGAGAAAAAAGGTGTCTGATATGTGTATAAACACATGTATACATAGTTTTATAAACATTTTGCAGGAAATCAAGGGAGAAAATAGGGAATTAAGTGCAGATGTTAGGGTATAGCATAGTCAGGTTGGGATGATAAAGGATTCTTCAAGGAAAGAGAAGCAGTGTCCTTGGCAAGAAATCAGGTAATGCTACATGAAGAGAAATCACAGTTATAACAGAAGAATTCCAAATAAGGAAATGGCTCAGGGAATCACAGGAAGGATGATGATGAACATTAACAAAGAAATTGTCCACAGTCCTCACCTATTTCCAAGTTCTCCTGGAAAAGTATAAATATAAATAACTCCTTTTTAACTTGTGTCATAATTATGACTCTCCACAAAAATAAAGTTAATGTCTTATTTGTATTTGCAATTTGTCTCATTGTTCCAAATAATGATTCTTAGAATAATTTCTAAATATCTTTTAATTAAAAGTTTTCAAATATTCCTCCTTTATCTTAGGACAGCTTTGCATTTGCATTTCTAGGTAAAGAGATTTTGATAATTGATATGGTATGCACTGTTCATGTGATTTTTTACATGCTGATTATTAGTATTTTCCTTAGATGCATTTCAAACACTTACACGGTTTGAATAAAAAGCATTTTTTTTTGCCACCAGTTTTTCTCTTCCATAATTCATTTGAAACTTTAATAAGTTTTCATTGTCTATTTGTGTACTGTCTAAAATAATGAGAGTAGGAAAGATTGTTCATCATGATTATATTCTATGCATCTTGACCTTGTTGGAGGGCTTGATTATTCCTTCAGAGAGAAATGCTAATTATAAATGATGGAGATCCCTCTTTACTTTTCAGAATATATGGATATAAAGTATCGTACCAAAGAGTTTTTCTGATTGTTCTTAAGAATCCTCATGGTCCAGGTCATTGATACTTTTTCATAAAGGCTGTGTTGCAGATGCCAGTGATATTTCCATCAAAAGCCTTACTTATTTCTTCTGGTATGACAGTGTTATTAGTTTCTTTAAGTGGTTTGTTTGGATGCATATTTTTATAACAAACCCTGAAAAAAGGGATATGTCCATAAAGAAACACCTAATCTTTGTATTATTGTCCTTATAATTGCTTGTGATCTCGTCATGCCACTCCTAACATAGGCTGGTTTGGACTCTAGAAAGTGCAA
Source organism: Phainopepla nitens (assembly GCA_013400175.1). Lineage (NCBI taxonomy): Eukaryota > Metazoa > Chordata > Aves > Passeriformes > Bombycillidae > Phainopepla > Phainopepla nitens. The sequence goes on from VXBQ01003815.1 coordinate 603,728, forward strand.
TCCACGTTCATGTTTCAACAGCATTGATGGCACACCCCAGAAGACAGTAGGGTATATTAGCATCTCAAACTGGTAAAACAGCTTCATGGAATACAGAGCAAGGGTTTTGAGAAACTACAGGTGCTGCCTGGTACTTTTTGGAGAGATGGAAAGATTTTTCTTTCATTTTACAATGACATACATAAAAAGTGTGGCAGCACAGCATGAAAAAAGCTAGGTCATGCCCTTGCTCTGTATTTATCTCCACATAGTGCTGAAGCCATTAATGAAGACAGCACCGACAGAATTCCTGCTGAGCAGGCAGCTGGACATTTACATAGGGCTTAAAAGTTTTGGATATATTTTGGCCATACCATTGGATGTAGAAAGCACAAATCCAGCTTTTCCTAGAGGAATGGAAAAACCCTTCAAGCAGTTGAGGAGCTACTGAGAAGGCTTCTGCCATGATGGTTATCTGTTTGCTTTCAAAGGACATTCATCAGCATCATAAATGGGAACAAGCCAGTGTTAGTACTTCTTTCCTGCCAGTGACTCATGGCATTGGACATTTTTTCAAGATTCATAAATTGATGTGCTCTTTAAAGTAGGACACACTGTACACCTCTGAGTGATAATGCATATGTGATGGATCACCCTGTTAATTCACAGAATAGCTCAGCTGAGGAATCAGTAGAGTCAAACTTCACATTAACCTCGCTCTGGCTTAGGAATATCAAACACCCATCAAAACAGCAGAAGCCAGAGGTTGCCTGTTATAAGAAAAGTTGTAGAACATGTTGAGATAAAATCAATGATTTGAACCCTATTACACCTTAACCTGTCCTTGCTACATCATCTGTAAAATGTGATTCTTTTTAACATGAGCTCCTGTCAGGTTACCTAGCTTGAGTTTTCAGACAAAGACTAATAGTGAAAGCATCAATACAGATGACAAGGAGGCGTTTAATGATGAATCTCCTGTATCTGGCATGACAAGAAGTTCATCTTGCCGAAATATCTCTAAAAGTATTAAAATTGATATATCCATTGCTCATATTAGAGAATACTAATTTAGAACAAATCTATCTCTGTCTGAACCATGGTTTTAAGTAATATTAATAAAAATATCTTGGGAAAGTTGTGCAACCTAAACTAAAAATGCAAACTGGGTTTTAAGAAGTTAGGCACAACAATCAAGCAGAGGCTATACAGCTTAAAAAAACACCCAAACTTTTATTTTTCACAGCCATTACTGTCCTGGGGTGACAGCTATAAAAAAAAAATAGTTTAGATTTTTTTGACACATTTATTCTACTTCAAAATGTCGTCATTAATGAAAGCAAATATAGCAAATTTCCCGATAATAATCCTCAGCATGTGACAGAATTGTCCAACAAAACAGTAAAATTAGAAGTGGGGTTAAAATTTTATGTCATATTAGCAAAACTTGATAATTGGGACAAATGTGCATTAGTCCCTGACTATAAAGGGACTTGAAAAGTTAAATATAACTGCAACAACACATTAATTTTTGCTGCTTTAGACTGTTCATGCCTTTTTAATGATTAATACCTTTTTGTGGAAAACAGTTTTTACATTATAGTTGACAAGGAAGCATGTAGAGATTGCAAACATAAGTAAGAGTTTTGGCAGTCTGTTATTACAAAATATTCTAAATTCTAATGATACAGCTAATTCTAAAAGGTCACAGACAAAAATTGAATTGTGAATGTTTAATTTTAAAAGAGGTTAAAATTTTCCTCTTAATTAAACTATGATTTTAGACAGTTCAAACATCATTAAGCGTTCACTGAGCTTTCTCTGTTACGCTGTTTCTCATTCTTTATGTGTATGTAATTGCTTTTCATCTTGTCACAGAATAAGCTACGCTTCCACTTAGAGTTGGTTTCCACTTAACCCAGAAGGGACTATTCTGGTTTACTGCAATATTGTTCTGCCCACATGATATTTTGGTCTTGAGCTTTGTAACAGTTGTATGAAACTTGACTTCTCCTACCAGAGTTGCACTGGTGAGCAGTAAAAGCTAATTGCTGTCCTTTTTCAACATAAAGCAAAAAAAAAAAAAAGAACATTCCTTCTTATATTTTAAAATTATTAGTAGGCCAACTCGACAGGATTTTGCATAATATACTGCTCATTCCTAGTGAGAAAAAAACTAAGCTCATGGTTTTTTTGGTTCGTTGGGTTTTCTTTAATTTTGAACAAAAATAGAATGATTTTGAAGATAAATCCAAGATTTAGTTATCTGCTCTAAAAAAAGGGCAGCTAATCAGTAGGAAAAGTCTAAGTTTTTTCATAGAATGAGATTTTTCTGTATTAGCATGATTGGACCTATTAAATTCTATTTAATTTCATATGTAAAAATAAACTCAGAGCCAATATTAAATAAAGTCAATATTGTAATGACAAAAAATATTCCCTCCAAAATACACCAAGTTCATAATAGCTGCTGACAACAGCTTCATTGCATTCTTGGCAGAACTTTTTCTCTTAAAAATATTTAGGGAAAACCATGGATATACACATAATATATACAGAAAAATAATCTCCAGTGACATGAAAGGGATATGATGTGATTTTTTTTTTTCTAGTGTATTTTTAAAAATCAAAATAGAATCGATGGCTATTGATACAGGATGATAAAAAGATGAATGATCAAAATAAGAGAAACAAAACGCCAAACAAGTAAGCAAAAAATTTACGGAAAATTCAAATGAAAAAACAGGAGAGCTAAATCAAAAAAGAAATACTCTAGGAAAAAGTGAAAATACAAAAAAAAATCAAAACCAACAATAATTTTAAATTTAAAAATTGAATAAAAATATGGTAGTATGGAGTATCAAATTTATTAGGTGCTGAATCTCTAGGTTTGTACAATAAATCTTTCATTCAAGCAAATATCAACAAAAATTTTGAAAATTTGCTGATGTTTTCTGATTAGAAGAAATTTTGAATTTCAATTAGCATGTTCTCACAGGTATGTAAGTTTTGATTATAAGGCTGGAAGGTCTTTGCATGTTTCAGAAAGTGTAAATCCGTAGTTCAGTTGTACCTTATGCAAAAAGAAATTTTAGTTCCAGATGTGTGAACTGTCATTGAACAAATCTTTAAAAAAATCTGTGAAAATTTTTAAGGATTGAATCATTCTAATGTTACACTAAGATATAAGAAATCACACACACGGAAAACTATTATATTTAAAGCAAGTATTAGAAGTATTTTCCAGAGACTGGCATGAGCCACAGTGTAATCTTGACAAATGACTTACACTGAAAAAAACCAACTTGCCCTTGTAAAATCCATGTGTATTTAAACACTAAAACATCTTTCTTTGGTATAAAGACAAAATTCAGGTGAAACTACACTGCTAAATTTCATACAAGGTGGTGTGATTTTATACAGCTACTTTTAGAACAGCAAAATATCTGGAACTTGCAAATCCACAACCTCACTAAGTAAAAAACCATAACACGGACATTTAGTGGAAGAGTGTAATATTCAAAAAGAATGTTAGAAAATTTTTTTACTTTATTTCTTAACCTCATTGTCTGCTGTTGAAACTGTAGTAGAAAGAAAATGTGCTATTCTGGAAGACAGTGCTTGTTCTGATTCCTTGTGTTCAAATGATCTCATGTTTTACTTTAACCGAAAGCTGCACTTCTGAGATTGAATTTCCTACCACAGAGCCTTACATGAGAAAACTGAGGAGGTCTATCAGTTTTCAGAACTGCTTTGAAGGATGTGCTTTGAGGACCTCAAAGGTGCTGCAGTCTGCATTCATTCAACAGTTAGGAACACTCTGGTGAGATGTGCATTTCAGCACCTTATCCCTCATACAGAAAGGGGACAAGAATGCTTTCACAGAGAAAATCTATTTTAAACTATGGTGTCGAGCAAGCTGGGAAACAATCACTCCAAAGCCTTTTTCTTCATCAATATTTTTTCCAGAGGTAAAAAAGTCCTTAATACCTGTAGATTAAAGCAAACAGCTCCTGACATTCCATCTGTCAGTGGCAGTATGGCATGTCTTGAGCTGAGGGGAAGTGAATTCCAGAAGATTTGTCAGAGTAAGACTAGTTTCTTGAAACCCAGAGGTACATATGCAAAAGAAGATGCTGTTTTTCAACACAGCAGGACAAAGAACCTCCCCACGATATTTTTAAAGAAATATTACCGCCGGAAAACTGGTATAGGGGGAGACATGCAACATTGCTTAATATATTTTGACCTGGAAACATTCAGTATACAGTCTGGGAGTTTTGCTCTACCCATGCAAATTCCTTCCTTTGAGAACACATGTAAATCCTCTTCTCCTAGCGATCATGCAAAAACCAGAGGATATGATTTACTTATCTTCTGGTGTGAACTATAAATGGCTGATTCCTCTTTCTTTGAGAGAGTACCCATTTACAAGCATAAAGAGATTGGCAAAGACTAAAATGCCAAAAGAATTGTTCAAATTAACATTAATTCTTCCAGTTAACATCTCTAGAGAAATAAGCAGGATAAGGTTGAAATCTACTGTGCTGTAGAAGGTTTTAAGTGATGTAAATTTCTAAGTGCTAATAAAGAATTCCCATAGATGACTGAGAATCAATTCATTCTAAGGATTAATGTATTTCCTCACAAAAAATTTTCTATAAATTCAATATTGTGTTACATAATCTGTCAAAAGTGCACACAAATTATTACTTTGTGTCAAGTTTTTGTAATATCTACTCACCACACTGGAGTCAATGAGGTCATGTCAGGGACAAATCAGTTCTTGAGAATATATCCAATTTGTCAGAGCTAGGGTGAATTCCTGGTTTAGAGTATTTGTATTAGGCTAAAATGTATTCCATCACTCATAAACCCGTCTTGTGCACATACCCAATTTATCAGTGCTAGGGCAAGTTCTAGGATGATAGCACTCACGTTAAACCTAAAATGTACCTCATCGCTCAGACCAGACATATTCTCAAGGCAGAATTCATCCCTCATAGAACTTCATCAGCATTACTGGGTTTACTGACCATGAATGAATTTGCCCAATGGTCTTACTAATACGAATTTTAATAATCAATTGTCTTGTAACAGGTAAAGCTGAGAAAGTCACCTGTTATTTGCTCAAACTGATGTTGAATGATATCAGTTAAGTAGAACGAAGTACTGTGTTCATCCAAAATCAGAGTAACATAACTGATTAAAATAACCCCAGTTAACAGGTTTAACCAAATAGCTCAAATAGTCTTTCAGAATATTTTCCATTATGAACTCCACCCTAGACAGGAAAAATTAAATTTATTATAATATTTAATTCCAATTAAATGTAAATATTTATTTTATTACTATGCTTGTAAAAACATAACAGTAATAATGAAAAGCTAAGAACAATTCAGGCCATGCTCAAATATCTCATCTATTTTCTTAGCAAAGAGCAAGGCAAGCAAACTAATGAATTAATTATCCCTTAAATAACCAGATTTTCTCAGATTAAGCAGTATACCAGTTCTTTAAACTTAGAAACACTTGAAAGTCACCTTCTTGATATGCTTTATTTAGCAGAATAAAGCTTAACATGGAAGCAGCTTCCTTTTGGTTCAGTTTTTTTTGTTTTATCAGTGTTTTTATCAGAACTGTATCAGTGTGACCTAGTAGCCAGCCTCTCAGACAGATGCAACATGAACGACACCCTGTTACATGGGTTTGGTTACATTTCCCTCACGGGTAGGAAGTGTCCTGTGAAAAAATGCCTCCCATTATAGCAAGCACCAGCCTCCTCTCATTGAAGAGCAGCTTAGATCCTTCCTTCCTTCCTTCCTTCCTTCCTTCCTTCCTCCCTCCCTCCCTGCCTTCCTCAGTTCACTAGGTGTGAAAAAAATCGTGTGAAAGGAGGCAAGTCTTACACGTTATAATTTAGAGGCATAGGTCAAGGATAGTTTTTCTTATAAACTATAATTGTGTTAATTTAGTTTTTCATTTATATTGGAAATACATGTGTTATAATAGATAAGCATATTTCAAGAATGCAAGCTTGAAGATAATTAAAGATATATCTTGAAGCCACAAATATCAAAAATGGAGTTCCCATAGATTTCTCCAAAAGTAAAAGTGGAGATGCATAACAAACAAGTCTTGATTGCAGTGAATAAGCAAATAGCTGTAATTAAAGTTTGAGACACTGTAATTCTTTGGAGCTATAAAAGGAGGCAGTAAAATAATGTAAGAATTAAAATATGGCTGAGAAGATTTAATGAGAGGATTCTCAGTCATCTAAGAAACTATTATGTAAAAACAGGAATAAGTTAGTAAAGAATCACTGATTTAAAGATTGTTTTTAAGAAATTAAGTCCGGAGCAAAAGGAAAAGGAAAAAGCTAGGAATATTAAAAAATATGTAATGTTAATTGGGGAGAGTCAAACTGTGTAGGCATAGAGATTGTATTGTAATTAGCATATTATTTACCTATTTGGTTTATCTATCTGTGAGCTACCTAGGCTAAAGATGAAATGAGACAATAAACCACAACTTGGAGAAACCTGACAGTTTTTAGTTGTGTTAATCAATTCTGCAGTGTAAGCAGGTTACTTGGATAATTTAGCTACATCATAATTTAAAAAAAAAACCAAACAAACAGACAAACAAAAAAAAAACCCACACTGTGTCTTTCCATGAGACTTATTTCTCACACTCCAAGATAACTGGGGTTTGCTGAGCATTGCCTGAAACATCTAGGTTGTCTCAATGAGTTATTTCCTCAAAATGAAGTCACAAACATAGAATATATCAACAATAAAGTAATTAGTTTGTGTTTCCCCAAAAAATATTCACAATCGGAATATTTTCTTCTATATTTTGAAAAGTACTAGAGATAATGACGCTTAATAATATCTACAGAAAAATGAAAACCACTTGTAAAAAAGATGACACACTTCTGATGAAAATGAGATTCAGTGTTTGTGAATTTACATGGAAGACAGAAGCTAACATTTTATGCTGCTGGAAAACCCCCAGGGGGAAAAAGAATATAGTAATTCTTCTTCATTTTAAGTTAAATATATAACCTGAGGGTAACAAGCAGGGATTACTGCTTGCCTGAGGTTAAAAAAAAATAACAACCAAACAACCAACATGTTAAATGTTGTCTCACCAATCACAAAACAGTATTGAAAGCTGCAGGCTGGAGAAGGTGTGGTTCTTGCTGTGGAATTCCTTGTTCTATTCTGTTTAAGTGCATCAGGGAAAAGTAGATAGAAAGCCTCAGAATTATGAATTAGTACATACAAGGAATTTCATTTCCCTGGAAAGATATGTGAAGTTGAATTGGAAAAACTCTTAGTGGAAAATGGAAAGATGGAAAACTGCCTTGTCAAAGAATTCAGAGCTATTAGGTATAACTGATTTTTTTCTTCATGCCTTTACAGTCTCTGCTGAAAATTGCTCAAAGCAAGAAAGGTTTAAAAAAACAGAGTCTGTCAACCTTATTCAAATGTTTGCATTTAAACCACTCAGCAGTTAGAGGAAGCCTGAATCTTTCTCTGTTGCCATTATGGCAGTATGTAAATATACATGCTGAAATTTAGTCTCGCTTTCTCAGTACTGTAATTTGCATGAAATAACTTGGAAAGGCAGTTTGCTCAGAAGTCTTCTCAATAAGATAGAAGGAAAATTTCACCATGAAATGGAAACATTACAAGTGGATAAAAGGATTGTGATTTCTCAGCTGTGTCACCTTCCTTCACAAAATGGAGCATGTATGTCTACACACCAAGGGTGTTTATGCATATATGTATCTATATAGAACCATCTCTGAGAGGTTTTCAGTCATATTCAACTATTTTTTCTGGATATACAGACTTAACAGTGGATTTTTGGGTTGATTTTTTTATCCTTTTTTATTTTCTTGGGATTTTGCTTTTCATGGAAAATATTTCCTCTATAATTTAGAATTACTTAAGTAGCTATTAAAGGGAACCATCAACTTTGCAGTACACCCAATTAGATAATAAAATTAATTCGTTCTGTCAACTCCAATGCAGTTCTATATGAAAACTCCAGTGGATTTCTGACTTACTACTCTGAGTCTAGCAAACCACTAAACACAAGTTAGTCAACATCATTGCCATTATCAATGCCACCAATCAAAAGTATTTCTATTAAGAGAATATTTCATCGTTTTTAAAAATAACATGCATGTGTAGGTACAGCAGGTTTTAGATATACAGGTATTATATTAAAAGAACATTGGTTTCATTACACATAAATATCATATTAGTTATTATATCTCTATATTGCATATTACATTCTATATCCTTTGTAATATATTCCCATAACTGGAAAAGTGTACTGTGAATTAAAAAAAGGAAACATTTTAGCAGAGGATTAATTTCTTATACAATTTAGTAACAGAGAAATGAAATATTTCAAAAAGTAAAACACTCTTTTTTTTTTTTTTCTGCTGAAGCAATTTTTTTGTACTAAAGCATTTCTTCAAGGTCACAGAAATAAAAGCTTGCTTTTTTTGAGCTTTACTTTGTTTAAAGAAAAAATTCTTAGAAATTCCCTAAAGGAAATAATTACTTTGATAAACAACCTTTATTGAATATAGTTGGAGTAGTATTCCTTCAGGGCATATTGCATTTGAGGTATTTTTCAATAGAATTCATTAAAGCCCTGTTCCAACCACATTTCTTTATTTTCTAAGCAAGTCATTTGCTGTTCAGCACAAAATCAAATTGAGTGTACAACCAAATCAATTTGTCTGACAGTGAAATCATGAAAACTTGTAATTAATTGTGAAGTTTTAGTTTTATTTATCTTAAGTAAAGAACACAATGGCCATGCTGTATTAAATTGGCTAGGTAGCACATTTCTAGAAACCTTGGCTTATAGTTGAGCTAAACTGTAATGAAAAATATATTTTTAATATTGCTTGACATTGTTTGGAAATATTTGTGCCTTTGTCCTGCATTCAGGGACTGAGCTACCAGCTTTTATAGGCATGATTTGGAGGGTCGGATTGTTGTGCCCACATTAGGTGCAGCTTATCCATAAAAATGTGAAGGCCATCATCATGGCAGGCAGGATAATTCACATAATTCTGTGAAGACCTTGTCTCTAAGTAATGGAGCTTTTCCAGCCTGGGAAGCTTTTGACTTCATAGTAAATGTAGTTCACTCTGTATGTGTTTCTATAGTTGTTGATACCTATGACCAAATGTATGTATATGTATTGATATATAAATTTTAATTAATATAAAACAATAACTTTAATTCACTTATACAGATGTTTAAAAAGTACTGAGCACTATTTAAGTATTTTTATGTATTTTTAAATTAAATATAGGCAAAGCAAGGGAAACATAGTAACTGATACAACAGATTAATCACTTGTAAATTTAGAGACTAACTTAAAAATAGAGAAAGTCTATGACCTCTTTAAACATGTTGAAATGTTCAAATATTTAGGCATCCAATCTAGTTTGCGTGTATCAACACTGCATATAAATACAGTCAACATATAAAAAAAAATTTTACAAATTCTCTCCTGAAAACTGGGTATTAACAGATGTGGACCAAATCTGGTTGCATCATAGCAGTCTTACTGTGATTTGGTTTGTGTTGACATGAAACCTATGAAACATCAATTGTCAGATAAATCTGAGATACTTTCGTGCCAAAAATCAGCAAGCTTAACTAGAAGCTTTTTGTTTAGTGTGTAAAAGACAGGATATACACATGTGCTTGCAGTTAAATGGAAAAGATAAGTAAATACTAAAATTCATGGCCATAAGAGAGAAAAGAAAAAGTAGTTTTAGAGAAATTTAAAAAATACTTAATAAAAACATTCTGTGCAAACTGTTACAATCTGATTAAGCACTAAAACTCACTTTGCTAAAGTAAGAAGCAGGATTGAAGTAAATCTTGATCACATTTGTTGAATCATGCAACAAATGTTCTAATCTCATGCTCTGAAGTTCTTTTTTTAAATATACACAGATATAATTTCTTCTTCTGTCATGAAAACATTTGACATATAATTTTGCAAAATGTCTCTGGTCTCTGAATTTCAGGACTTTGTTCAGGATTAGAAGTAAACTGATGAGGAGGGAATATTGGTGTGGCCAGTCATGAGGAAAAAAAATGTATTGCTTTTCTGGTAATTGCATCTCATTTGCATATATAAGATCAAACATCTGAGCCAAAAATGGGGTGAAGAAGAAATTTTCCCTAGTTTAAGTTGTAAAGACCCCCATTTTTTCTCTGGAGCATGACACTGATCTTTCTTGTAAGAGAGTTCATATTTCCTCAAGTGTCATCTAGCAAGGACATGAAGGCCTTTTCCACAATATGTAAATATATAACAAGTATTTAAACTTAGACCTGAAATTTAGATTAAAGAAAGAATGCCCTTGTGACAATAGAGCATTTAGTCTTTTTTTTTCTAGACTTTTTTTTTTTTTTTTTTAATATGTATTGGGGAATTCTGCCAAAATTAAGCTAATTTAAATGCCTTTGAAAAATCCTTGCTCTTCAGAAGGTGGTGCAAAGGTTACGAATTGACATTCTACACTTCAGCAATTGTAGCCTCCTAAGAGTTATGTATTTCACTCATGATTCCAGAGAATGGGATCTATTCTGTTCAGGGCTTCTGGGGGTTTTTGAAACATGAATTTTAAACAAGGAGCTCAGGCTGTGGAGGGAGAGAGCTGCTGAAGGAATGAATCTGTTTCAGTGTCTTAGGTAAAGGAGATCAGGCAGTATATAGAAGACAAATAGCATAAGGAGCCTCTAAAGAATGTAGGAATCACAAGGTAATATTGAAAAGCTTTACTGGGCAAAAAGGGTAAGAGGGACAGATAAGTACAGTATGAACTTTGGGAAAAGAAACAAAGACTTGATAGATATGAGAAAACCCTGCTTGGCAGAGAACACAGGCTGGGAATGTGAATGCCATTCCAGCATTGTCAAATGATGTTTTCAAACAAACCTGGGATGAACAACTTGAAGCTGCAAGTGTTGAAATTCCGGCTGAATGGGGCTTTGAGAAACACAATCTAGTGGAAGATGTCGCTGCCCATGGAAGCAGGGGATTGAAGTGGATGACCTTTAAAAGTCTTCCCAACATGAAATGTTTGTGTGGTTCTGTGAAGTGTCTGAACTGCTGAGGTAGGAAGAATAGAGAGGGTGAGAGAAATAAAGAGGAAATGAAGTTAGGCAGCATCAGCCTGGAAAAGACTGACAGCAGGAAAAAATGTGAATGAAGGGAAATTGGTTTCTGCTTTTTTTAAAAAGTAAAATTCATTTTTTAGACCAAAATCCTGATTCTGGTCCTTTTTGTGCATAGTAGGAAGCTCAAGTGACATGTGTGCCTCAGGAATATGTTTTATGTTATGAATCCTTATCACATCATTCAGTGGGTACGTTATGGAGTTGTGTGATGTTGTTTAATCCATCAGCTCAGTGATCTATAGCTTAAGAATTTATATTACAGAATTTCAGTCTTTTATTTTTTAAAAATATTTTCTTGGCTGGGGAGCTACAGAAGCATGTACAACTGTATCTTCATTTGTTCACAATATTTATAAAGGAAAACATCTTTATGGTTGAAACTTCAAGCACTTGAAAGTTAGAAAACATCTGACTGTGAGTTTCCTATGCTTTGTACGACCTGACCTCCCTGCCACCTTTTTGGGAGTATGGTTTCCAATTAATCACTGTGACAGCTCAGGCTGCTGTGCTTTCAAAGCAAGCTTTGAAGATATAAAAAACTGAAAGCAACTATGACCTCAGTTTTATGGTATGTACACTGTATATCTAAAGCATTAAAGTTAATACTATAAAGAACTATACAAAATACTACAGGTGAAAGAAGGAAGAATAATTACAGATGTAAAAAATGCACTTCTTTTAATTAACCACTCAAAGTAGTCAGTAACCTCTCTCTCCTCTGCAATGCTGCGACCAGCTTAGCATACTTGACTACATCATGAGAATAGCTGTCACAGCTTGGAGGGCAAGGAAAGTGGCTACAGAGGTAATGACAGAGATTGCATTCAATCCTCCACACTAACTCAGAACTCCGTTCAGTAATGGATTTCCTGTATTCCCATATCCACAGCTTTTGTTTCATTAAGACACAGTTCAAACCTTTTGCAATCTGATGAGAGAAAAATGTTGACTCTCATTTCAAGGAAATGCTTAATCATGCACTAATTTTGTTTTGAAATTCTTTGAATTTAAATACCTGCTGTGTGGAAATGCATCTTAATATAAGAACAGATGAGAATGAAGGTGCTTTTTCACACATTTCAAGGACAATCAGACAATACACACAAGTCATATACAGACAAGCTTGACAATTATGCAAAGTAATAGCATTTACCAACATTTCCACAGAAAATATTTTCCCATTTGTTACTTGTGGTGCACTTAACCTACTTTCATTTTACATTTATAATCTCAGCCTTCAGTGGATATAATTCAAAAATACCTTTGTAGTTAGCAGAGTAAAACAGCTCCAGGGAGAAACTGGTCTGGAAAAAAGAGTATGAATTACACCTTTCTCTCTCTAGCGCATAAGAGAGCCCAGATTCTTGGCCTTGTTAAGACACCTAGACCACAGATGGCTAAAATGTGGTGACATGAACCCTATTTTTTTAATCCAAAAAGAAACAGTCACCAAGGATAGATCTATGCTCTAGATACAGTCTCTCAAAGTTGACATCAAATTGTCAAGTTTAGACCTGTAAATCTGGTTCATTGATCCTTAAATTGTTTGGCAAAAATTTAGTTCAGCTGAAGATCATAAACTGGGTATGCAGGATCACATAAGCCTGAATTTTTTACCTACTGAACAATATCTGTGTGGGAAGACTTGCTGTCTGGCTGATAGTGAAATATAGATAATCCCAATTGCTGTCAGAGTTCCTGACTTTGGTCAAGATATGCAGTGTGCCACTGCTGAATCATATGTTAAAAAGAACCTGATATTACTGCTCTGGTTGCATGAAGCTGATATCAGCAGATAGTATCACTGTAGAAACTGTGAAAATGTCTTCCTGATTAATTCTCAAAGTGAGCAGATGGAGAAAGAGGGTATTTACAGGTAAAAATTGCTAGTATGACAAAGCACATGTGATATCTTTGTTGTTGTTGTTATGCACCTATGAGGTAAAAATATAACAAAAAATATTTAATGCTTATGACACACGTTAATGATTCACTGAAGACAATTGCACAGAGATGGCCTGAAAGACTCAGATGTTCAAATCAGCTCCGTGTGCCTGTTCTGTTTCTTCTTGTAATAGCTTGAATTCATCACTCAGAATTAAATTTCAGGATCTATTATGAGATGTGAAACACACAAGGAGGGAAAACAATTCAATTCAACAGGTATGTGTTTATTATAGCTTTTAGATTTATTGCACTTATTCCCTCACTTTACTATTAAATGTCTATTAGAAAAAGAAGTGTGTAAAAACCTCTACTCATAGAAAAGCAAACAAAAAAAATCAAATGTGTATCTTTGCGGTTATAAATAAATAATTATAGTTATAATGCATAGGTAGTGACAGCATTGAAAAAACATGCTGTATGAAGTGTTTTGTAATACCATATTATTCATTATTTTTCGTAAGTCAGGACTTGGGCATATGGAATGCTATGGGAAATCTGTGAAGGCATGACAGCATCTGTCTAAAACTCTCAATGATCTCAGTTTAATATGAGAGATAGTAGCCAACATAAGAAGCAAGGAAGAAAACAGAATGGCATAATTGTATTATCAGCCATATATAGTGTGATAATTATCTAAAGCTACCCAGTAAGCATACCCAAAACTCTTCATTCTTTTAAAAATTTAGTTCAATAATGCCAGTCATGGGATGTGGAAAACATTAGCTTGGCAGGGCGCACTAGCAAGTGTCAAAATCTAAACAATGTACACATACACCTGGTTGTATTTCTGAATCACTTCTTGAGTATCTGAAAGAAATGTTTTAAGTCTAAAGCCATTTTCCCTAAAATACCCATATTAATGGATTGACTACACTGTCATCAAATTTGCAGATGACACCAAGCTGAGTGGGGCAGTTGACATACCTGAAGGATGGGATGCTACGCAGAGGGACCTGGACAAGCTTGAGAGGTGGGCCCACGGGAATCTCACGACATTCAACAACACTAAGTGTGAAGTGCTGCACCCCGGTCAGGACAACCCCTGCCATCAACACAGGCTGTGGGACGAAGAGACTGAAAGCAGCCCTGCCAAGAAGGATTTGGGGCTGCTGGTGGATGAGAGGTGGACATGAGCCAGAAGTGTGCTCTCACAGCCCAGAAAGTCAAACGTGTCCTGGGCTGCATCCAAAATTGGCTGCAGAATTGTCAGCAGAGCAAGGGAGGGGATTCTGCCCCTCTGCTCTGCTCTGATCTGGTGATACTTCAGCTATAATGCTGCATCTAGCTCTGGGGTGCAAGCACAGGAAGAACATGGACTTCTTGGATTGAATCTAGGGGGTGGACACCAAGATGATTAGAGGGACATAAACCGTCTTTCAAGAGGAAAGGCAAAGAGAAGTGGATTTTCACAGCCTGGAAAGGAGATGATGAACTAATAGGTTGAACTCATTGTGGCCTTCTCAAGGGTGCCTTCAAGAAAGCAGGAGACTATTGACAAGAGCATGCAGTGACAAGACAAGAGGGAATGGCTTCACACTGAAAGAGAGTAGGTTTAGATAAGATATTAGGAAAAGGCACTGGAACAGATTGCCCAGAGATATTTTGGATGCCCCATCCTTGGAAATATTCAAGGCCAGGCTGGATGGAGCTCTGAGCATCCTGCTCTTGTGAGGTGTCCATGGCAGGGCAGAGTAGGAACAAGCTGATCTTTAAGGCCCGTTCTATCCAAGCTATGCTATAAGTTTACTAATAATTTCCCTTTCTTTCTTTTTTTTTTTTTTTAATTCACTTATGTTCACCTCTCCTCAAAACAATTATTTAAATTTCTTTTGATATGAAGCTATAAAAATTCATTGCAGAATCTGGAAGTTATTTATGAATGGTCTTCTCAAGAAAAAAAACTTTTCTGGAAATTTCTGTGAAGATAGTTTGCATTTATTCTCCTCTAATTTTTTTATGCAGTTTTACACTGAAAGATCATAGAATATCTTGAGTTGGAAAGGACTCACAAGGATCATCAAAGTCCAGCTCCCAACCCTGCACAGGGCAGCCCCAAGAGTCATACCATGTGCCTAAGAGCAATTTCCAAATGCTTCTTTAACTCTGTCAGGCTTGGTGCACACCATGTCCCTGGAGGACCTGTTCCACTCCCCAACAACCCTCTGGGTGAAAAACCTTTTCCTAATATCTAATATTACAGAATTCACAGAATGACTAGGTTGGAAGAGACCTTCAAGATCATCAAATCCAACCCATGCCCTAACACCTCAACTAAACCATGGCACCTAGTCCCACATCCAGTCTTTTTTTAAATACGTCCTGTTGCAGTGCATCCCTTTGTCACTGGTTTCTTCCTAATCTTCCCTTGGTCAATGGTTTGTTCTGGGTTTATCCCCTCGCCTTTTGGGTATCTCTGCTGTAAAGTCCCCACCTTTCCCTTGTCGATCAGCCCTGGTCTCATCTCCTCTTTCCAGATTGTTACCCATCAATCACCTAGGTCCCCTCCCTGGCTATTGTCAATCCTCCCTGGCTCCTCCCCTTTTCCCCCAAAGCTTCTATGTCAATTATCCTCTTCTCGATATATCATTTGTAGTCATGAGTTGCTCCCTGCCTATGTTCTCCCTCATTGGTGAATTATGTATTCCACCTCACCTTGTATTCCTCTCCCAGAATTCTGTGATTGGTTTGAGAGTTGCATCCACTCCCAGGACCTCTTCTGTATTTAACTTTTTGTCAATCCTTTGTTCTGGGCTTCTGTTGGCTTCCACCCTTGCCTCTCCTTGGACTCTTGGCTTCTGCTGGTTTCCTCCCCTTGTCCTCCCACCTCCCTGGAACCCTACAATAAACCCATTCCCAGGACCCAACCGAAGCCTCTCCTTCGTCCTTCGTCTCCTCTGGACGCGTGCATTGCAATCCCGCGGGCTAGTCGGGTCGGCCCAAGTGTCCAGGGCTGGAAAGGCACCGTGTCAACATCCAGGGATGGTGACTCCACCACCTTCCCGGGCAGGCCATTCCAGTACTTTCCAGTAGACCCTTTCAGTGAAGAATTTTTTCCTAATATCCAACCTATATTTCCCTTGAGGCAGCTTGAGACTGTGTCCTCTTATTCTGTTAGTTGCTGTCTGGAGAAAGAGACCAACCCCCACCTGACTACAGCCACCCTTCAGGAAGTTGTAGAGAGTGATAAGGTGTCACCCCTGAGTCTCCTTTTCTCCAGCCTAAACAACCCCAGCTCCCTCAGCCGTTCCTCACACAGTTTGTGTTCCAACCCCTCACCAGCCTCGTTGCCTCCTCTGGACACACTCAAGGGTCTCAACATCCTTCCTAAACTGAGGGGCCCAGAACTGGATGCAGCACTCAAGGTGCAACCTCACCAGTGCTGAGTACAGGGGCAGAATGACCTCCCTGCTCCTGCTGGCCACACTGTTTCTGATACAAGCCAGGAGCCATTGGCCTTCTTGGCCACCAGGGCACACTGCTGGCTCATGTTCAGCTGGCTGTTGACAAGTGCCCCCAGGTGCCTTTCTGCCTGGGCACTGTCCAGCCACACCATCCCTATAACACTACAGGGGGTTATTGTGGCCAAAATGCAGGACTCGGCACTTGGACTTAATAAACTTCATCTTATTGGACTCTGCCCATCCATCCAACCGTAACCCAAACCTCCCCGACACAACCTCATACAATTCCCTTGGGTCAGGTCACCAGAGAGATGTTTTTGGGTCTGCTTAGACTTTAAAACTCTCAAAAAAATTAGAGTTTATAATCACAATTCTCTGAAATGCAGAAGTTTGGAACTAAGCGCCAGAGAATGGTATTTTCATGTTGATATAGAAAAGTGAAAATAATAGTTGAATGTATAGATTTCTCATAGTATATAGGTAATTAGTGCATCTAATCTAATTTATTTGGTACTACTTAGACTTTGGTTTAAACAAGTTAGTTTATATTGTTGTATTTATTTCACTTAATAAATGTCAAGTCTATCAAGCCAGGCCTAATTAGTAGAACTGGTAGAGTTTGTACACGTCTGAAAGTCAGAGGCAAATGAGAAGATACGATCTCTATCATTACTGTTTACCATTTTTTCTTTTAATACCATCAATGCTTCATAGTTCATTGTTAACAGATTCTTATTCTTAGCAATTGTACAGTTGTCACCTGAGCTGTACACTTTTGACAGGTCTCCTAATTTCATTCTTTTTGATGAGTATATTTAAAATTTGCATTTATTTGACATTTGAGTATTCTCCTCAGGCAAGAAATGTTTTAAAACTGTGTATATGACCAAAAAATTTTGGGAGTCTTCATAAAACTCAGATATGAATTTATGAAATTTGAAGAGAATATGGCATCAGAGGCAAAGTATCTAATTAATAAAAAAGGACAGAGACTAGGTAAGATGTGATAACAGTCACCTACTACTAAGCAATAAAAATATTATCAGCAAGAACAGTATTGCTTTGTACTGTTTTGCTTTGCTAAAATAATTTCTGATAAAGTAGCCGTAAGGATTAAAAAAAAGCCTAGACAACAAAGAAAAGTTTGAGATGAACACTTAAGAATGAAAAGACAACTAAATGCTCCTTAGTAATTCCTGTATTAATTCAGACTTATACCAAATTTTTAAGAAGCAACCCCGTTGAGATAAACATTCAATGCAAGTAATTAAAACAATTATTGAGCTAGAGCCATTTTCTTGGGAAGATTTAGGAGGCACAGGACTGACACAGCCCTCCAGAGCCCGGCTAGCTCTGGGTCTTGCCCACACACTTTCCGGATGGCTCGCGCCAAGTGCAGGGAACTACTGTGGCTGATGTTATGCCAGCAGTAGAACCTTCGGGCCAAAGCCCAGAGCCAATGTTCTTTGGAGGTGAACCGTAGTCAAAGAGGAGGCAAAAAGGCGAGAGGAGGCTCAGATGTCTTGAAGATCCAAAAGAGGTTTAATCCAATGAAGGGGTCAAGGCACAAGAGCTCCGAGCACAGCGATGCACTAGGCTTCATACTTATACAAATGGAGGGCAAGGGAGAATACATTAACCAATGGCATAACTGGAAGGGTGGAGCAAGGAAGGAGTAAAGGGTTTACATAATTGAATGGGGCCCAATAGGGACAAGGAGAGGAGAAAAGGTCATGGACCAATGGGGCACCGAGGATTAGGGGATTTCCAAAAGGGGCTGACACCCCAGTGATTGGCTCATGTGGGGATTGACAGGGAAGGGTCTGGAAAGAGGGGCAGGATTTGGGTGTTGGATGGGAAAGGTGCTGGAACAAAGGGCGGAGACATGTTGAGGGACATATGGGGAAAACCATTAGGGAAAAATTCATGGGGAGAACAGGAGCAAACCATATAAACATAACTGAAGACATAATAATGTGCCGCAACACAGGTCTCCTTGTGACATGCTTGGGAGTATGCTTGTTGTACAAGACTTGAGCAGGGAACATGTTCAGCGGGCATTTTTTCTTTGAATACCCAGACATATGGTCTTCTAGCATTTTTATATCAAACCTGTCTTAGTATTTATTAAAGGAATAATCACAAGAATAACCCAAAGATTCATAGAAACAGGTATAAGCTCTCCATCAATACCAAATTTGTACTTTACATTTTCTTCCTGAAGGTACATAAAAGCAAGATGATTAAATCAAAACTATGCCTTCACAGAATTACTTGATTATATCACCAGCTGCAGAACTCAAAACACAGCCTACCTGGTTTATGCTCTTAAACAAGACTGAGATGAAAGTAGGTAACAATGAGAAGCTGGTCTGTAAATACACGAATAAATTTGGATGAAATTATAACACTCTAAATATGTGTCAGGAAACAAACTTCTAGTAACCTCATAAAAAAGTGCATTCAAGAGAGGCAGTGCTGAAGTGATTCTTACAGGTAAGAAGTTTAGAGAGTCAGAAAAATCATAGAAGGGAAAAGACACAGTGATTCATGAAAAATAAAACCTTCACCCATAAGCCGTAATAGCTGCAAAATAGTTCCTTTTTTTTTCAATTGAGTAGAATGAAGTTCCTTGAAAATCTGTACATTGTACAAACTAGATTTCTTCTTTTTTTTTCAAGACATTTGTATTTGCCAATACAAATTTATATTTTATTTTCTTTCTATTAAAATCTCTATAACATTTATTCCATCAAATTCAAAATTATCTTCCCTTGACATTTTATAATTTATAATGTTATAATTTTCTGTGGAAATCTTTGAATTTGCACTTCAATTAGAAATTTAAAGAATACAATTTTGAATTTTTTTTCTCAAGAGGAACATTTTTTATTTCTTTTATTTTTAAATGAGCAACTACTTCTCATTAAATTGAATTGAGGAAAAAAGAAGAAAATTTTCATATTTTTAAAAATGTGTGCATTGTAAACAAAATTAAAACATAAGCATGCAAAGGCAATTATGAAATTGAAGTGATTAATGAAAGCTCAGTATTAAAAAAATAGCTTAACAGAAGTAAAATGGGGGTTTATTGTCTGCATGCTGTTTTTATCTTTAATAATGTAGCTTTTTGGAATCAGAAGAACCAAGATCAGATGAGCAGTCTTCCAAAAAAATTAGTACATGTCTGTATGGAATTTATTTGAATTTACATGTCTGTATGAAATTGCTACTAAGCGCCCTAAAAAGAATTTCTCCATGTACAATGCTTCTTGTTTTGTGCAGTGAGGATTGATCATTTAACACAACTGCAGAAAAGAATAAGAGCATAGCTTACCAGTGCCCATGCAAGAGTCTTCTTGAAGGGTATCATAGCACTTGATTTAACAGCCCTTTAAATGGTGGGATTGCGCATGCAGGTACCAGAATTATTAGCAATGATCATTCTTTTGGTCAAGAAAATAATATTAAAAATAAGACAAATTGATGAAAAAAAAAGAGAAAAAAATCATTAGAGAAACTGAAATGGTGAAAGAATGAACAGTGAAGTAGAGCTTCCTGTGGTCAGGAATACCATAGCAAGTGTGCATTGAGGCTGGATTTTGAAAGTCATGTGCATATGGAAGACTATTAACTAACTACAGTTAGTTGGAGTAAGTTTTTGGCTACTGAGCCACCACTCCTCAGAGAAAAAAACTTCTCCAATGCAGAATGGAATGCAAACACCGTAACACAGCAGCAGCTGTAACTCAGCAGTCCCAGGACTTCACTGAGTTTAAATCCTTGATGAGATTTTCTGTCTCAATATTTCTGCTGAATGCTAAACAGAAATGAGTGCTGTTTTCTGGCCCTTTCAGTTTTAACTGCCTGTTGCTGTCAAGAATATATGTTGTCTTGTAATAGGACGAGTAACAGGTGACATTTACACATAGCTCCTTAAGGCAAATTTAAAGATCAGCTATGGTCTTACCTGACCTTAGTCTAGAATCAAGGCCAAAGCAATCCCCTGTAATAAGCAATTCTTTAAATTTAATAGGTATCCTTGGCTGAGATAGTTATTTTAATCTTCATCATAATGTGAATTTTCAGGTAAAAGTCCATTATGTGTTTAAAATAGTCATCACCAACACACTCAAATTAAAGTGAAATTCTCATTTTCAGGCTTTCACATGCTGATTCTGGAAAAAAAAAAAATCTACACTTTTCATTTTACTCAGTGAACTTATTACCTTTGGCAAATATTTTTATTTGCTTATATATGTACTATATATTTTCCTATAAACATAATTCTACTAAGTTTATCCCATTTTAATTACCCTGTAGATGCCAGGGCAGTAAGGAGTTAATGCATTACCTTGTCTCAAACACCAATGACCTTTCAACTGGGCAAGAGGTTATTTGGATGCAGGTTCTGGAAGTCCCAAGTGGCTGAATGAAGAAAACTGCATGTCACAGAGAAAGTCTGTTTCTTTTTTCACTAAATATCTGTTAGTGGCTGATGAACAAGTTGGGAAGATTTTGCTTTGTTTTCATGTGTAGCTTTTGTCTGATGTAAAACCATCCTTAGTCTTTCTGGCCCAGATATGCAGGAGACATTTGCTAACTCTCCTATATGGTAGAGGATTGGGCAGCATGGAGAAGGCGATGGCTAATGGAAGCAGATAACCTGGAATCTTCCCTATAGTATATCCATAAAGTTGGTCTAAAGTTGGTCTTCCTAGGATTATCCAATATAATCTTTAGAAAACATTAAAAAAAAAAATCAAGCCAGCTTCTTATCCAAGTCCTCCTGAAACTACACAAAAGGATATTTACTTTAGAAAAAAAAAAAACAAACAAAAAAAAAAAACAAAAAAAAAAAAAAAAAAACATCTGGGCAACTACTTTTTCTTATAAAACCTTTCTAGGATCTCAAGATTTTTGAGTTTTGCTGTATTGAGACATAGGTTCTCATGCAGCAAGCGGGCAATCTTAAAGCATCTTGTGCCAAATCTAGTAGGATTGTGAAGAAAAAAAAATGGATAGTTAAATTTTAATGCTTTATAATAGTATTAGCCATTCATTGGTATTAACATTAATGGTAATATAAATCAACCTGGACTGCTATGGAAATCCATGCATGTCTCTGTTTGGTTTGAGATGTTATTATAGCACTCTTCATGCAATTTTATATTTACTTTTTTATTTATATTTAAATTTATATTTATTTTTTTAAGTCCCTAGCTAAAGAGGGAGGATCTGGCTAATAACTTTGTTTGCTTTCCTTTTTACTTCCTCTCCTCCCATGTTTTAATGAGAAATACTTCAAATTAACTCAGCAGATTCTAACTGTAGTGTATTTTGCTATGGGAAGGTTAATGTTAGGAGGACATTCTGTCTTGCTCAGTTAAGAAAACGTCACTTGGCATGAGAGATTAGAAAATTTTCATCAACACAGTCTAAAGAAAAGGGTCGTTGTATGTCAGTGATGGATTACTCTTCTGAAGCCAGGCAGAGTTCATTAGTTCTTGTGCCTTCAGGGCCCCGTTCCAGGTTTTAGCTCTCACGTGACACTACAAATTAGGCACACACAGCATGCCATATTGTAATGACATATTTAGTCCTTGCTGTGCACAACAGCCATGCATCTGCAGCAAGTGGCAGGACGTTTGTCAGTTTGAGCAGGCTTTGTGACACACAGAAGGCATCCTGTAGCGAAGTCATTTGGCTGAACTGACAGCTACTGGTGACTGTATCGCTCTAATGCATGTTTGATCCATCCAAACACAGTCTCCCATTAAGATACAAGGCAGTTTTAATTTTTCATTGAAGTGTTTATTAAATATACTTGGCCAAGTTTACTGATGATTTACTTCTGCCTTTGCTGCTGCAGTTTGTTTCTTTGTTGTGTGCTTCTTTTTTTTTCTTGTGAGGTGGGATTTTTTTGGGGGGTTGCTTGTTTTTCTTCTTGGATTAATTATACTTTAGGAGAGTTCAGCTCTTTTTGTAGTTTTATTTAAGAAAAACTAAGACACTTGGATGTTTAATGGGGTGTAATATACCTGCTCTTGCTAGGCTTTTCGAGGTTTATGTACATACTTACTTTTAAGAATTGATTGTAATGTCACTTTTAACATACCCTTTTCATAGGTTATAGCAAGGTAAACTTATACAAGTAATGCTATTGATTCCATTAATTCTTAAAATACAGGCTGAATACATCATTTTGTTCATTCTTTCTTTGTGATGTAGATCTTAAATCACAATTTTTTTTTTCTCAGATATGTTAATTTAACCCACTGTGGAGTTTTATCTCATTTGTAGAAAAATGCAATTTCTTCTTCTCTAACTATGATTCTTTTGAGTTATGTTCATTTTTACGCATTCAAACATTAAAAAAATCATATTCCAGTGTCACTTGCTTTTCAACAACAATATAATTTTAAAGAGTTTAAAAATGTGGTTGATGGAGTTACCTAATATATAAACTATTTCTTAAACCCTCAATGCAAACATATTGATTTTGAGGTGAATTGGTACCTGTATGAACCCATGCAAGGAAAGTTATTTGGCTCAGAAGTATTTGATCAACTAAATTTGCTATTGAAAAGTCCATCAAAACCCAATACAAAAGTTAATTATGAGAACTAGGAAGAAAACACTGATGCTTTTCTCTCACTGCTTTCATGTCCCTTGAAAATAACCAAAACAACTTTAAAAGCCTCTTCCTAATTTATATTCCCTGCTTTCAGTCTTGGAGTTGTATTCCAATGGCCTCCTTTGATATTCTGAAAACTAAAAAATATTTCCAAATAAAAAATTATATTTTAAGTCCTAGGAACTGGAAAATATATATTTTATCTGAAAATGTTGAGATTATATTATATGAGTGGTAAAATTTTTAACATAAAGAACACTGTGCTAAAATTCTTGTATAGAACCTAGTACTAAAATAGGAAACAAATAAATAAAATAGAGAAACTATGAAAAGGTGTTATTTTAAAAGAAAATTACATACCATGTACATATATTATTATGTCATGCCTGTAAGAGTATAAAGCATTCAATTGCTTAAAATGTCACTTTCATAATGCTAATAATTGGTGTCTCAGTTTATTTGTTGTTTAAACAGTCCATTTTTTTTCCTGTATCCTGCTCATTATTTTGTGTAAAAGTACAATTTTCTAAAACCTAAATAATTTCTGTGCTTCTGGACCTTTCCATACATCTCTAAGCAAACTTTTAACATCAGAAAATACTAAATCTCATGTTGTGAGAGTAAAATAATAATCCAAAGAAAATATCAGTGCTTTATAAAAATTAAAAAAAAAAAAATCAGGAACAGTCCTTCTCTATGATCTTCCTAGGTAATTCTTATAATGGTCCTAGCCTTTCTCCTTGAAACACTACGTTTTACACAGATATTCTTGTGTAAGTTTTCTTCCAGTCCTTCATCAAACAAAAATGATCTATAACTTGGAAGTATTGAGTTCCTAAACTTAGCCCTTCAGCTTCCATTTCTTACAGGAAACTTTTCAATCTCTTTGTAAAAAATCAACTTCTCCAAGTGTCTGAATCAAGCACTGAAAATGGATATATAAAACTGCAGTTATTGTTGTAGCTGCAACCCTTATAATCATTCTGAAACTTTAGCCATATGAAAATGATCCCAGCAAAGAAAAGTATGCAGGAAAATTACCCAGCTACATAATTGGATTTTTAACTCTGTTTTCAATCTCCCAACTGGTTTGATACCGATAAAGCTGTAATGAAAAATAAATAAATAAAATAAATCACCATATATGTATTATTTAATTTTATTTTTCCTATATTTGTTGGTGTAAATTTGGAATCCAAAGTAAAAATATAAGAGAACATTAGTATTTTGTGGCGCTATATCTGTGCTACCTCTTACTCGCATGTTTTTATTGAGTGACTGAAGATTATTAGTAGGATTGCAATTATTGTTTCTTTCTTCCTTATGCTTAACCTTTTTTTATCTCGAATCTTATATTGTTCCGACTTCACTCGCCATGACCCATGTTTACTTGAATGCAGCATCTGGGACATTCTTACTTCTCACAGGCCATACACTTTCCTTCATCTTTGATGCTTCTGGTGTCTTTTTGAACATTTAATTTCATATGAATAAAGTGGTGGTAGGAATAGCTAAGAACTTTATTTAATTTTTCTCAGTTACATTTAGTTTCTGCCCAGTTCTAATTAACTAAAATACTGAACTTTTTTTTTTTTTTCCTGAAATGAAAAATGGAGGAGCTGATTAAAATTCTCATGATCAGGATATTCATCCAGATGAAAATTATAATTACCTGTAATTGTATCTTATTTATGCACAACCAGTGCAGTGAAAATTTGGTCTTGCTTTGAAATCAGGAATAGGCCATGATTTCTGCTGCAGATGATGAAAGAAGCAAAATTTCTTAGATATATGTTCTATATATAAAAGTCTATATCCCTAATCGTGCATATTTTAAAATAAATTAATTTAAAGTGTCTAATTCACACTTCAATCTATTAATGTTTTGTGCATCACTTCTTAGCCCAGCATCTCTCAGTCTATTATCCTTTGCTACTATGATAGCATTTCCACCTGCAACTTGTGGCTGTGAATAGGCTAGTCCTGTTATGTCCCCTAGATACACTGCTGGGAAGAAAGAAACGGTTTTGTGTTGCTTCATCAGCAATACCAAATCTCATACTATATAGTAAACCATTCTCTAGTGGAATAACTTTGCTTCTCAAATAGTGACAGACTGAAATCATTGTTTCATTCCTGATTTAGCAGATCTCTGAACTCTACAGCTGCTGGAATTGCCTTGCCAGCGGGAGCAGGCAGGAAACTTTACAGATGACCTGAAGTTAAGAGTGGCGACATCATTAGAGAACTATCTAGGACCCTCAATTCCACTGAACCAGAGGTTTCCTTCAAACACTTGCTCTTCAAATTGTGCTAGACAGAAACTAACAAAAAACAAAAGATGATCTTCAACAGTTATGAGTGCTGAGCATTACTTAAGAATCTGACGTTTTTAGGGGGGTACCTAATGCCGCATTTAACCTTACACCCTTCTGTGCCTTTTGACATTAGCTGAAGTTTAAATATCACCAGAATAATCATTTTGCTAAGTAATATCCTTTCCCTTCCTAAAAGTCAGGAGAGAGAAACTAGTGGCAGAAGATTTTTTTTCACTTTGTGTCTTAATGGTTGTTTCTGTGTCATTGTCAACATAGAGAAGAACCTAGGTTTCTGTGTTCAGCCTGCAAGTTCATGATAATTTCAAGAAACATCAGGCACTAATTCCTTCAATTCCTTCATATTCTTAAAGCCAACTATATTTTTTCTAAAAAAGGCACTATATATTTAAGATAGCACTTCATAGTAGTAGTAGTATTTTCAAGTGATGGAAAACATTTTACATTTTTCAGAGAATAGCAATATTTTCTTCCATATAAACTGCTGTGATCATAGTGATGCCATGGTGACTCAGCTACAGCTGTATTTCTGTAAGATGGGACTTTGAGAGAATTTTCCTTCATGCCAAGTTTTATGAGGCGTGGAAGATGCAGAGGTATCATGCACTGAAGAACACCACACTACAGTATATGCACATATATATATATATATATGTATGTATAAAGGAAAAAACAACATAAGAGCAGAGTACGAATTTTGACCAAGGAACTAAAATATGTATTGTTCTAGGGAAAAAAAAAAAGGAAAATAATAATCCTGAGCAAAACATACATTTAGAATCCAGAATATGCATACATGTATACAGGAGGAAAAAAAAATATCTCTTAGAGGAAAATGCAAAGTCTTTTGCCCTAACAATACACTTAGAACTTTAAAATTTTTTACTGTTTGATTTGGGAGAAAAGTAAGGATTTTTTTTTTTTTAAATTCAATGAATAATGTGATAAAGAAATATCTCTGCCATTACGAAGACATACACGACTGATAAGTTACTGTATTAGTAATTCAGAGAGATCTTTTCTAAAAGTCCTTCAATAATAGAAATTGAACTTTTATCTATGATAGCCCAAGTGAGTAACCAACAATCAGGTATTATGAACAAACAGCCTTGCACTGCTAGAACTTACACAATTAGTACCAAATGATTAACCTATACATTTGACTAGATAATCATTACAAGGTACATAATTTAGTCTTGTAGTTCTGATATTCAAGAGAATAAAAGAATCAGACTGTTGAGTTGCTTATCAGACTGCAAGACTAAGACATAGGCACTCTAGAAAAATGTTGATATCGTGGTCAGAGCATAACGGAGATTCCACTTTAAATTTCTATTTCAAATTCAGTTTCAAAGACAATGTTTTAATTTACAAATTTCTATTTTTGGGTGAAATTGTGGATATCTAATGGATTTTTGAGCAGAATATTTTCACGGAAGTTCACCTTGACCCTGTAACCTAAAGAAAATGTTTTGCACTGAGTAATGAGTTCCTGACTGTCTTTATTTATATTTAGATGTATATATGTACAGAAAACCAGTCCATGAGTGAGATATTGTCCTTAATAAAGCTGAGGAAGGGCTGTCATTAAAATACTGTATGAAAATACATGAAGATCTATACATACTTTCTCTAGAGTGTCTTTTTTATCTAATGTTGAAAATACAAGGACAGCAAATTCATCCCTTAAAATAAAATAAGGTATGACTCCACCCTCTTCTGAGAAAAATAGCAGGAAATATTCTTATGGCTTCTTGTCATTTCAGTGTTCCCCTTTGACTGAGGAAAAAATCCCACAGTCAAGGAAAACTTTTATACAAGCATTGTTTCAACAAATAAGCTCAATATTCCACAAATGTGAGGTCTGGGACACTGTATTGTCTATTGTTACTCTTTTGAGATGGTTAAAAATTATATTATTTTTACAGTTCTGACATTGTGTCAAAGAAAATTCCTAAATTTTGTAGATTTCTTTGTTTAAAACTAGTAATAATTATAAAGATTTTTACTTTTATGATTAAAAAAAAAAAAAAAGATTATCTTTTAGCTATCACTTTCTTGTTCTTTCTTTTGATTTTCCTGGCAGGCATTTAAAAAGGAAAACAAAGTTCTGGCCATAAGCATAATTTTTTTTTAAATAACATTCTATTTTAAAATCATCATCATCATCCTCATCACATAATATTTGTTATTATTAGAATCATTATTATTATTACTACTATTAGTGAGAGGGAAAAGGTTGTAATTTCCTATCCACTTATCCCACTATAAATCAAATCCTTGTTTTTTAAAACAAATAGATTAGCCTTTTGGTATTTCTATTCACAGCACACATGCTTCTAGGTGACTATAAAGCCATCATCAGCTGTATGATTTAAAATATAATAATAGGAAAACACTGGAACTCAGAAAGTTTTGTGCATGTGCTACAGAGAAGCAAATGACATTGGATACAGCCCTCATAGTATCACCTTCACAATAATGGAATTGACTGATTGCTTATTGTCATGCTCTCAGCTGCACATAGAATGTAATTATCTACACAAAGCTTCGGGGATTTGAAGGTGCAAGCAGAGTAAAAAATATTTTTTTACAGGAACAAGCCATAGAACCAGCTGACAAAAAGTTTTAGCAGCCAGGCCTAACATTCACTTTCTAAGAGAAATGAGACCAAATAACTACACCTTTCTTTCTCAACCTAAATAACAGTATAAGGAGCAAGGAAAAGTTTCTGTAACAAAACCCATCAGATATCTGCTGGCAATATATTACAGCAGAGAGGAAAATGTCCTGATGACGCGGCCCTCTGGAGCCCAGCTAGCTCTGCTCACACTGTGACATCTGGAGGCACCACATCGAGTGTGGGGAATTGCCCTGACTGAAGAACTGTCAGCACGAAACCTTTAGAGCTTAGCTCTAGGGAGGTGGCTGCTGTCAGAGGAGGAGTGAAGAGCAGAGAGGAGACTCTTGAGCCTTGGTGCAATCCAATGAAGCTTATTCTCGGCAAAGGGAGACAAGACACAAGAGCCCCAAGCACTGTTGTGCAAGGGGTTTTATATAGGCAGAAATCAATGAGCAGGAACAATGAATGAACCAATGGGGAATCCTGAGGGGGTAGAATGAGGGAGGAATGAAGGGGTGACATAATTGAATAGGGACCAACAGGGACAAAGGGAGGAGATAAGGGGTCACATGTGCCAATGGGACGTCCAGGATTAGGGGATTTCCAAGGGGGTGGATACTTCAGGGATTGGCCCATGTGGGGATTGACAGGGAAGGGACTAGAACAAGGGGCAGGGTTGAGGTGACAGGGAAGGGACTGGAATAAAGGGAGGAGATACATTGAGGGACAGGCAGAGGGTATCAATGGGGTGAAATCATGGGGGTGGGAACAGGAGTCAACCGTAATATGAGGGAGGAAACAAGATTAAGGGCCGCAACATCCAGGAGTTCCTTGAAGTGTATGGAAAATAACTTCGTGACACAGCTGGTGAAGAAGCCCACCAGGCAAAATTCGCCTCTGGTTTACTGTTTGTCATCAGAGAAGAACTGCTGGGTGATGCGAACGGTTGGAAGCCATCTTGGGCGCAGCAATCATGAAATCATAGTTTTTGATTCTTGTAGCATCAGGCAGAGATGTCAGCAGAACTGTCACCTTGGACTTCCAGACGGCAGACCTTGGGGTGACTGGTTGAGAGAATCCCTTGGGAGGCAGTCCTGAAAGGGAAAGGAGAAAAGGAAGGCTGGATGTGCCTTAAGGAGGAAAAAACATACTTACAGGGACCCGCAATTCCCATATGCCTGAAGACAAGCCAGTGGAAAAGAAGACGAGTCTGGCTAAACAGACCTAGGGTTGGAACATTCTATTTAAGGTCGGTGTGTAGATTATTTTGAAATGATCTCTACCACAGTACAATAGAATTCAAATATATAGTCTAATTATTTTTTTGGATGCAATCATCAAGAACAAATATGATGATGAGTCTTGGAGAAATTTGTAAATAGTGAAAACATATGTTCAAGGTGAATCTTAAAATCTTCAGATACTGTGATATTCTGAATACTCTTTGAGAAAGCCAACCATGACATTCTTTTAGTATTCCACAATAAATTTTGCTTTTCTTGAGAGATGACTGATCACTTTTGGTTTTATATCTGAGTAACTTGATGTCCAAGACATATGTTAAACCATCCATTTTAAACTGTTTTTAATAAGATGTTCCAAGTAATCAGTGCCACAATATAATAGGTATATATTCATTGCCATGTACACAGTGTGGCTGAGATGGCTTGCTCAGTTCCATTAGTTTTGAAAACCATTTCAAAAGCAAAATTTAATTAGAAAATAATTTCATCATGCAGACCTAAAAAAAATACTTATTTCAGCCAATAATCATCATGGAGTTAAAGAAGAGTTTGGGTGGGAGGGGACCCTAAAGATCACTTAGTTTCAATCCCCCGACATGGACAAGGACACCTTCCATTAGACCCTATTGCTCCGTGCCCCATCCATGCTGGTCTTGATCACCTCCAGGGATGGGGCATCCACAACTTTTCTGGGCAACCTGTTTCAGTGCTTTATCACCCTCACAGAAGAGAATTCCTAATATCTAATCTAAATCTACTCTCTTTTAGTTTGAAGCCATTTCCCCTTGTCCTGTCACTACATGCTCTTATAAAAAGTCCCTCTCCAGCTCTCTGTAATCCATTTTATGTATTGGAAGGCTCTTCTAAGATCTTCTAGAGCCTTCTGTCCTCCAGACTGAACAACCCCATTTCTATCAGCCTGTGTTTGTAGGAGCAGTGCTCCAGCCCTCTGATCATCTTTGTGGTCCTTGTCTGGACTCACTCCAATAGGTCTGTGTCCTACTTACGCTGGGACCCCTAGGGCTGGATGCCGCACTCCAGGTGGGCACTCATGAGGACAGCAAAGAGGAGCAGAATCAACTCCTGAACCTGCTGGTCATGCTTCTTTTTATGCAGCCCAAGATACAGTTGGCTTTCTGGGCTGCAAGTATGCACTACTAATCACTATGCAAAGAAAGAAAAAAAACCTCTTGCGGTTTTTGNAAGAGAGACAAGACACAAGAGCCCCAAGCACTGTTGTGCAAGGGGTTTTATATAGGCAGAAATCAATGAGCAGGAACAATGAATGAACCAATGGGGAATCCTGAGGGTTGGAGTGAGGGAGGAGTGAAGGGGTGACATAATTGGATAGGGACCAACAGGGACAGAGGGAGGAGATAAGGGGTCACATGTGCCAATGGGACGTCCAGGATTAGGGGATTTCCAAGGGGGTGGATACTTCAGGGATTGGCCCATGTGGGGATTGACAGGGAAGGGACTAGAACAAGGCGCAGGGTTGAGGTGACAGGGAAGGGACTGGAATAAAGGGAGGAGATACATTGAGGGACAGGCAGAGGGTATCAATGGGGTGAAATCATGGGGGTGGGAACAGGAGTCAACCGTAATATGAGGGAGGAAACAAGATTAAGGGCCGCAACATCCAGGAGTTCCTTGAAGTGTATGGAAAATAACTTCGTGACACAGCTGGTGAAGAAGCCCACCAGGCAAAATTCGCCTCTGGTTTACTGTTTGTCATCAGAGAAGAACTGCTGGGTGATGCGAACGGTTGGAAGCCATCTTGGGCGCAGCAATCATGAAATCATAGTTTTTGATTCTTGTAGCATCAGGCAGAGATGTCAGCAGAACTGTCACCTTGGACTTCCAGACGGCAGACCTTGGGGTGACTGGTTGAGAGAATCCCTTGGGAGGCAGTCCTGAAAGGGAAAGGAGAAAAGGAAGGCTGGATGTGCCTTAAGGAGGAAAAAACATACTTACAGGGACCCGCAATTCCCATATGCCTGAAGACAAGCCAGTGGAAAAGAAGACCAGTCTGGCTAAACAGACCTAGGGTTGGAACATTCTATTTAAGGTCGGTGTGTAGATTATTTTGAAATGATCTCTACCACAGTACAGTAGAATTCAAATATATAGTCTAATTATTTTTTTGGATGCAATCATCAAGAACAAATATGATGATGAGTCTTGGAGAAATTTGTAAATAGTGAAAACATATGTTCAAGGTGAATCTTAAAATCTTCAGATACTGTGATATTCTGAATACTCTTTGAGAAAGCCAACCATGACATTCTTTTAGTATTCCACAATAAATTTTGCTTTTCTTGAGAGATGACTGATCACTTTTGGTTTTATATCTGAGTAACTTGATGTCCAAGACATATGTTAAACCATCCATTTTAAACTGTTTTTAATAAGATGTTCCAAGTAATCAGTGCCACAATATAATAGGTATATATTCATTGCCATGTACACAGTGTGGCTGAGATGGCTTGCTCAGTTCCATTAGTTTTGAAAACCATTTCAAAAGCAAAATTTAATTAGAAAATAATTTCATCATGCAGACCTAAAAAAAATACTTATTTCAGCCAATAATCATCATGGAGTTAAAGAAGAGTTTGGGTGGGAGGGGACCCTAAAGATCACTTAGTTTCAATCCCCCGACATGGACAAGGACACCTTCCATTAGACCCTATTGCTCCGTGCCCCATCCATGCTGGTCTTGATCACCTCCAGGGATGGGGCATCCACAACTTTTCTGGGCAACCTGTTTCAGTGCTTTATCACCCTCACAGAAGAGAATTCCTAATATCTAATCTAAATCTACTCTCTTTTAGTTTGAAGCCATTTCCCCTTGTCCTGTCACTACATGCTCTTATAAAAAGTCCCTCTCCAGCTCTCTGTAATCCATTTTATGTATTGGAAGGCTCTTCTAAGATCTTCTAGAGCCTTCTGTCCTCCAGACTGAACAACCCCATTTCTATCAGCCTGTGTTTGTAGGAGCAGTGCTCCAGCCCTCTGATCATCTTTGTGGTCCTTGTCTGGACTCACTCCAATAGGTCTGTGTCCTACTTACGCTGGGACCCCTAGGGCTGGATGCCGCACTCCAGGTGGGCACTCATGAGGACAGCAAAGAGGAGCAGAATCAACTCCTGAACCTGCTGGTCATGCTTCTTTTTATGCAGCCCAAGATACAGTTGGCTTTCTGGGCTGCAAGTATGCACTACTAATCACCATGCAAAGAAAGAAAAAAAACCTCTTGCGGTTTTTGGGTTTTTTTTAAATATTTATGAAAAAAAAAATGGGTTTTGCAAAATGTCCTAAAGATGCAAAAATTGAGGAAGCTAATGACTAAGAAAAAGCAACTCTGAAGAGGAGATTATATGAAACAAGCAATGTACAGAAAATGGAGATAATTTTAATGCTTTATCTTGTGAAAGAGTAATTTCTTTTTAAAAATCATGTTCAATTATTGAGGAAGAGATTTCAAAAGGGTCAAGGAACAGACACCTATTTTCTGTTGAAAGGCGACAGGTTCTCTAACTCATTTTTGGGAATTCAAAAATCTACACTTCTGGGAGAATTGTGTCAAAACCAATTAACTTGTAAAAACTCTGTAGAAACTAAGTTAAATAAGTGTGGATGAAAGATCACAAGTGTAATCCCCTTAATAAATTACAGCGGCTAATAACTAACCTTTTTCAATTTGAAGAGCCATATTTTCTAAAAAGCATTGAAATCCATCCTGCATAGATCATTAATCCAGAAATAAAGTAGGCAAACATGACTGCAGCAAGATCTGTATCATAAAGTAATTTTCATTTCAGATAGGTAAATGAAGGGAAGAACAGAAGGAAAAGGAAAATAAAAAGGAAGAAAACTTTACCGGAACCTCTACACAGGTTCCCAAACACTAGATGGAAATTTAATTGCTTATATACATTTCATTTTTACACAGATTTGCACACCCTGATTCAGCTGTGAGGCCAAAGCATTAATCCCCTTAACATCTTTTTCCTTCTACCACATGTTAGACAACTCTCAGAGCTCTGACTATCAGCTATGCATCAGCTCATACTAGACAATGGGTGAGAAGGTCAACACCACCAAATAAACTTAATGAAAGAGAGACTCAGTCAATGTGAAGGAACTTGTCTTTGGAAGTGTAATGAATATGTGACCAAGAACCCAGTGAAAGAGGAAGAAAGACAAGAAGGATTGTTATGGGTGGCCATGCAGGATGTTTCTGAGTGAAGAAAACCAGCCACCAATTTACATGTCATGGAAACATCTGTCTTTTAAAATTAATGAGTGCATAACCAAACTTCTGACAAGCGTTTTATGCAGAAATTAAATAAATAAAAACAATTTCCACTGTAATAGGAATTTCTAAATCATCTTGATTGTCAGTTGTTAGCTACATGAAAAATAAAAGGATTTTTCTCCATTGCCCCAAACTTCTGACATCTGAGGAGTCATCTGCCATGAATTGCAACAATTACTGATGTCAAAGGACCAAAATTCAAATGATCATTTAATGTTGTTTGACATGAAAGACATAATTGAATTCTAAACAGTAATGTCACATTCTGTGAAATGATTGCTGCCTGGATGACAGCAATAAACACCCAAAGAGTTGCTTAATTTCACACGAAAAAAAGAGCTGGCAAATAAATTAAATGTATTTTTTTTAAATATTGCTTTAAAAGAACCCAAACCAACAATTTAACAAACCTTCTTTCTTTCTTTTCTTTTGCTGTTTTTCTTCTTTTCTCTTTTCTAGACCAAAAAAAAAAAAAAAATGGACCAAAAAGCAGACAATTAAATATCTGTTCTTACTACCAATTTCCTTGTTTAGTTAAACCTTGCCGCTCCTTCCATATCTCTCCTTGATATTGTTTTGATTATCATGGATAAGAAGGGATTATTCAGGGTTAATGTGATGGAATAATTTAGTAAGTTATGCTTACATTTTTAGACGGATTCGGCTATAACAGCTTGCATGACAGGTTATCTTAAGACCAGAAAATTTTTTGTCATCATCATGACTTTTTGACCATTGTAGTTCTGTATCAAGATTTCAGCTCAATGCATCTTAGTGATGGTTTCAATTAAAATTAATATGTCCTCATTATGCTTAGAACAAAACTGTCAGAGACAGTTTCTGTTGTATCAAGACTAAATTAACTTTAGAATTTTGCTTGATCTGAAAACTACTATCTATGAGAAAAGAAAAAAAAAAGATTTTGAACCAAAGATCATATATTTAAATCGATCATTGTTCTCAGGACATAAAAATATTATGGCTGTGACCTCAGAAAGAGTCTGGAAAACTCATAAATTAATGTGTAGTCAAATCAGTTGTAGGAATAAAGAATTCAAATGCTAAATATAAGTTAATAATATAATATAATATAATATAATATAATATAACAACATAACATAACATAACATAACAACATAACATAACATAACATAACATAACATAACATAACATAACATAACATAACATAACATAACATAACATAATATATATAAAATAAGTTTCACACCTTGCATCTTCTGAGGTGCCCAATCCAAAAGATCATTTGCAGAGCATTATTGCTACATACAGATTCATGCTGTGTTGCATAAGAAGGAAATGTACCTTTTATATAGCTATCTATTGACTGAAATATGGTGGTGTGGTTTCCACAGAAAAAGAGAAAGTTTGATGGTCTACCCTCCACTATCCTGGGTTACTGTCAAGTAAGCAATGGCATAAAATTCCCTTTTGGGAGACTTATCTGCTTATCAAATTATACACATTAAAAAATTACACGATAATAGTTTTATTTAGGAAAACAAGTAAACAGAAAAAATTCCAAAGCAAAACTACAAACTATGGCACTTTCACCACATCCTTAAAACAAAGACTGCAGGTGGTTGTGACACATTCAACAAATTATTCAGGGTTATAGATAAGTCTTCCTCAGCCCAGAGAACTCATATATTGATCCATACAGAGTAGCCAGTATTTTGCGCACACCCTGCTCCAAATTCTGCTCTGGGGTTGGGTTCAAGCCTTCCTAGGAGTTTGACAAAGTCATGGACTATGCTCCAGGATGAAGCTATGTGGACTAATTCTGAAGCATATCTCCACTGACTAATATTAAGGCAATATTTTTGTCCCATATTGAATCCAGATGCTTTCCTAAACCAGGAAAATATTAAGATGAATATTTTTGGGAATATTGACTTATTAATATCATAAGAAGCTTCCACAGATAAACAAAGAAAATAATATGAACTTGAATACTATATTCATCTTCCTTGACTTAGGCACAGCTATTAAATACTATGGTCATATATGGTCATACACTTTCTAAAAAAATTATTGGTGACTGTGCATTGGGTATAACTCAAAGAAGAACCTCTTCTTTACACTTCACACTTTCCTGTCTTACAATATCTATGTCCTCAGATTTTAATAATTTCTCTTTGAGTTTGCTTAGGAATAGTTTCTTTGGAAGCTAATTTTTCATATATACATCCCAATGTATTTTACACAAAATCCCAGTGTGATATGCAAAAAGCCTGTCTCCTATGTCAAATTCTCTGTAAATCAAAAACCAAATGTACATTTTTATGGAAATGATTTATGCAAAGCAGCTATTTGATCCGTAATAATAGTCACATGAGAAAAAACAGTGGAGAAAGAGGCCTGAGAACACATGGCAGGAACACAAATGTAATTACAATCAGCTCGTATTTGTCAGACTTAGAAATACAAAATGTGCATTCACTAAAATAATCATAAAACAAAATGTCCCAGGGTTCCACTCAATTTTATCCCATTTGTTTCTGAGGAACACATAGATATGAAGAGAAAACTAATTCAAACCCAGAAAAAAAATGTGAAAAACTGTGTAAAATATAATCCATGTATTTGAAACATTCAAGTGCTGACCCAGTCAGATTTATTTAAAGCAAAACATCACCTCCTGCATATCCAATTAATGGTTGCCATGGCAAATAAGAGTTCCCACTGCACTCTTATTGCAATATGCATGACAATTGCAAGTATATCACTCAGAAATTTCCATAATGATATTAGCTGATCTATCCAGCATTAGACAATTAATTTTGTAGAGCATCAGGTTTTTTCACAAAAATTAAATGCAAACATTCACATATCATATGGAAATGGATTCCTTTATAATCACTGTCATGCCTTCTCTTATTAAACATTATTCTTAAAATTAAGATTAGGATGGGAGACAGATTTTTGGTAGGTTTTCTGTTTGAAATGGCCATGGTCAGTACAATATTTTGAGCTTTGAATAACAGCTAGTTTTAAAATGAGTTCAGATAAGAATACATGTAAAAAATGTTTTGTCAAGGAGTCTATACTGGCTTGCAAACATTTTTCTTGGTGAAATACAAGTTCATTCTATCTGTTTTTGTAAATATTTTCTTGGATGATAAAGGCTGGATGAGACAGATCCGGCACTTAGCGTTGCCAGATTTGTAAGGCCATCCTAGCATTGCCAGATTCTGTAGGAAATGAGCAGAAAGAGTTTGCTATCCCCGCAATAACATGCTTATAAGGAATACATAAAACAGAAAAGTAAGGATGAGCCTAAATTTCCTCTGCTTTGAATATGGGTATCTTTAAACTGTTGTGACCCAGCGCTCAGAGCTTCTCTGTTAGAAATTTTGTAATGATTTTATTTTAAGCAACTCATTGTGGTGTTTTATATAATCACCATCTGACTCATTGTGCAGTCCAGCCTGGAGAGATAGCTGCCTCCAGGACATTGCTCTCTTCTCTAGGCTATAACCTCATCTTTTAGTGGGACTCATTTTCTATCCCTGTGAAGGTGAGTTTTGTGCTGAAATAAATGCCGGAACTAATCTACCCCAGAGACCCAAAAAATAAGAGCAGTCAAGAAACCCTCTGGTTCAGAGAATCTGGGACAAGGAAGTTCTAGGTTAAGTCCTTAGAAAGGTTTCTGGGTTTCTACACAGTCACGGTTTGAATCTCTTGAGTAATTCTGAGAGAAGGTACCAAATATCTAGGCAATTTTTTCTCTTTGAAGAGAGGAGCTTTCCTGTAACATTATGCTTAATAACACATATAGCATAGTGATGCTCTTTCAACTTTGTGTTTTAGTAAAAAGGCCTCTTCACAAAAAAAGTCTTTGAATCTTCAGCCCCCAACAGGTGAATAAGGAATGTAATGAAGGAAGAAAAAGTAGAGTGGTGTTGGTAAAGTGCTACGCATAGGAATGAATTCTTGCTAAAGGACTAATAATGAAAGTGAAGGACTGGTAAAGCTAGAGTTGACCAAATTATTATTATTATTATTATTATTAATAGCACTGCTGGTAGTAATAGAAATCCTGCAATTTTAGCCGTTTGCTTTTCATAAATTTCAAGAAACAGCTGTGTGTAGCAAACAAAGCATGTGGTCTGTGAAAACAAACTTCAGAGCTCTTAATTTTTACTCCTTTGAGAATGTATTTTTATGACTAGATTCTGGTTTGGCTTGATTGTTTGGGTTTTTTTTTTTCCTAGTGTGTTACTGTTTTTTGGGTTTCTTTGGTTTTTTTTTTCTCCCTCCTCATCCACTGGATCACTTTGGTAGACAGCTTGAAGTGTAGTTATACATGAGAAAATATGTCCAGAATCTTTTTAGCATATTTAAGGCCATCCTATGAAAATTAAGACAGAAACTTTGAAACAGTTCCCTTTGGTAAGAAATGATTATTAATAGTACAATAATGTCTTCAAATAATCATGATCTCTTTGCCGGGAACAAAGAAGGAGTTAATTAAAGACAGAATATACAGTTTAATTTTTAGATCGGTTTTTGACTATATTTGGCATCTGTAAAAATAAAACAAGCCAGAAAGCAAAATTAAGGTTCATTCCACATATTCAGATTCATAGCACTGACCCCAAACCCATCCGAAGCTGGCTGTAGGCAGGAGAAGTAGCTGGAAAATCTGGAGTCCTTCTCAGCATTTTTTACACAGAATTTTGCAATGCTTTTGTTTTTAGTCTTTTGGCACATACTGTAAACAATAGCTTCATTTAGTGATATTCAGCAGTTGGATGGATCATATTATTTTTTAAATGAATGAAACTAATTTTGCTTGCAGTAACTTCTACCACACCAACTGTTGCTGTTATCACTGCTGCCATCGTTGCTGTCATCATCATCATCATTATCAGCATAACTATAATTACTTTAGAATGATAAGTCGAGGAAATGCAGCAGTGGAAATACAAAGTGCCAGGACATAGGGTTTTCCTTTGTCTATGAGTCTTAACAGTATTACATTATTGCAGTCTGCATTGTGGCAAGTTTACTGCAGCAGATTATTTGCTGTCTTTTGATTAGATTTATTAGAATTAATGGTGATTTCTTTTGTTTCTCTTATGAAAGGTGTAAATAAAAGAAATTATATCACCTGTTGACATTTTCTACATAAAACAGAAAATCAGTTTTCGTTATACGATAAGTAATCTAATTGAATTTGCTTCTTTAATTAAAAAGGGAACACCCACAATTTAGCAGATCCTCCTATTATTTCCATCTACTTAATCTAGGCAAATACTTATTAAAAGGCAAAAATAGAAATAGAAAGAGACACTCTATTCCACTGAATTTTAATTAGGTACCTCTGAATATGGTCAGATGTCCATTAGAGTTCAGGTATCAATATAATATGACCAAATCACACTGGCTTGGGGTGAAATTATAGAAAGGTAAAAAAGGGGAAAATGGAGTTAGTACCACATTCTGCTGTTTTATCTCATGTTCAATAACTCAATGCATATAATCAGCTGTCCATTTACAGCTGGGTGATGTGAGAATAGCTGCAAAACAAAAACATCATTAAAATTCACTTCTCTGAACTCCTAGCTTTAAATGTCACTACAAATGTGAATTTGACAGCACTTAAAGTATGACTCTCTGATTCTTAATATTTCCACAGGTAACACAAATACAAACAGGAATTTTTGCCACTGAAAAAGAAAGAACATAAGGCATAAAATCCAGTGTCCAAATCTAATATTCATCTAATATTTCATAAACACTATGGCTATAGTATTTTCCAGTCAAACCACCCAAACACTATGAGAGTACAGAGGTTTTTCTAGAGACAGGACTTGATTTCTGTTTTATGATACATCAGGATTTAGTATACAGTCTTTCATGAGTCTGAAGACCTAATCACCTATTAACACACACATTGTTTAGACCTCAGGGATAAGAAAGTTGTAAAGAAGCATTCTATATTCTAAAACTTTAATCTTCCCAGGTTCAGAGAGCTAAGAAAACTATTTAGAGTAAGTTGGTTTGAGCCTAGAACAATTGATAGTTTTCTTCATGATCTCCTAGAGCAAGACTTAATTGAAGATAAACTTTTTTCATGACAAGTGGAGGTATTCTGGAGTCCAAACATCCCTCATTACTCTCATTAGGCTTCTCTTCATGTCATAATTTTGAGATCAAATATTTTCCTTACCTAGCACTCTGCAGTTCTCTAAAATGAAACTTGGATGTAAAATTTAAAAGTTTTTTTCTTCTTACATTGCTGTTTGCTCACATTTCTCTCAAAAAAAGGCTAAACTTAAAA
Organism: Phainopepla nitens; assembly: GCA_013400175.1. NCBI lineage: Eukaryota > Metazoa > Chordata > Aves > Passeriformes > Bombycillidae > Phainopepla > Phainopepla nitens. Next base: position 643,754 of record VXBQ01003815.1, read on the forward strand.
AGCCTTAATATTACAATAAACATTTCACTTCATTTAAAATGTGAAATTAATCTCTGTGGGAACAGAATTTCATGATAACACTGTCAGCTATAAATATGCAGAAAGGTTGCCAAATTATCCCAAAGAACATTAATTAGAAACTGAATAGCTTTTAATCTGGTGAAGTCTTTGTTTCTACAGATTGACAAAGTTGCTGTTTGAATGTTAAGCAGTATAATTCCTGATAAAGAACATGCACATCTGATCTTTGTCTGGGAAAAAGAAAATATTTCTGAAATAATACCACGGCTTTTATTCAGTATTGCATTTAATATAAATTTAATATATAAAGTCCTAAGCACTGAGGAGTTTGAATTCTATGTTTACACATCTTGTCCAAAAGGGATTAATTTATGTAAGCAGCCGTTGTTAAATGTTTTATTGTTGGCCCTAATTTTCCAGAAATTATAGATAACAAATCACCTGATACACTTGTGCTTTTTTCTCCCTTGCCTATGCACTAAAAGCTGTCTTAAATCTGTTCACAATAGGATACTGAATACAGTGCAAGAGTACATTTAGATCATGAGCCATTGCAGTATGAAAGTATCAAACTAAAACTATCTGTTACTGTAATAATAAAGTAATCAATGAAAAATTTGAAAAATACACAAGGTTTCCCTCATTGTCTGGAAGTCCTTCTGTTCTTCTACATTTTTTATTTGCCCTTTAAAAAATTATCTCTTTATAGTCTTTAGGGCTTTTCCCACTATCAAAAATTAAAATATACCATTATTTATAGCATGGGAGGGGGAGAAAATGTGAAAGAAACTACTGGGCTACTAATGTATTTTCTTCTTTTTCATTTGAGCCTTTACAGGCTATTCCCTAGAATCAAATTGAGCCACATGAGTTAATACCTCACTAATATGAGGAATATCTTCTACATTACTGCAGTGCTTCCACTTTGGGCTACAGAGAACCGTTCTGAGGATCTCTTTTTATTCTGTTAATATGCAGTAAAGAATCATTCAAATATGAATTAAAAAAATCTACTGAAAAGAATCAAAAGGTTTTCTTTAAAAATTAAAAAAAATAAAATTGATAGGAAGGTGACCAGTCTGAGTGGATCATCCATCTATTATCATCTGGATAATACTCCAAATGGGTCCACAAACTGATTTGCCAGCAATGACTTCCCGAAGTAATCTGATGCAATTCAAAGATGGAGAAATTAAAATGAATGAAGGAAGAAGTGAACTATCTGTGTTTAATCTTCAGTTTCATCAGAAATCGATTAACTAGCTGACTTTGGGTCCAAAAGAATTAATTATGCTCAGTCTCCAGTATAATTAACAACACTATGGCCATGTCCCAAAATATTCATTAAACAGTCAGGAACAATATGAAATTCAAATTAAAATTGGAAAAGAGATTAAATAGAAGTAGTCATCTCTAAAAAGAATCATACTACATCTGAGATGAAATCATTTAAGCAATACAAAATATGGAAATACATTTTGTGTTACATTCGATTATCATTAATTCCAGCACTGCAAGCTGGCAGCTATTTTAGGCTCATTACAAAGACTAAAATGGGCTGGAATTTTAATAGAAATCAATCCTCATTGGAATAATGGGAATATGATTCAAACTTACAGGAAGTTAAGTTCTAAAATTCAAGTTTTCTTTTTAATTCTAAGTTCAACTGAGGAAATTTGCATTCTGATATACATCTACCATTAATTTGGAACACTAAGGAATATGCACACAGACAGGAATGCAAGGAGAGAGAAGAGGGAGGAGAAAAGATGGAGCTTAAATATATGTTTTGGAATCCCTATTTTTCAAATTTCTCAAACTTAGTGTCAGTAGCCTGTGGATCTCAATAATGCTGGCATGTGCAATATGGAATTTACTTTCTGTTTTCTACATGTGAATTTGTTTTTCATTCCCTCCTTCTCCCTCCGCCAAAATTTTACATTACTATACTTGGTACATTATCCTTTTAAAGTTCAATACTTTTTAGCCAGTAAAAGCCAGGCTTTTTTTCCTTTGTTTTTTTTTTTTTCTTTTTAAATTCAGTTATTACAAATCCTCTTATTTTAACAATTTCTGTAGAAAGTAATTGCAGCAGTGCAAAAGTAGCTTCATTTAAAGTAAGCATCTTGGGGGTTTTTTATGTTTTACACCAAAGGTTCTGTAGAGGAAAATATTCATGAGCAAATCAGAAACCAAAAAATCTTGTATGATTGTCATTATTTATCAAAATTAAATCTCCTGTTATTTTATAATGTTATTTTAGGTTTTTTTTTTTTTGTCAAAGGCACAGAAAACACCTGGTTTTAATTATTGATTGGTTATGCAGATCTCATTTTTGCTTATGGACTGGTACCTTCATTAAGGCTGTTTAATAAGATCGCATCAAGAAATGTGCATTTAGAATAAAAAAATGTTATTTAATAGTCTGGTATAATGTCATCATTCTGCATGTCAGTTTTTCTCCTCTTTAGTCCTCTAGCTGGCTGAACTAAGGACTAATGCACTGACAGAATTTTGACATGGCATGCAACTTTGATCTTTGTTTCTGTGGTGTGTTAATGCTGGCTGGACATCATATGCCACCAAAGCTGCTCCATCACTCCCCTCCTCAGCTGGACAGGGAGAGAAAATATAATGAAAGGCTTGTGGGTCAGCTTCAGGATAGGGAGAGATCAGTCTGCAATCACAGATAAAACAGACTTGACTTGAGGAAAAATAGCCTAATATATTACCAATCAAGTGAGTGTAGGATGAGAAATAGAACTGAGTCTTAAATAAACACCTTTCCTGACACTTCCCTTCTTCTCAGGCTCAGCTTCGTTCTTGAGTTCTTAACCTTCTTCCTTCCAACAGTGCAGGGGGATGGGGAGTCAGGGTTGCAGTCAGGTTGACTTGGCTGCTTTTTTCTCCTCAGTGGGAGGACTTGTCACACTCTTCCCCTGCCCCAGCATCGGGTCCTTCCCATGAAAGACAGTCAACAATAACTTCTCAACAACAACTTCTCAACAACTTCAGCAACTTCTCCAGGACAAGTCCTTGCCATGGACTGCAGTTTTTAACAAGCTTCTTCAGCATGGTCCTTTTCAAGGAGTGCAGTCCTTCAGGAACCAACTGCTCCACCTAACAGGGCATTTCAAGCAACTGGATGTCTGCTGGAAAAGCAATGCAGCTGGTTGGATTGAAAAGCAATCCCAAGGGTTCCTGGCATGCACCAAGGGTACCTTTCTGGTCCACTTATTACAGAAAGCAACTGGAGAAGAAGCATTACTAGACCTAGTGCTCACTAGTTCACCTGAGCTCATTAAAGAGGTTTAGATTGGTGGCAGCCTAGGCTGTAGAAACTGCGCTCTGTTTGAGCTCCTCATGATCTTGAGGAACAGGGACCTGGCAAATAGTAAATTCAGAACTCAGAACTTTAGGCCACTTCTCTTGGAGCATGGGAGCTCTTCTTCTCCATGTTTAAAAAGTAAGACAAGGCAGGCCAGAACTCAATATGGCTGAGCAAGGATCTACTTCTTACACAAAGAAGCAAGAAGGAAATGCATAGCCTGTGGAAAGAGGATATGTGACCCAGGAAGTGAACAGGAATACAGTTTGAATGTGTAGGTATGGTATCAGGAAAACTAATGCACCATTGGAAAAGGACCTGTTAAGGGATATGAATAATAATGAGGGATTCTTTAAATACATAGGTCAGAAACAAAAAGCCCAAGGAAAATACAAGTAGAATGAAAGAGTGAACCTGCATGATGAATGAGAAGGGAGAATCAGTAATTACAGATATGGAGAAGGCTGAGGCACTCATTGAGTTCTTCACCTTAGTCTTCTCTGGCTGTCAGGTTTCCAATGTCTCTCAAGTACCTGAAACTCTAGGTGGGATTTGGTGGGGCAAAGTTCCTCTCACCGTAAGCTAACAACAGGTTTGGGACCCCATGATGAAAGTAAATAGTCACAAGTCTATGGGATGAGACGCATTCCAGAGTTCTGAGGGAGCTGGCTGATGTTGTTGCCATGAAAAGTCATGGCAGTGAGGAAAAGCCCCTGGTGATTGCAAAAAGCATTAGTCTTATTTTGAAAAAGGGGATAAAGGAAGACCCAGGGAACTACAGATAAGTATGCCTCACCTTTTTGCCTGAGAAGTTCATGGAGCAGATCCTCATAGAAGAAATGTTAAGCCTCACACAAGACAAGGAGGTGATCTGAGGCAGCCAGCATGGCTTCACTAAGGGCAAATTGTTCCTGACCAAACTGGTGGCCTTCTATGACTGACTGCAATGGCCAAAAAAATGAAAACTGACTGATGTCATCTACATGGATTTCTGTAAGGCCTTTGATATGGTCCCATATGGCCCTAAGGTGGAAGGAGCAGCAGAGACACTGTGTCTCTGCCCCCATTTCTGTCAATTGGTGTCACTGGGGGAAAGTAGACAGAGAAACTGGGAGTGAAGTTGAGCCCTGGAAGAAGGGAGGAATGGAGGAAAGGTGTTTATTTAAGATTCTGTTTTATTTCTCATTACCTACCTCTGATTTGAGTGGTGATATATTAAATTATTTTTCCCCAAGTTGAGTCTTTTTTGCCCATGACTGTAACTGATGAGTGATCTCTTCCTGAGATGAGACTGTCCTTATATTTTCTCTCTTCTCTTCCAGCTGAGGGGGGAAGAAACAGAATGACTTAGATAGGCACCTGGTGTCCAGGCATGGTCAACCCATCACAAGGCATACAGAAATTACACCAACAAGTTTGCTCTCAAAAGGAAAGTATTCTCTTCTATGCCATTGCAGTGGTTCTGTTTCCAAGGATTTTCCATTCAAATCTAATGCATTATTCATCGCAATATTTGAGAAACCTTCCCTGATTAAAGATGGAGCCTGCAACACTAAACAAGACAAAGTTTGCAAGACAAACTTACCGAACCTCTGGAAATATTTTTAAAATGCTTATTTCACAGAAACTTAATTAGATTGATTAGGATTAGTGAGCTGTGCATGCGATATTCCCCTAGAGGCCATTCCTTGTCATGGGTTTTCTGCAATAATTAAACTGTAGTAGGACACTCAACTGTAACTTTTAATGGTCGCCTTGCCAAGTAACTACTAGGAATGGAAACTGGAAGATATACTTTCTGAAAGCCACACAAGCTGAGAAACACATTCTTTGAAACAAAGAAATGATCCAGGAAAAGATAAAGGATGCACTGATTTTTTAAATATCGGAATCTTCTGTAACAAATAAGTATGCTTTACAGATGTTAATTAATTATCCAGACTGTCCTCAAGGAAGACTTAATTGCATTTTGTAATAAAAGTCACAAAAAAAAACAAAAACCCACACACGAATAAACAAAGAACCAATTCTTTCCTCATTATGTTTCTGTGTTTAAATAACTAAAAAAAAAAAAATAGATGCAAAATCAGATAAAATCATGTGCAGATCCAGAGATCTAAAAATGCATCAAGAAATATTTGTGGGATGTCTCAAGATCACTTCAGACCACAAATTTTTAAAAGTTATTTCTGGTTTAAGATTTATGAAGACAGTTGTCTTTTTCATTCAACATTCAATTGTGCTCAGGTCTATATGATTCTAATAATAGGGTTATATATGATTCTGAGAATATCTCTCTTCAGAATAACTCTCTTCAGACTGCACTATTATGCAGTCCTTGTCTAACAATTCTTTTCTAAGGGTAATCTGGATATGCATGTGTTGTGTACAGAGTCATTAAAATGACATGACCACCAGATGATTAGTACACTCCATTACTACTGGTCCGTATCAGAATTGGTTGCATGGTTTAGGTAGTGATTTCTTCTACTTCCAGAGGGCATCTTTTTGAGGGAAGTCTAAATGATAAAAACCTGGCCTCATTTAGTGCATTAGCAAAACTGACAAGGTAGTTTGTCAGTCTACACTTAGAATTTCCAAATTGGAAGCATTAACCATAGCATTGGACTTTCTTGCTTTTATATTATAAAAAGAAAGCGGTATTACCCAAGAATAATTACACTGAGATATACAGATTTCAGTTAAATATACTTAGCATATTTCTTTGCCTTGATCTGAATAGATTTCCCTTTGTTTTGCTAAGCATATTTTAACATTAACGCATTCTCTCATTTTTTTAATTTTACTTTGATATTATTGAGAGAATTTAATAGAATGAAAGAATTGTTTTCTTTACTTTGTTATTAATGACATGAAATAAATCTCTCAAGAGAATAAGAAAATTCATTGTTGTCTAATCAACAGCCTAAAGCAGTAAGGCAGTAATTTCACAGTATCTTACATCCTACATATAGATGCTTCAGCAGTGTACATCCCTTTTAATAGATGGCAGCTAATATGAGCCACTTAACCTTTCCCATTTCAGGCTTCTTTCAACACTATATAAAAATAGTCATGTTTTCACGGATCTGATTCTGGATGAAGAGAAAATCAAGACATCTCATATTTTTACTGTGGGGCAGATAGTAAAGTATAAGTCTGTATGGCCCAGAAAATTCTTTTCTAACATTAGATGTAATATTTCCCAAATCCTATTTAACCACGGAACGACTACATTGAAATGTCTTTAAGGCAACGTAAGAGAATTTTGAGTGGGTTGTCATTCTGATGTAACAAGAGGACTTACAAATGTGGTATGCAGCTCCAGGATCTGAACTACTCGCAGCAAAAATTCTTTGCTGGCTTATTTTCTGTTCATCTTGAACAGAAAAGTAGAGCTCTGAAGTACATTTCAAATCTTTTATTTTCACTTCTAATATATTATTTGAATAGTCTGGTTAAAAAGTAAATTATCAGGTAGATTGAATTTAAAGAATGGTCAGCTTTGTACATTGCAAAGCATGTATGACAATCAATAAGGAAGCAAGTAGAAAATATTTTCATTGTTCCAGCTTTCTTTTTTGAGGAGGTAGGTGAATATTTAATTTCTTTCTTCTTTCTCTTTAATACTGTATTTCTACATTTTAAAATATAGTATGCCCACAGGTTCATGTCGATATAGGGGCCATAATCTATAACTAAACCAGACACATTTATTGGAATTTACCAAGTAGAGATGGAAGCCCAGGAAAATTTCAAGCAGCCTAGATAACAGGAGCCCAGTAGTTTTTCACAGTGCAATAGTGAGGCTGCTTATCTAATGCCAGACAATTTCCAAAGCCATTTTGGATACTTGCTGGACTTGTGTGGACAAGTGTGAACGGGTATGTTGAGGGGGTGTTCACGTACTTCAAAGGCTTTAAAATAGGGCTCTCTCTGGACCACATGCACATATATTTGGGAGAATTTGTAGGTAATGTTCCTGCCCAGCTGGGTAATTCTATGCACCATGAAAAATTAACTTTTAGTATATATGGTGCTTTGAAATAATCTGGTTGTCTTAAAGGGCGAGAAAAAGGGAAAGATTGACAAGGAAGCCCTATTAGATATGGATCTTCGAATTCTATACATTCCTGGTAATAGCTCACCTTCCTTAATGGTCCCAGGTATGCCAATATCCCCAGAGTTTAGTGAGACATTGACTTATGGATGTGCTGTGTTATGTGTAGCCTGACTATTTATGCATAGTCTGAAATCCTGCTATGTTATTATAATTTTCAAAATACATATTGCTAAATCCTACTTGGCGTGGGAGCCAGGGGCATTCCACAGCCTCACATTTTCCCTCAATTAATATGCAATGGGCCCACCATTTCAAAGGCAGTTTACATTTTAACCACTGGGGAAAATTATAAAGCTGTAAGGTAATTTCCAAAGTTTGGGTTCACATAAATTGATTGACTGATCTGTGGATGTTGCAAAAAATCTTAGGCCCTGCTATGCTGATCTAGTGAGAGCCACACAGATCCCCTGTTTTTTCTGATTCCAAAGATGTGTAAACCCCAAAATTAATTTCACTTCAAGGTTTATATAATTATGACTTGCATTTCCCGAAACTGGCTTCCTGGGCTTAGCAGTGAGCACACAGCTGCATGTATAAAAGGACAACACACATATACCAAAGCTACAATTATTCCTACAAATAAAACAACAAAATAATATGTCATATAAATTATGTAAAGAGTTTCCTCTTGTTCCTTTTGGTTTTAGATTTCCACCTTTAGAAGGTCAGAACAGAAACTATTCAGTCTTTTTACCATTCGTGGACCAGCAACTGGTTAATAGTTTGTTCAATTCAAATGACTAAACAACTTTTGTCTTAATCGTGAATATGAGGTATTACACTGTTTCTAGGTTGTTATGGTTTGCCATACTAATATACAATACACTCACTTTAACAAAGATTTCTGGTATTCTTGCTGTTCTCTGTGATTGTCTTAATCCTATAAAGTTACAGTTCCTTCTGTAGTTTGACAGTAATTATCTCTACCTTTATGCTGGATTCTGATGTTTAAAAGGCCATAATCTCCTCCCCCAACACTGCATCCTGACTGTACTCAGCAGAGGACAGTGGAACCTGTCCACAAGTTCCACTTGATCTGCTCACTGTCTTTTCAAACTAAAACAATAGCCTTTTGCCAAAAAATGGAAAAAAAGGCAAAGTTGGCATCTACTGGATCCTATGGCAATGAGTTTTAAATTTAATTAAACAAAAATCACTTCTGCCAGCTCTGAACCCATGATCTAACTTTACTAGATGACTCTGAGTTTATTATGAGTAAAAGAGTGAAGGGGTTCTTTCTTAATAATTTTCATTAAGCTTTTTGAGACTTTTGCATCTCTTTCATATCCCTCCTAAAGTCATGTCATTTCACTCTTACACAGAAACTATTCCGGGTCTTTGTGATCTTGGTTGTCCTTGTCTGTGCTTTGAAATTAAGGGCAAGGATGTAAAAAGGAAGGAGTTGAAAACTACATTCATATTCAAGGTGGGAAGGCATGGATTAAACACAGATGAAGGAGAAATAAATTATAGTGGTTGGTGATTAGGCATACAGTATGAGAAGAAAATTTACGTAGGGAAAAGCATTAAGGAGCATTTATGTTGTGGACTATCCAAGCATTAAGTGTTCTATCCTTAATGCTATGAAAATTCAAATACAAAAACATTTGAAAAATTTATAACATTTCTAAAATGAAAACACAATTACTAAAGAAATATTTTCTGGTTTTGAGACATCATCTCTAATCTTATTTAGATAGCTTAGTTTCTTACCTGCTGTTAGTCTTATGTCTTTTCTTCTTTCTTTCCTCTTTTTATAGAAAAACTAAATAAAAAAAAACTAAATGCAAAAAATAACGTAACAAAAATCCTACACTTTTAACCAGAAACATGCCAGAATTTGTACTTAGTATTGTAATACTTTATATCAACATCTGGTTATTATAAAAAAGACATCCTCAGGGATTTCTTTTTCCCTCCAGGTTATATCTGAGATGAATTATATGGTTAATGCTTCCTTATATCCAGAATGATATTCAGTTTTTTGAATGAGAGCAGAGCCAGGTGCTATAAATTATAACCATGATCTTGTTGATGTGGATTTTGTTATTCTACAGGGCTCAAGACCAAAATTTTTCATTCAATTGTTCTGCATTAAAAGCATTTCAATAGAACTTAGCATATTGTCACTCCCACTGCAATGCTTAAGGCCAAACTTGGAAAAAAAAACCACAACAGCTACTGAAGTGAGGTCTTTCAAAAATCTGGCAAATAGTAACATCCTGAAGAGCTGAAAATTACAGCTGATGACTTTGCAGTTGTTTTATTTTAGATTTTTTTTTTGTTTGCAATGAAATGAACATTATTTTCTCTTGTATTTTCTTTTTGTTAAGCAAAATAGGCACTTCCCATATTGCTCCTTGTTTCTAAAAGGAAGTGATAAGAGCATATGTATGTATACACATGAATAATGTCATCAAATCTAGAAATGCTTAGCCTATAAATTTATTTAAATGAAGTTTAAATGTTCTAGATGTATTGTGTGTAGAGCTGTTCATGTGTTTTAAATGTTTCCAAGTGCTCCTTTCTGAAAAGTTTAGTTTATGGAATAATTTGCTCAGATTTAATATTTCTTTGATGGCTAAATTCTGGGATAAACAGACAGTGATAGACACTGATGCTTCTCTATCCAAACTGCAGGAAAAAAAAAGAAGTATTAGTACTTGAGTTTACAGGCCAAGCATGTGATACCTTTAGCAGATATGTTCACAAGCAGAATTTCTCTATATCCTGTTTGTAGACATGGGATAATAATACCTCCAGATCTAAAAGTATGATGCTGGGGAAGGGTATATTAAAGATGTCATGATGCTCAGATACAGGGTAAATCCCTGTCAGAGTTCTTCCCTTTCAGGTGGCCACATACTAGGTTATTTGTTATATGTTGGTATGTATGGGTTTGATTATTTACACCTATATACAAAATAAATTAAATGTATCCAAGCACAATACAAAGTATTAGTGCTGACTGAGCACAGAATGGCCCACATCTCTGCCAGCAAGTTGTCTTGGGTTTCAATTTCAGGCAGCTGAAGGAATACAATCAGGAATGGTCCATGGACTGCCCCTTAGTACACAAGCTACAAAGTTAAAAACTTTTGAAAAATGCAAAGATATATCAGATAATTATACAATCCTTATAAATTAAAGTTACTTAATAAAAACATAATTGTTTAAACATTAAAGGCTTCACCTACAACTGAAGTGCTCTCACATTATGTATGCTCCTGATTTGATGCAAAGGAACAAGTAAAATGGCCTGATCTAGGAATACCTTGTCTGAAGAAAGGAAGATTTACAGAAGGCTTTAAGCTATAATACAAAAAGAGATGAGATCCTATTTATGTCTTGAATTCTCAGCTGCCACTTAAAACATAAGAAAATTTAAATAATTTTTTAAAAAAGTATGTATTATTCAGGCATTGCTTTCATCTCACCTTCTTTCAGATATAAAAATCAACTGATTGTCTTGTACTTCATCTTTGGCTCTTCAGAGATTCATACAGGTTCTGTAATACATATTCCTTATTTTCAGTGAGACCATTAAGAATCCATAGCGTTAAGGAAGGAGATGTTAATATACACAAAGAAAGGAAAGTTTAGCTAAAAAAATGAAATGCGAATTTACATTCCCATCATATTCATAGTATTTTTTTACATATTTTTCTTTCTTTTCTTTCTTTTAAATTAAAAATAGGTTTTCAATTTTAAAAACCCACACAAAACAAAATAGACTTTTAATTTTCATTCTTCAGAATAAAAAAAATTATCATTCCATATTCACAAAAAGTTGAAATAAATTTTCCAGTCACCACTATTTTTCAGGATCATGCTGGGATGTTTCTAAAGCTGTTTTTGATACCTGCCTGTAGATGATTCAAATAATTGATTCTCCCATACTTTACAGTACTAATATAAACAATATGTTTTAAAATATATTTTCAGAACTTTCCACAATAAAAATGATACAATTATCTTGTGGAGTACTAAAAATCTGTTCCTCTTTCATATACATTTTTTTCTAAATAGGAAATAGTAAATCATTTAGTCTAATCAGCATATCACAGGCCAATAATTACTTCTAGATGTACATTGGTCACTTGTTTATTGATAAAATTTTTAGAAATAGTTTTTATAGACTTTTTTTTTCCTTTAAAAAAGATTAAGTCTTGTTCTCCTGTTTATCCCTTTTCACCACAGAGAAAACACAGTTGCAAGTATTGCAATTCTTTCTAATCTTCATAGTTAAATACTTTGGAAGGTGCAGAGAAAACACTTTTTTGTGAGACGATTCCCTCTCCCATTTCCCATACTTTCATGTCCCACCATTCATTAAAGCCTTTCAGCCTGCTACACATCACTGAACTTCAAATCATCAGGAAACAGCTTAAATCTTCAGATGTCATAAACCTGAAATATTCTTTTGTTTATTAGAAAAAAAGCCATCTTTAAACTTATCACAAAAACTTAAAGAAATCCATAATTTCATGGGTGTTTTTGTTTCCTGAGTAGTGGGAGATCAGACTCCAAATCCTTTTTTCAATATTTTTTAACAAAAATGGAAATTACGAATCCCAGCAGCAACCTCAAGAGAAAAACTTATTTCATGACAGCCTGAAATAAGACAAAGCAAAAGAGAAGCTCTGGCTCTGTAATTTACCTTCCCTACTACTCCCTGGCCCCTACCCTTTATTATATGGCAGACTGATGATTTCTTTTCCCCAATTACGAGTAGTTCTCACCAGCTTAAGTTATTCAACACAGCTATTATTTTTGTGATTTTTTTTTTTTTAACTTTTCCAGTGCAAATGCAGTACTCTGATATATGATGGTCACTGGGGACATTGATTTGCTCTCTTTTTATTTATTTTTCTAACTGTATGACAAAAAACATTTTATGTGAAACAGAAATCTCAAGGAAAATACTTTTGAAGATTCATATCTCATGTGAATGGTTATTTTTCTAACAAATATCTGCAGCCAGGACTTAAAACTTTGTCAGCAGAGATGCATTCCTAAAACTATAATTAGATTATATTTTTTTGTGTGGTTAAGAGAATTCAGAAAGCACAACTATTTGAGCTAAACTTTTGTCATCCATGTTGCTTCTAAATTGAAAAACAAACATGGACACATTTTGATTTTGATGAACCAAGTATTTATCTGTGCTGACAGCCATTGTTACATTCTATCCATAAACCAATAGAATTTTCCTTATATGGGTTGACATGCTAAATATAAATACAAAAAAAATGAGAGTGTTCATAGCAGAAAGCTTGACTGATTGTTAAATACAGAGATTATCAGGCATCACCTTGAAGGAATGGTTCCTATTTTGAAGTCTCAGGATGCATTTCCTTACATTTAATAGATTTATTCATTGTCATTTTGGAGCATCTGGAAAATGATTCAATCAACATGATTTTCATGCAGTTATGATCAAAAAAACAGTATATCAAGCCATGAAATTGCTTCTGACAAAGAAACTTCCATCATCTCATAACATATTATAATACAAGTTCAATATTTGATGAATAAAAGAAGACTGAAGGAACAGCTGTGTTTGAAAATCCAGGTTTCTTTCTTCCCTTCTGCTCGAGCAGTAAAATAGTACAGAATGAAAATTTTGAAAAAACCAGTTTCTTTCTCTTCATTAAATCTAGTAATTCAAAGCAAATGAATAAGGTACCACTGTGCAGAGCCAAATTTAAATCAAAGGCCTAAGATGTTTGGCAAGGTATCTCTCTGGAAAAAGAAACTACTCTGATATGCTAATATTGTAATGATCTATACACAAGACCTTTGTCACTCAGGACACTAACATTAACACTTGCTGAGTAAATGATTTTTAGCAATTGTAATTTCTTTTTATTTGTTTTTCTTACTAAATTGGGAGTGTGAAAGAAGAGTTCATTATTATGTTTCTTTTTGGCAAGCAAAGAAAAAATTTGCATTATCCCAAGTGGCCTCCCTATTACTTTAAATTGTTTACTAAGGCAAAAAAATGAACTTGTGTTGCAGAAACACAAAGTAGAAGAAATAGTAGAAAAATAACTCTTTTCTGAACTGTGTTTACTACTCCACAGCTTATATGATTATATTGAAACTTTATCAATAGATATTGGAAGTAGCATAATTAAAGTTGTTATTGCACTATCCTATAACAGTACTACTTATACATCACTGCATTTTTCTTCTATTAGTTAAAGTAAGTTTGCAGACAAACTATTTTTCTCTGACTTGAGTCTCAATTTGGTATGACGATTCCTAGCGCAAAAGTCTGCTGAGATTGTGTGTACTGACTGATCTATAAGGGTGCCAGAGTGGTAGGAAGGACAGATTACAAGTCACAGCCTGATAACAGGGAATTCCAGAAGGCAAACTGCCAGCTTACTTATCAAGAATAATGACATGGCACATCCTAAATATAGCTGTCCCATACCGTATCGAGTTGAGGTAGAAGAAATATCGGAAGAATCAGATGTGAATGGAGTAGGTAGCTATTCCAGAAAACTTCAGAACTGGATGGAGTGATGATGGAGTGACACTGGCAAGGAAAATTTATGAAGGATATCCTACTCCTAGTTAGAAGCAAATGAGCCCAACTCTAGTCTAACATAGGAACTTCTACACATATAAGATATGAGCCTAGTCAGATGATCCTTATGAACTGGTTGCAAACATAGCTTGGCAACTGTTGTTTTTTTTTTTAATTGCAGCCCCTATCTGCACGTATCAACTCTCATTGTACTGAATCTCAATTCATCTCTGCTCAGAACCAGAGTGTTAACACCAGCTTCTTTGTAAGAAGTGGTGCTTAAGCCAAATGTGAACACAGCCTCACGTTGTGTGCTGACACCAGATCTGTAGTTAGGGAAATATCATCTTTTGGAGTCTAAAATTGGCTTGCATCACAGAATTTCTCATAATATAGCTTTTCAATTATGCAGAGCTTCCTGATTTGTATAATCTTTAGTGTAATCAAGACCTACTAATAAATCATATATGCAGTTCTCATTTTATTAAGCTAAAACAAGATTATTAGCATATTCCTGAACCATTAAGGTTCTAACTGTCCCATTCTAGAAAGATAAATATGAAAGCCTACATTCCCAGGTATAACAGTAAAGATGCTTGTCATGTTAGCTTTATCTGGCTGTCATACCAGCATAAAGCAATATAATTTCTAACACACTGACAGAAAACCAAAAACTTTCTAAACTATTTTCAAAATATTTTTTTGTACAAGTTTACCCATCAAAGATTTACAGTAAAAGCATATTTCATTTGAAAGGTATATCTTCCAAAAGAAAAAAAAAATTAATTCATGAAGCAGTTGCAGCTAACAAGCAAACTGCAAGTGATGTCCACCTCAAATAAAGGTTAGGGCTTGATGTGTTTCAGTGACCTCAGACCTGGGGGAGTAAGTTAACCTACCTTTGGAAAAAGGATGTACCACTGATAAAGGCAGAATTTATGGGCCACAAAGACATCTGGCAGAGTCCCAAGATAAGGAAGAAATTAATAAAACAAACTCAGCAATTGTGCTGAAATCAGCTCCAGATGGGTAAAAGGTAATTCTGATCTCTAACCACTGATCCACAGACCACCAACCCAAGAAACTCCCTGACCCAAAAAAGAAGAGATAAACTGAGCATGCAGACTAATTAGAATGACAAGTGAGAGAATCATCAATGACCAGAAGATAGAATACAGATTAAGAAGAGAGCTATGTCACTTGTAGCCAATGAACATTAATCCCTTTGCTAAAATGTACAAATGGTTAAAAGCTTTATAATTGGTGTACATGATAGGTGGAGAGCTCCGCCACGTACCTCAGCACTGAATAAAGTAATGCTGCCTTTATAACCTAAAGAACTGCTTGGATATTATGTTTCCTGGATTTTCAGTGACAGACACTGGGGAAGGGAGGAAGAGCTGCAACACATCAGCTGCAGCACATCAGGCTGGGTGCTGCTGGCAGCCACCCCATCAGCATCACCATCTCTGCCTGCCTGGGGCAGACAGAGCTCTCTCATGTGGGACAGGCGGCTTGCACAACTCTCCTGGCATGGGAAGACCTGCCCCAGGGGCATGGATGTGGTCTTACAGGGTCACAGGGAGCAGGATATGTCCAGGCAGAGCCCCAGCACCACATATCCTACAGGAGGGTCTGCAGGCAGGTGTTCAAGCACTCCCCAACAAGCATGTGCACATCTGTAAACCACATGGCTGGGTCTATGTAGGAGGAGTGCACATAACTGTGCAGCATTATACCTTTGAGGAATTAGTTATAAAAGACTGCTTAGAAATTTTTAAGCATTTATTAACATTTCATAATATCTGGTCTTGTGATATATCCATTCTGTCAGTGATATTGATCCTGGATGAATTATTCAATGTTTGCAAGTTAATTGCATGTCATTAGCAAGCCAATAAACCATTTCAGATATGATTTGGTTAAAACTATATTAACTGAGCAGTTTTGCTCTGTGATAGCAGCTGTCTTCATTACCATAAGGCATTCTGAGATAATATCAGAAAAGACTGTCTCTCTAAAATACTGGAATGTTTCTGCTGGAGCATAGGAAATCCCCAAGGAGAGAAATGAGGTTTGCAGCAAAATGACTTGTGGATATCTGGATAGATCTGTAGACACAGTAAACAGCACAGTACTCACACTGTCTTGCACAACTTAATCAACCAGTACTTTATTCCTGAGGAGGATGTTTATGAAATGCTTTGTTAAAAAAATATCCCCACAAATATTCTGTTCCATCCTTCATTTTATTTCTACAGAACTGCTACTACTTAGGTTACATTAGTAACAAATGGATATGTGACAGTACTTTAAATTGATTCCTTCTTGATTGCAAGATTATCCATTATTTACAGTAGGATCTCTGCAGTTATGGACTTTAAACTGTACCATCTAATGACCTATCTGGTTTAGCACTAAATGTTTTTACACTATGGGTTGGATTTTAGTTTGGTTTTGCTTGGTTTTTAAATGATAGCAGGAGAGAAACCTTATTATATTCATTGCAAACAAGGACCCTGGAGCTGTATCCTTTTCCCCCCAGAGATAGTTGGCATTTTATTGCAACAAATAGCTAAAGATACCTTCTATATTATGAATGAATTTTGTATGGATTTGTTATTCATATTTTATAAATCCAACTAAGCTTTAAAATTGCTTTACAGGAGTAATTTTTTGTTGTTGTTGTACCCAAAAAACCTCCTGATAACTTCCTTTGAGTGCTGAGGGCAGAGTAGGACATAGCTATGTTAAATTAGTTATATTCAGAGTAACTGTTCCATGTAAGTATAAATGTTTCACACAAAAAAACCCCACAGCAACTGTAAAATAAAGGATTAGTCTACCACTAATTCTGAACCTGTCAGTTTGTTTTTCTTCATAATTCAAGATTTTTTTGTATTTTACTTCTTTTTGTACATTTTGTGCAATGACAGGAAGTTTAAAAGTAAGACCTTTTCTAATAACCCCAGAGAGAAAAGAAAAGAAAAAAACATTACTAGCCTTAGAATAATCAGTGTCTCTCTTGGCATGATATTTCTTTAATCTTCTAGTACGACAAGCATGATTTTAAATAATTTAAACCGAAAAGATATCATCTGGAAACCACTACAGGTGGAAAAAGAGTCCTTGCAGTAAGCATTAGAGAAGTAAAATTGCAGTTAATAGCTAAGTTAGTCTCCAATTGATATTTTCTAATAGAGTTAAGACCAAAGATAATAAATACAAAATCAGAAATACAAAATTTAAGCTTAGAAGTTAATTAAAAATATACATTTTAAACTAAGCCCCTAATATTTGCTTTCTCTTTTGTTTCTTTTCAGATTTCAAATGTAGTTAAATCGGTACTTACAAACCTTTGCTCATTTTGAACTGTATTGTTTTTAGTGCACTGAGTGCCAAAAAAGTTCCATTCAACTCTGATTCTTTTCGTTTGGATATTCTGTTATTGGGGGGGAAAAAAAAAAATCATAGAATCCCTGAGAGTGGAGTCAATCAATTAGATTTTACCAATCAGGTAATTCAGAAGGCTGTACAATTTTTATCTAACAAAGTTGTAAAAGTTCATGCTGAAATAAGGTTCTAAGAAAAATGCAACAGTATTTTTAGTCATCTTTTATCTAACTTGACTCAGAAGGTGTCTTGTCATAAAAAAGCTCTATTTAACTAAGCAGCATAAGAACAGTTTCAAGTGGTCAGAACTAAAAGTCCACCAAAGCCAGTACCTTGTCTTCAGCAATAGCTACAAACAGAAAGAAGATGCAAGGTATGTAAGAAATGGAAGAGATAGATTACTTTGTTCTTGAGAACTTGCCTATCTTCTAAGATTTGTAGCTCTGAAAATTCTTAGGCCTGTCCTAATTTCTATGCAACCTATAGTGGATTCTATTTAATAAATTCATTTCATCTTTTGTCAGCACATGGCACTCTAGCAGCCATGCTCTCTGTAGGCAAAGGATTAAAAAAAAAGTGGCTACAGTCTCTTGTTTTGACAGACTGTGGTTACTAACTCCTACAATGAAGTTACTAGCATTAAAATCAAATCAGATGAATATGATTTTTCAAAACCAAAAAGATTCAGAGTGTGGGTAAAAATTGAAAGAGGAGAAATTTAGGCTGAATATTAGAAAGAATTTATTTACTGTGAGAGTGGTGAGAGACTAGGACAGGTTGCTTGGGGACGTTATAGATCTCCCATCCCTACCAGTGTTCAAAACCAGGTGGGATGAGGCCTTGAGCAACCTGATCTAGTGGGAATATCCCTGCCCATAGCAGAGTGGATTGGGACTAAATGATCTTTAAGGTCCATGCAAACCTCTTAACATCCTATAATTCTATGAGAGCTCACATTCACTTAGACCCACTGATATATGGACAATCCTGTGACTACATTTATGTGATTGTGTTTTGCATTAAGGTTGTCTCCTGTTAATTTAACCCTACACAGTCTTTCTGTGGTCAGATTTTACCCTTGAATAATCCGACAAATTAGGAAAATGCCAATGGTGAATTAAGCACAAGAAATTCTGTGATTTGTCCAAATCCTCATAGTAGGAGCTGGTTACAATTAGTGATAAGTTTCCTGGGGCTTATCTAATGTTGTTGTTATTAGAATACTTTTTCTGTAAAAGGAAAACAAGAACTTCCATGTTTTTTATTTTTTTTATTTATTCCAGCCTTTTTTATGATCCTAGTATGATGTAAAAAAATCAGTTTTTCCTTCAGCAGAGCAAAGCTGTTAGACTTATTTTGTCCTCATAGATTTTTTGGCTGAGATTAGGACAGGTTGATGCCTTGAGAATATTGTTTCCCTGCTTGCAGAGATACATTCACTCATGTTCTCCTAATTTATCTTCATAAAAGTATCATCTCCCAGACATCTTATTCCCTTTCCTATTTTCTAATATTTTCCCTTTCCAAAGCATTCTAAAGAAGACAGCATTTGTTCAACCTTTTACCAAAGTCCTCACAATCTTTCTTTATATTTTTCAAGTTCATGTCCTTTCTCCTCTTGCAGACAGATAAAGCACAAGCCATTTGTCTCTTTTGAAACTAATTTTTTTTTTAAAATAAAAACCTCATGGTTGCAGTATGAAAAACAAAAGTTACTTGCATGAATGAATAGGCTCCAAGAAACAATTTCACAGCTAAATAAGAAGTCACTTAACTTAGGACTTCAGTGGTTACAGTTTTCCTTTCACACAGCTCTATTTGAAAATATCAGCTAAGTAAAAGGTACTGGTAGAGTTGGTCTCCCTCTATCTCTTACGTGAATGGTTTGATGTCTGAGCCCCACCATAGCAGATATTTCTCAAGAATGGAGTCCACTGAGACAGTTTTTAGGCTTTCCTTACTCTGGTATTCCTTTGCACAGCACATGCACAGCTGCACTTGACACAGAGACCTAGACGGCATGGCAGACTGCAGCCACAGGTCTAGGAATCATTAGAAAACACACCTTTCAGTGCAGTTTACCAACACAGGTCCACTTTCCAGGTGTAGCTGGCAGCCTGGGAGAAGCTGTAGCACCATTTTGAAAGAGATGTTTAAAATACTCATGATGTTTAAAATACTCACTACCATCATGAGAGGTGGCTCAAAGAATGTAATGTAACTGAAAGAAAAACAGTTTCACAGAATGGATTGAATCCCTGATCTTAAAGAGAAAGAAAGGTAAAAAACCAGTCATTGCTTTCTTGTGTTGCCAAAGAAGATGTCAAGAAAACATCTCAAAATATACAATGAAAAAAATTACAGATTTTTTGTTTGTTTGTTTTAAGGACTATCAAAAAGAACATCTTGTTTTAATAAATAATTTTAAACTTATGAGGCACAAAGGTAAACTAAGAGATAATGGCACCAAAATTAGCAGTGTCCAAGCAATATTTGGACAACACTGTCAGGAATATGATGTGATTCTTGGGGTTTTTCTGTGCAGAGCAAGGAGCTGGACTTTGATGATCCTTGTGGTTTCCTTCTAATTCAACATATTTTGTGAATCTACGACTTAATTTACCAGGTGAATTATACGACCAGTTGTATATAGGAATTAAAATTTCTGAGTTAACGTACAATACAGAGTGGTTTTCAAGACTTTTTAGGACAGTAAAAATGTTGATAAGGCTTGAGAATCCTAAAGGTATGAATCCTACTGAATTTGAGTATTGCATAACTATTCATGTGAGATGATTATATACTTAATATCAGCATTGATTAAAGTCAGTGTCTTAATATATGCAGTTGCAAAGATAAATTTCTTGCCCTTCCACTTTCTGGCAACCAATCATATTTTAAAAAGGGTTTATGGTTTTGTTCTTTCCTTAATTTTAAAACATGATAAAGAGGACGACTGCAGAGATGTAGTTCACCTACAGTTTTTCGAAGACACATAGGCACTAACTTGTGGGTTTTTTCTCATAAAAGGAATACATCACTATAGATTTATACAAAGTCAGCTTGATTCACTTTCAGAATAACTAAATGAAATTGATAGCTTTAAAATAGATTTTATCATAATGGGTTTCTATTTAAAAAACATGCTATTTATCACTATTCATATTGTAGACTTTTGAGGTCAATATTAAGATGCTGGAGGAAATCTAATTAAAAATCATCTTGCATAGCCTTCTTTGCAAATTGGCACACTTTCCCTACTGTAAGGCCTGTTATTCTTTTATTGATTTAATAAAGTAGCATGCTTTATTTATACAACCCACTTCCTGAATGTGTGCTCATCTGTAATGGTAATTTGAGGTTAATAGAACCTGTATGTTAGCATTGGTTCAACTCAGCCAATTGCTATTACTCTTTTGAGGTAATAATTTATTCAGACAAGCAATACTCAGCTTTCCCACCTGAGGAGCTAAAGTATCTCTTCAGACATTGACCCAGGGAATTTTTGAATTCAGCCATCCTAATTTAGATGGCAAAAAGAACAAATTAGAATTTGAAATGCTGGCATTGTAAAATTTAGTAAGAGTATAATTTAGGCTGAAAAAACCCCAGGTCTTACTACAGAGGACACACTTAGATGTGTGGCACATGCTTGTGAGGACCAGAAAGGCAAAGCAAAGCTTGAGATGTCACTAGTAAAACAGGAAAGATAACAAGAATTTGCTCGGCAAGTTCAATCCGTTAACAAGAGACTGAGGAAAGGATAACTCTGTTGCACAACTCGGGAAAAGACTGACAAAGGAATGGTATCGGAAATATAGTCTTTACTGCCTTTTCTGTTTCAGTCCTTAGAACAGATCAGCTGAGACTAAATAACTGCTAGAAAGCTTGTAACTTCAAGTGCTGAGGAAACAAAAAGTACTTCCTTTTGACCTATTTTTTTTTAGATAAAATTGCAGAGTCAACAAATCATTTATCTTGGCTTTCCTAAAGATTACAGTGGAAAGTCATGACACTCTGATAAACACGAAACAGAGAAAATTACAACAGTGTGGGTGGAAAGCTGGTTAGAAAAGATAATCCCAAAGAGTAATTATCAATAACTTGTGGTTATAATGGAAGGATTTCTTGATGGCTGTTTCACAAGGCATAGAGGATGAAAGAGAATGTATATTATTGATTTTGGTAATAAAAAAGAAAATCTGGAAAGGACTACAGGGGCACTAGAGGACAGGATCCAAGTTGTCAATAAACCCAAATTTGTGAAAGAAAATAAGTAAGGAGGGAAAGAAAATGTCCTGTGCCTGTGCAGGAACAACTAACTACAGAAATATAAGAGAAGGATGGGCAGCAAAATAGAATAAGAATAATGGTTTATAGGGGATCACTAACTGAAGAAGTGACAATAAATTCACATACTTACTAAAGATAGCACGTCCTGTATTGGGATGTATTAGTACCAATTCATACAACTCTGTTCAGTCTTGGTCATTGTACTTCAGAAAACGTGTAAGTCAGTGGGAGAAAGTCTAGAAGAGAGCAGTAATGTTAATCATAAGTTTTAAAAATATGGTTGATCTAAGAAGAAAAGTTGAAACCATTAGGTCTGGTTTACGTTTCGTTTAGACTTAGAATTACCCGGAAATTCTTTGAAGAATGTCTGTTCTGATCAAATGATGATATTGCAAGGTAGATATCAGTTATATTTTAAATATTTTCATGGCAAGGAGCCTGAAACACCTTTTACACCTCCCTTGTGTATTATTTATTCATCAAAGCTTTGTTGTAGTTGAATTTGATTTACTCTGGAAAATAAATTTTATTTTTAAAATCCCTTCCAGATTATATTTAGCTTTAGTGTAGTCCTAGAAATGTGGCTTGTTATTGAGAAGCTGGAGTCAACAACAAAGAAGAGAGGCATAACTGCCTGTATCAGGCCAAGATTATCTTACCTGGGAGGTTGCCACATGAGATGACGAGTGGAAAAAAAAGGGGTGAAAATGCTGAAGGAGTTACAGTTTTAATGAAAGTGGTAAGCAACAAAGAGCTTGGAGGGGTATCAGGAGCAGAGTCAGTGTAAGGGGTTCGCTCCTTGAGTTTGGTACTACTGGTATGCAAATTATGCCATAGAAATATCAAATGTAATTAGAGGCTACAAGGCTAAAATACTGAATTTACTGCTCACACAAATGACACGGAAGCATGTAAGTACACCAAATTCATACTGTCATGGAGAAGGTAGGCAGAAAAACAGGGCAGTAATAAATACGGTGTATAACTTTGTGTTAGTCCAAATGTCAGATTATCCTGAAAACTTTTAGATCACAGCATAAATCTGGATGTTCAACACTGGTGGTTTAGATTTGCATCAGATAAAATAGTATAAAGAAACTCTAACACTATTTTCAGACTCTGCTTATTAGATCTCAGTTTTGGGATTTTTTTTTTTACATCTAAATATCTAAGTATCTAAACAATTTAGAAAGGCCTGCATTTTGTCTAAAAAATGCAAAGATATTTCTCTTAGGTTTCAACAAGAACAGGGCTCGTAACAACTCCAGAACAATATGCATTTCAGCCTAAAAAGAGCTGTGTTGTATTCTTTAAAGCTAGAGTACGTCTTGGAAAGAAATGCCATTTATTAAAAAAACAAACAAAAATAACCAAAAAAAGTGAGGGTATCTACGTGTCAGAAAAACTATTGCAGAACTGTATACACCAGCCCAGAAAATTATGTTTCATTCAGACATCATCATTCAATAGATGGTTTGACTTCCCTTTACCGCTCCCCGTCTTTATGCTAAGGTTAGCTGGACAACTACATTTGATGCAAGTGCCTGAAGGATAATTCTAAGGGTGAGCCTCAAATCAAAGTGCAATTCTAACTGGAGCTTATTGTGTTGCTGCTCTCAGGAATGGCTACATTGTCAGAGATGCATTTCAGTGAAAAAATAGTCTTGTTCTCTTCAATCTTGATCTGTTGATCTCATTGGACTTTATTCATAATAAATATTTCTCCTTTTTAAAAATAGCACTGAATACAAAAAAGGCAATGGGAATGAAAGAAATGTGTTCCACTGACAGTCACCCAATTTTCTGAGATATTATTCCACCTTGGGAAATCAATTTTCAAAAATTAAATGAGTGCCTATAGTGCAAGACACAGAACCAGAAGGTTAGTTTTGTATGTTTTCCATAGTCTCATATTTCAAAAGTATTTTTAAATCATCCTAGAGATTCCTGAAAAAAAATAGATATTGAAACACATAATATCGAACAGCTGCTGTGAAGAATAATGCTCCTTATAAAATCAAACAAACAAACAAACAAATGTATTAGTATAAAACGTGCTGAACCATGGCTCTTTTTCCTCTGAAGAATAGGAGGTCAGTTTTGTTTTAAAAATGGAAAATTAGAAAATTTCAAATCCTTGTTTCCTTTTCAGTATAGTTTTCTTTCATATATATCTAATAAACTTAGCCAGTATAAAAACAAGAGTCATAAATGTATTATATTGAAATATCGTTATATGTGGGAATTTAGCCTTTTCTCCTGGACCTGATTAAAGTGGCTGTGATATTTTTGTCTTTGACTTGGATGATACATCTCACCCTGTCAGATTTCCTTTTTGGAAATGAAGTTCCTGTTGCAATTGCATTTTCTTTTACATTCATCAGTAAAAATAATTGCAGCTATCTGTTACTAAATCAGTTGCCAAAGAGATCAAGTTGTCCTTATTCAGCTTCTTGGAGTTGAGAAAACATTATTTGTTATTAACTCTATCTTGAACCCTTCCTTCTTATCCTCCACTATGGGCAAACTGAATCAGCTTTTACCATGGAACATTTTATGATACAAGCCATTAAATGAAAATAGGGCCTTTTTGCTTCATAAATCTGTTAGAGCAAGCACAATATCATGATTCATGGACAATGTTTTCTGATTTTATGTGTGGAAAATATGCAGTATCCCAATTTATCTGCCTATGTGATTAGATTCTTTCTTCCTTGGGTTTCTCAGTTATACTTGACTAATCACCTAGATTAAATTTAGGAGGTATTATGTAATAAATAAATAAACTCCTAAAAAAGCTTAGATCTAAGTCTATGTCTTACATGCAAAATCTCTATTATTTTGTTACGACAGTTTTAATACATAAATTTATCAATGTATTTTAATTTTATTCTGCTCTTCTTTAACATCTCTTAAGAAATATTTCTCAGAAAATTGAATGCTAAAACCAGAGGTATAGATTTTGCTGGTATATGTTTGAGGAAAACCCTGTGAAAAAATATTCATACAGAGAACATCAGAAGAAATTTAACATTCAGGGGAAAAGCAGGATATGATTATGGAATCAACTAGGAGCAAATTGCAAAAACTATCTCCAAATATACAATATTGTATTTTTCTTGTTTTGGAATGAGAGAAATTTGAATTCTTGTCTGTTTATTTCTTACCAAAGCCGTGAAATTGTGTGGTTTTTGGTTTTGGCAGGGAGATGATTTGACTATTGTTTAATGTATATGCACAGCAATCAAGGAAATTTCCCATCTCAAGTTCAAAAAATGAATGTTAAAAAAAACCTATTTGGAGGCAAGAGAATTTCCTGCTCTGTGTAGATATAACATGAACATAGTCTGCAAACCCTCGCTTCAGGTTAGTATATCATTTTCCCATCATAACATTCAAATATTGTCCCAGGCATGTTTTGTTTCAGATATCTTTGTTTCAGTTAGTATTCACTGAAGCTTAAAAGAACTCCTAGAAAGACCATATGGATAGATCTATTTCCTTATTTCCAAAAAGAAAAAAAGAAAGCCCCATGCTGACTTGCAACACGTCCCGCCTCAGGCTTTTGACTGCAGAGCCTCTGTCCCCTGCTCCTCATTTTCTCTGGGCTGTGTGGTTCTTCACAAAAGCTAGGTCATTATGCTTATTTCTCAATTTCTCACTGTTTAATCTTTGATAGTTACTGGATCACATCCTTTCCTTCTCTGCATCCATATTTTCATGGAAACAGAAAAAGAGTGAGTGCAAAGGGATGGGAAAAGGACTCCTGCTTTTTGTCCTCGTTTTCCAGTGAAACCCTTTAATGTCATAACACTGTGGAAGAAAATGAAAGTTTATCCCAGGAAACTCACTAATTAACCAGGATATCTGAAAGCAAAGGATGCAAAAAAGAAGAGGGATACTGATACTGTTCCATTTCCTCATTATTAAAGTACCTGCAGAAATTAAGATATCAGTAATTTTTGCATGTTTATTTAAGTTTTGTGCCTCTGATCAAAGAGGCAACTCCCTGGACAGCAGATATTATACATGCACCTATTTAATTTCTAGGTATAAAATGAGAGGTTATAGAAGGTGAATATTTTAAATAGGAAAGCACAACATCAACATATCTGCAGAAAAAAAATGGCTACTAGGCAATTCTTTTGACTTCCCAAGCAAAAGAGATGATTACTACCCACAGTTATAGAAAATAGAACTCTTTCTTCCAGGACCCAGGAATCATCTGGTTCATTATCAGCACATCAAAAACTGTTCATACTGTTCAAATTTCTGTGAGAAAAATGATATAAAGTCATTGCCCTTTGCAGAAAACTGAAGGGATGTTTGTTCATTGGAACAACATGATTGCTTTAAAAAGATGTAGTACTTTGGAGAAATATTAAACTCTCTTAGAAAGGATACCATGTAGAGTACATTCCTTCCAATTAACACTAAATTAGTCCAAAGCACACCAGAAGTCAGTCTAAGAAGGTGGCGAAATACAAAGAAGAGCGGTAAGGAAGGAAGAGACAGAACCACCCGAAGAAACTAAGAGATTAAAATGCAAGGCAAATTAAAAAATCCAAACCACCACAACCACCACCAAAATCCCAAACTATCAAAATCCCCAAAAAATCCCAAAGAAAATCACAATCCAGATAAAAAATTGAAAAAATTCATTTCATTCTGCCAACAAAAGATTTTTTTTCTTTTAATGTGAACGAGAGAAAGTCTAGGAGTACTTGGTACTTTAATACAAAGAAAGGAAACAAATGAAAGGGCAACTTCTGGATTCTGATATTATCCAAAGGTTTGCAATGTGGTATTGTGCTTTAGGAAATAATTCTGTAGTATAAGCAGAAAATATTAATCTGAAATTTATTTGAAAGCCTCTTGGTGAATATCTATGCTACCATGTCTGTGGTCTTTTCAATAAATTTCTTAGTATTCTGACAAGCTTCTGTGGCTTCTTGGATTATGACACTGAGCAGTCCAACACATTACCATGTGCTTCACTTTTTGCATTTCAGACATGACAGTCTCTTCCCTTTCTTGAGAAATGGGTTAACTGTTTTTGGGTGCAATGTTATACTAAATAAAAGCACTCATCTGACATCCCACTTCAGAAAAGCATTATCCCTCCATCAGAATGGGCTTCCTACAGATAGCAGGGGTTATAAAGCCTCATTCAGCAAACAGAAGACCAATTATTTAAAAACATATCAAAAAGCCTCTCCTTGTCTATCTCTGTCTCATCTTATGTAGACTGTCTTTTTATGTGCTTTGATGTTCTGTTCTGCCGTTGCTGAAGTACAGTTCTGTAGAGCTGTAGGACTGCTAAGGAAACATCCCAGTTTGACCATTGAAAACATTTTCTGTCAGTCACAGTCCCAAGGCCAGAGAATTTCACTGCTGGGACTGAAGGTCTTCCAAGAGGGTGGGTCCAGTGCCCCTCTTGACTCCCCACACACCCCATTCTCAAGGTCAGGCCAGGTTTCCTTACTAGATTGATCCCATATTTCCCAGGTCAGAGTCTCAAACGTCTCATTCCATAAAGCAATTTATTCACAATGCAGTAACACAGAAACAGCCACAGCTGGTGCCTCTGAGGAAGGACCCCCAATAAAGAACCCCCTGAGCTTTTATAGCATCAGTCTAACCACTCCCAAATCTCCTTCTTCCAGTGAGTTTTCACTCTTTCTATGTCCCTCAGTATCCGTTCACCTGGCTGGCACCACCCACTTTGTGCCCTTTGTTAATAAAAGGGTTGGCAGTTCATAGCCTCTTGTCTCTCTAGGCTTCCACCCGGAGCTCAGCCTGCATCTCAATCTGCATCTCGAGCTGCAGTCTGGAAACCCGCCTACCTGCTCCAGATTATTCCTTAGCAGTGTTTTCTTTTATAAGAATCTCCCATGCTAGCCAACCAAAGGAATAGATTATTAGGATAAAGCTGAAATGTATATTATGCCAGAGTGGCAATATTATATCTTAATAAATAACTTCATTATGACACTTGAATCTCAAGCAAAAAAATTGGACAGGAAAATAGTTTCCTTATACTTTCAAACCCCTACACTGAAACTGTTCCTGAAATCAAGTAGCAGCAAACTCAGGTGGCTAGAAAATTAGTTTCCATGACCACCAAGGAAGCATGATGACAACCAGTCCTGGACCACAAGAGAAAAACAAACAAAAAAATGATCAGGGCCTGTCCTGAGATTTTAGCCAGGACGAAGCATGTTGCACAGAAGAAAACCCTCTTTTACAAGGTAAAGATATCAATACAGTCCATTCAAAATTGTTCACTGGAGGAGACTGGGACCATGTCCCCAGTACTTATAAAATAATAATCATTGAATTCCACAGAAAGATATTCCAAAGTATCTCCAATACAGACAGAAACAATTTTGTATCAAAATCTGGATAGAAATAAGAAGGGATTTTGACGGGAAAGAGATAAGTAAAATGTCTTTCACCAATTCAAGTATCACAAAAATATGTTTCTTACTTCTTGATTTAGGAGGACGTGAATTACAGCAGCATTCCTCACTTCATTAGTCAATCTGCTTGTTTTTTTTAAGGAAGTCATTCCATTACAGCTTCAGTCAAAAAGGATTTTCAGTGTTTCTGTTTCTCAGAATAAAATCAATGGCTGTGAAAATCAGCTTGCCCTTGTATCCTTTTTATATGTTTACTTAAGCTCCTTGAAAGATCTGAGCTATAGCTGATTGCTCTTAACTGCATTTTACGATATAACATCTAAAAATATCTTTCATAAGTTATATGTGTTTTAATAGAAGATAAATTAAAACTCTCATAACAAAACACAACAACACAATTGTTTTCCAACATAGTCAATAATTTTGGTGGGTTTTTTTTTTTATCAGCATGTAACATAATTTTTTTTATTAAAAAAATAAAAAAAAAGGAAAAAAAGGTGGCAGAGAAACAGCTCCATCTTTTTTAATGTAATCGTGGGTATGAATCTTTGGTTTTGTTTCAGATTCCATTGAAAACATTGGCTTTTTCTTTCCTTCTAAGATAGTGGTCAGTAGAAGAATGTGGACCTGACCGCAAACGGGTACATCTGAACACTTTTATTTCACATATAAACATCATTATACCTTTATTAGTTTGAAGGTTGGATTGGACCAACCCTTACAAATGATGTGTAAAGAGGCTTCCTAATTTCCAATGAGCAAGGGGACACCATGGGGAGAGAAGGAAGAGATACAGCATACCAAGTTGGGCAGTGCCTGAAACCCTCCCAGTGGCCTCACCACCCAACAGACAAACATCTGTAACATCTGCTCAGAAACAGGCAGAGCCCTCTCCCATGGGATGGGTGCTGCAGGCAGCCAGTGCCTCACTATTTGTAGGTGTTACTTAACAATCTCCAGTCTCATGCTTTATCTCTTGTACCCGTGGTATTGATTCCATACACATACTTCACCGACTCTCAATTAATAATGTGCCATTACTAAATCAATAAACTGTTTCAGTTCTAATTTTGTTTCAACTAAGTAAACGGAGCAGTTTATCTCTCAGAACACTTAGTTGTTTAGTTTTAATTTGTGGTTTTTTCTGTGTTTTTTTATGTTGTGTCCAGGAATTCCAATCAGAGAGTTTGGCTAGACATTAAAAAAAAAGTAGTAGAAGAAATGTTATCACTTTTCAAGTATTTAAGAGTTTCAGGGTTTCTTTTCAAAAATGCTGCTTTATTAACATTAATGTGATCAACAGATGTAAAACATAGAAAAGTTTATTCTCCATGCTTATTTAATATTATTTAGATCATTAACTATGCTTTATCTTATTTTCCATTTTTCAGCCCGGTTTAACAATATTTTAAGCATATTAGAATCCCATAAATATTTTTCACAATAGTTTCCACACAAAATTTAAATTCCTTATTAAATCTATTGAAACTCAATAAGCATCTCAAAAGTTAGGTTAGCTTTAATGTTACATTTAGAACTTACATCACATGCATTTCCTTAAGTCTGCATTATCAACGATTATTCTAAGCTTTTTAATTGAGAAAATAATTTTAATCAAGATCTAGCCTAGCCAAGACTTGGTCATACATGTTTAAGAGTAAGCTGCATGACTGCAGTTTCATTCTACAGAAGCATGCTTTTGTTTAACAGAGCGGTAATGAAGGAAAACATAACTTTACACATTTCCTCAGAGAACAAAATGTAGCCATGTCAAGGTATGCTATTGCCTAACATAACATAATTTTCTATGTTGTTCTCTAGCTGTGTGTTTGCACTAGGAAGCCCTGATCGAGAGCATTACATTTTGCTTGAAATATTAAAAAAACAGAGCTAACAATGCCCACCTGCAGGACTCTGTAATTTCATTTCTCAGGTCTAAGCAGTTAATGTCTTTAAGAAACAAACATTTAAATCTATTATTCTAAATCATAATTCAGAATGATATCATCCTACTACACATACGTTTTTATTATTATCAATGCATATGCCTTGAGCCACTTTCATCTCAAATCAAGACTATTAAAACTAAGAAAATTTAATTACATGCAAAGTCAAACGTATTATTTATAATTCATTTATTGCTTCTAAGGCTTGAGTTATAAGCACTCATCTACTAATCTGGATATCTCTCCTATAAATTACACATCACAACATGCAACAGTTCATCTTAAATACATATATCATATCTTATACCTTCCTGTCTTGATTTTATGCCTTTGAAATTATAACGTTGGCACTTCCTCACCACTTCCTAGAAAATTATAACACCTGTCCTGCAGGTTACAAACACTAAAGAGCAATGATGTAAGAAACAACCCTACACTCCATTTCTTAGCATTGGTAAATTCTTAGTCCTTTTGCTCCCATGTGTTTCTATGACCTGCAATCAAAAATACCCCACATTTTTATCAGCTTCCTTTCTATATTTGATTTCATAAGGATTTCTTATACCTGCCTCAAAACAAGCACAAGAATACGCAGGTAGCAAAGCCAGAATTTCCTCTTTGTTTGTGGAAGATTTGTCAGGTATTTGCCATACTAACAGCACGGCTTCACATCCCACCACACTCCCTGTCCAGCTCCAGATTTTCACATCTGCTTCACTATGCCCTCAAATATACACACAGCTGCATAATAAAAATTATATGGATTCAATATTCTTGTCTTGTAGTTGCTCTGCTAAAATTATTTTCACAATAAGACACTCATTCTGAAACTACTGGGATGGGCTTGATCACACAGTTTATTCCAAATATTCAAGTTCAGAAGAAGGAGAAAAAGATGGTTGTTATCTCCTCCACACTGAATGCAGAGTTTTGTTGATGTACTCTAATCATGCTGCCTGTGAAATCAAGACTTAAAGACAGATGTTCCATTATCTGTTTTTCACAGTTGAAGCAGTAAAATTAAAAAAAAAAAAAAAATAAAATAAGTCTCCATACTAACCATGGTCCCATCAACCATAGTCATATTAAAGAGAGGTGTGGAAAAAAAAAACAAAACTCCAGAAATAAAAGAGGAAAAAAAAGAAAAAATGAAAAAAAAATATAACATCATTCTATGGAATTCAGTTTCTCACAGTCTTTCTAATAACATATATTAAAAAATGCCTGAAAAAAAACCCCACAGATGTATTAACTCTTATTCTTTAAGAAATTAAATAGATCTCCAAAACAGTATTTCTCAGAATATGAACTGTGCCACTTTGACACATGGGAAGAACTTTGTTAATATACAAGAGGAATGAGATTCTATGTGAGGAGTGCTGGGTGACACAGAGTTTTGGCATTTCAAGGCCAAAACTCTTCCTGCCTCTGCTGAACATAAGTGTTGAATTATTCACTTACATATTGGCAAAATCTTCCTAAAATTGTGCATGGAGTGCAGATGCCCACATGCAGGCATGGGAGGAGCTGTGCCCTCTGTGAGGAGACTCTTGGGATGCACCACCCTGGACACAGCTGTTTCCAGGAGGCTCCAGCCCACCCATCACAGGGCCCAGCTGAGCCACGCAGCTGAGGGGTTGACACCTCTTGGAATGGGTATTTAAGAATGGTCAACATGCCACACAGGGTAGCACAGAGTGACAAAGGAAGAAAACTACTCTGAGAAATGCTCCTGCAGATATCCAGGTCAGAACAGAACAAGTTGGGAGAGGTCCTTCATGAGCACTACAGAGATTACCATGCAGATCATGGTGCAGGCAGCCCATCCACCAGCAGTTCATGTAGGATGTGGTGGACCTGATATCCATCTGTAGCCTGTGGAGGACCCCATTTGGCAGCAAGTGGACATGTAGTCTGTGGAGGGCACACATGGAGCAGGTTGCTGGCAGAGGCTGTGGCCTGTGGATAGGACCCACACTGGAGCAGTTTGTGAAGGTCTATATCCCACAGCAGGGATACCTCGCTGAATCAGGGGAAGAGGTGAGGAGGAGGAATAAGTGGCTGGGAGAAGCTGCTATGGACTGACCAGGACCTCCATTCCCCTTACTGCTGCACTGCTCAGGGACTGGAAGAGACACAGGAGCCAGAAATGGAGGAGTGAGGTTGAGCCTCGGAAGAAGGGAGTTGCGGGGAAGCATTTCACAGGTTGACATTGTTTCTCACAATCCTACTCTGTTTTTAATTAACAATAAACTACTTTAGCAATCTTCTTCAAATCAGGTCTGCTTTTTCTGTGATGGTGATTGGTAACTGGTCTCCCTGTCTCTCTCTACACCTGCATGTTTTCTGTCTAAGAAACGTCTTAGAGTGCCTTCTACTCTGTCCTGTTGAGGAGAGAGTGAGCATCTGGGTGGGAATTTGGTAGTGAGCCATCCTTAACCAACCACATATTCTTATGTCTTTTGTATGGATAAGGAAACAAAATACACTCCTTACCTTTTGTGACGACTTGGAAGCAGAAGCTGTCCTTTCACACAGATACTCCAACAATGTGAGGAAAGAATTTCATCTTGTATTCAACACAAAAAAATCAGTTGGTATATTTTGAATTTTAAATATTTCAATTGATAAACACTGGCTTTTATCCTTGTTAACTAATCTATTAAAACTATATATTTTGTCTAACATGCACAGGTAATATATATATTTGATGGGATACAGAAATATATGAGTCTTATTCACATGTGAACCTCACAAGACAAAAGGGAGAAAATAGCAACCTAGAAAGATTGAGGAGGGAGCATCTAGTTTAAGAGATGGAAACAAGCAATGTGACTGTGCCTCCATGAACAAACAATGCATACAGAAGCTCAGAAAGAGCTGAAAACCGCTCTACTGCACCATGGATATCTCAGAACAACAGAAAATTTCCATCTCAACAGAAAACATGAAGCAAAATGCCTGTATGATTTTATTTACTTCACAATATTCAATATAATATTCTGGACAATATATGTGATGAATAACATAACAGTTTCAACTTAATGTTGCATTGGGAATCATCTTCCAAGGCACTGAGGCAGAAGGTGTATTTCTGTTAACAGCAGAAATGGGTATTAACTGAAGATGAATAAAGGGAAGGATTCATTTGAAACCAAAATGATAAAACCAAAATCAATAGTAAAATGTATTCACATATTTTCCTCATTGTGTATTGATTATAAAATCTAAGCTGTTGCTTCTCAGCACAAATTAACTTTCATTTAGAAATATAAAATAAATACAGCAAATAAGGGTAATGAAAAGAAAATTTTCAGTGATAAGTGTGGCTCTTACATAGCTTTTTCAAAAGAGTTTGTTAGACCAGCTGCACACTGGATTACAAAAGCTGAAATGAAAGCTGAGCAAATCATATCCAGATATACAAGAATATGGGAACTGAAGAAAACCTGTGAGACAGAGTAACTGCATATTGAAGGATACAGTTTGAATCCCTGGGTGACACTGCAGATAAGTATGTAACCATGCAATGGATTTATCTCCTCTGTCTAAATCATCATAACTAATTTTTGTCAATTCACTTTCTAGAAATGCTAATACAGAACATTTTCTAGACTTTGTCAGTCTTTCAGTTAACTGATACTGATATGAATCGTGGTTTAAATTTAGGATGTTTTTTTTTGGTGATATTTGGACCAGTGGCACTATAGGGATTTCACAGAATTCTGATAAAAGCACTGAACTGTATAAAGCACAGAACTGCTTTATAGATCACTTGCTTGGTGAAATATTTGATGTTTTTTATTATTGTAATTACACAGATTGGTAAAACATATATGGGCTAAAATAAGGTGTCTAGAATGAAATCTAAGGCCATGATTCATATCATCTATGCTTTAACGGATAGGGAATAAATATCTAATGTAGTTATCCTAAGATACCTTCACAGTAAATAGAAAGGAACACAAGCATGCATAAAGCCAGCCTTAAATATCTTGTTCACACTTAACTGTTTACCCAACTTTTAGATGCCTCAGTTAGATGGGATAAAGCCTGTCAAGAATGAGTTCAAAGGATTTACTCTAAAAATTAGGAATTTAAAATAAGACAAAGCTTAAAATAATGCAAAATTAGGTGGGAAAGAATATTAAATATTAAACAAATGGTGCTAAACAGTAGAAACCAGTCGCTAGGAAGAAGTAATGCAAATAGACTGAATCAGTGATGGGATTACAATACATAAATTCTTTCATCAAAAGGCAATAACAGCATTCACAGTAGGATAATGATGCTCGAAACTGGAAATTAAACACTAATAGCCTGCATATCTAATCTTTGACCTCTCCTGCCACCCAAGCCAAAGCTCATATTTATGTACTCTATTACCATGTGTATTCTGTGGTCCGAGAGACATTGCTTTGATATTGTACAGTGCAGTGTAAGCTTTCATCTGTTCTGTATAATCACAGAGCTCTCCCTAATGATGTATTTACATAAAACATATTTCTAGCCTCATTTCAATAGTGAAGTCAAGGAAAACTCTCAGAGAACCCATGCAAAACCTTAGAAGTTATTTTTACTGATGATGGTAATGAATGTTTCATAATACATATCTTGTATATTTTTGATTGTCTGGCTTTCTAAAATTGAAATGAATATGTATATGCATCTCTATTTCATGCTGTGTTGTTCTTAGCCTAATTGCATTTCTACTTTGACTTGACTTCTGTTTCTGAAGCACTTAATAAGAAAAAGTGTATATATTTATATACATTTTTTTGTACCAATGATTTTAGATAAACTGAATTTTAAGAGAAAAACATTCTTGATCCTTTACTACTCACAATTTAAAAAAAAATACCAACAAAAGCAATCACAAAACCCAAAAAATGTTAGTGGGCTATGTCAAACAAAATACAAGCATTCAGTCGTGTATATAAAAGTAAATATGCAGTTGATTTTGCACAGATTTCTAAATTTTGCTCTTTGTTTTGAAATGATCAAATTATTTCATTTCCATAGACAGTTCATGAACAAAATATGAAATTTAGAATTTGATAAGAAATCAGGAAGTAGCAGATCTGTTAGTGATAAAAATTAAAGAGAGAGAAATATTATGCATTTAATAGTTCAATAGTTCTAAAGAACTCTATTCCTTAAGAGTAGATAAATACATAAAATTCAAAATTATTAATATTATCAAGTATTTATGACTGCAAAGCTCTTTTGGAATAAGATGGCAAAACCTAAAACTTACTTTGTGCATTTCAATTCCAGAATGACTAAAAAGTTACTTTAGTCTAGTTCAGACAAAAGAGTGAGGAATATCATTAGATCTTGAAAGAGTGAAAGAACAGCATGCTAGAAAGACAAGACCAAAAAATACAATTAAAGGAAAAAAGGGAAAAATCCATAAAACATTTTTAATTTATGTTGGTTTTCTCTTACCCTGTTGTTAGAATGTTTAAAAATGGAAAATTTCTTATTGATTAAAGAAAAAAAACCAAAAGTGATGTATTAGTTGTATTAAACAAATTCTTTCAAGGATTTTTATTTTAAAATAGTTTAAACTGCATATCCTCTCTCAGTGAATGAAATCAACTACATATGTGCAACCACACAAATACTATTGGAATTTGCAAATTTATTTTTTCCTCCTATTCATTCTAGAGTTTCCTCCTATTCTTCTAGAACTTTAAGTTAAAAATAGAGCATTTCAGTATCTCTGCAAATGCATCTGTTTTTAAATTAATTTCCACAATAGCCTAAAGAATTATTGCTTGCTTTTCATTCAAAATATAAAGCAGCTTTAACTTTGTGTGAAATTCTGTGGAGTGCCATTTATAACTCCTTAAATTGATAATTCCTGTAGACCATCAATAAACAAGATTCTATGTAACAGGTGTTTTTTGACTGTAAAATAGCAATTATTTTAAAACATTTCTCATTTCAGAGGAAAAATGCAATACTGCTAATGAAGCAAACAGTTCTGTTTCTTTTCAACCCTCTTATTTTTCTTCTGACTTGAATGTCAAAGAAGTGGAAGTAGGTCATCTGGAAAAATTAATAAAAGTTTAAATGTTGAGGACTGAGCTTTTCATCATTTCACTAAAAAAGGGGCAGAAGACTTTTAGGCATGAAGATGCAACATACATTACTCTGTCCATCATAAAACTTTAAAAGTGCATTGAAATAATAATAAAAAAAAAGATAATGTGGCTAAAACAGAATAGAATATATTTGCTCTATCTTCAGTGCATACCTTCAATTAAGATTGTACAGTTGGTATTTTTTTTTATAGTGACACAAAGAAGACTATTCATAAATACACACACACACACACGTGTATATGCACACTTACATCCTATATATCTAATATAAGGTGTTTTTAGTGTAATATTCAGGAAGATATCTATTAAGTTTATGGCACAAAAATAACCCTCTTTAACACACTGTAGTGGTTTGGATTTTGCCAATTTTAATTTTCTTAATTTTTTGTTGCAAAATAGGATTAGGAGTGAAAACAAGAATAAAACCTACAGACTACCTCTCCTCCCCTCCCCTCTCCCACAACCTCTTCTCCCTCTCAACAACATGCAGAAACACTCCAGTCAGTTACCAACTTAAGAATAGTTTTTTGTCAGTTCACTCTAGGGAGAGGAGTCTCCCTTTGTCCTGCTATAGGGACTTCTCCACAAAAAAGGAAAAAACAATTCTCTCGTGGCTTCACTTCTCACGAAGGGCAGCCGCCCGGGAATCTGCACTCGTGAAACTCCTCCCGTCTCCACGGCTTTTCCACGTGCCCTGCGTCTGGGCCATGTCAAACGCACGGGGTATTTTAAGGGTGAGCTGTTCACAAGCAAAGGTTTCTCCTCATCTATCCTTAAAGTCATCTCCATCTCTGGGAACAGAGGTCCTCTTCTTCCCTTGGGGCAAAGGATCTTCATCACTTTCCTCTCTCTGTTCATACCTCTTATAAAGCCATCTGTTTGGTCAGCACAAGGGCTTTTGCTCACATTCTACCATTTTGAACACTCCACCCCCCATATATTTTTCTCCATGGTTTAAAGGGATCTTTAGAGTATTACAGTCCACCCCCATAGCTTACAAAGGAATTTTCAGCCCTTCACGGCGTCTCCTCTGTCTCCTTCCATCAGGGACTTGACTTCTGCATCACTGACTGTGACATCTCCTCTCCGTTCTTTTTTTCCTCTCCCTCAAGGGAGGACTGACGGTCTGTAGGTTTTATCTGAGCACTGAAAGAGTTAAGACCTCCGGTCGGGGAATGCCGGGCTGCGGCCGGGCAGGAGCCGTGCCCCGATCTCGGGAGGCCGGGCCGCGCTGGGAAGGGCGGGCCGGGAGAGGGGGCGGGGCCGGCCCAGGCCTCACCCGCCGCCCGCAGCCCTGTCACCTGGTCTCACGACGGAAGAGAAAAGGAAAGTTCCTGCGGTTTGCCCGCTTCAAAATGTGAATTCACAGAGGCAAAGCAAATCCTCCAATCGGTTTCTCAGGCTGTCAACAACCAAACCAGCNTTTGAACACTCCACCCCCCATATATTTTTCTCCATGGTTTAAAGGGATCTTTAGAGTATTACAGTCCACCCCCATAGCTTACAAAGGAATTTTCAGCCCTTCACGGCGTCTCCTCTGTCTCCTTCCATCAGGGACTTGACTTCTGCTTCACTGANGAACCAGCACACGCACATATTAAACATCAGATGTCAAGGCTCTACTATTTCTTTATACAAATTACCAGGAAAAAGGTATTTTTGACATGACCCACTATCTCATTTCTGAGATAAGTATACTAATACATTAAAACAGAGAAGGAAAAGAGAGAAAAGGTTTTGTCATTTTTCCTTCAAGGAATAATAAAATTCAAAATGCAGAATATTTTGTACTTAATTTAATAAAGCTGTTTTCATTTGAGACATGGAGTAGAGTCAGTGGTGTTTAGGAGAACAGATTAAATCACTTTTCAGATTTAGATGGTAGTTAGCCCAGAGAAACAGTCAATAATGTTGGAATGAAAACTTCTTTCTTATTAAAAACACAACTCATTACTAATTATTAGATACATTATTTCACCTGCTGTGAAGAAGCTGCCAGTGACCCCAGTGCGATGAGGCTTTTATGTCTGTTTTCACAACTGATTATAAAGCTTCTGTTGCCTGCTCTTCAGATTCACTTTGCATGAGTTGAAATGGGCATTATTAACAATATTGACACATACATCTTGAGCAAGACTGTTGCATCAAGCTTATTTCAAAGAACCAGCCCAAAGAAATTGTACTTGTTATCCCTTAGCAAATGGGAAAACAAATCTTTTTTTTTCCCACATGTGCATTCAGTGATTCAAATCCATAAATTGTTAATTAGTAGAAACAATTATGTAACTAAACTGTATCTTTAGTCACATCATTCAATAATGATTCATAATTAAGAAATATTTTAACCAATACCATCATTACTGAAGGATCTACAAAGCTCAATCATAATCAGAGCTCCTTAATACTACTTTTAATCACGAATTCCTCTCACTTGTCCTTAGACATCTATAAGTATGCTAAAAAGAACATTACAAGAAAGTCTTGCTTTCTATCATGTCAGATATATTTAATTTGTTTGAACGCATCATCTTTTTCCTCTATGAAGTAGTTCAGAAGCCTAGATGACTACAGCAGACTAGATATTTAGATGGTTAAATATCAATGAATGAGTCCTACCTGAAAATGGACTCTTTCCTCAAGAGAGTTTATGTGTAAGTAAATCATATCACTAAATTCCTACTGCAGAATGGCTCCAGTAGGCATTATGCCTTGTTTTGATGACAATATTATAGTAATCACATATATTATAGTAGTCATAGTTCAGGGAAGTGATAACTTGAGAGAGTACCCAGAGCTTCCCCTCGAAAGCTGTCTCCAAATCAGATGGGCGCTGTGGGTGAATGTAGGGAAAGGAGTACTGTGCTACTGTAATCTTTTCAATCCAGCTACACCTGCATTGTCAGACCCTCAAAGAAAAGGAACTTCACATATCCTCGCCTTGCAATTGCTGGTCAGCCAGAAACTTCGATAATAGAAACATTACTGTGTTTTATTTTTACCTCGAGCTCTAAATTTAGCTGCAAATATATTTGATCAAACAAACACTTAAGAGACTTATGTAGTTTGGTCTGATCTGTTTTAAATCTCTGGGATTCTTCTCTAAAGAAACTGACTGAATAATTTGATTGTGTTGTATAAAGTGTCTGCTATTTTAGGAGCTAAATTTGAAAAGTAGACTTTATTGTGCTGTTGCATAACATATAAATACATTGATACAGGAATCCACATCTGCTCATATGCACAAACAGTGAAGTTATACTACAGAGTTAATCTTTGAGCTACTAAAACTTGTAGAAAACAGATTCAATTCACAAATCATTATTACAGCACTATGCAATAAATAAACAAAAATTCATTTCATGGTATTTCAATTTTTATGATATTGTACCATATAGACACAGTCTGTAGATTGATATTACTTCTACTGTAAAAATTGTGATATTATAGTGGTGAATGGTAGCATGGATCTCGTTAAAGATCTGCCAGCTTTTACATCATAAGCCTCTATTTTAAAGGCTCTGAAACTCCACTATAAAATCTTCTTCAGATGAGCATGTTGTAAACGGCTTATACATACACAGGAATACAGACACACTTAATGCACAATTCTATGATTTTCAAACGTAAATCTGAAAAAAATTAAATAAAATAAGACACAAGCACAATGACCTGGATGTACTAGGAAACACATCTTCTTGAAGCAAAATTAAAAGCCTGGAAATATGTAATTAAACTCATGCTACAAAAAATTTTAGCAAATCAAAATGTATTTCTTTTTGTCCCTGTAGGACAATCAGAACAAGTTGTTAGTAACAGCACTGATTGTCTAACAAACCTTTAGGGAGGCATCCATAGATAAAAATTATCCCAAAATATTACTCATTCCTCTTTCACCTACTCAATTAGAAAAAAGAAGTTGTATTGATTTTTCCACAGTACTTTTGACTTATCATACCTTTCTCAGTTTAGTCTTCCCACATTTGTTGCTCTCGCACATACATAGTGAGATAGAGAGGAAAAAGAAATAAATGTTAGAAAAATAGATTTAGCAGTAATGAGATCAGAAACCAACATTCCTTAGGGAATTCTGAACACTATTCTATTTAAACCATTTTGAAGCAGAAAACATAAGCTTTTTTACCGAGACAAAGAGAAGACAAAATAATAATTTAATATTTTTCCTGACACAAAGTGCTGGAAAAGTAAACACTGTAAATATTTTTTTCCTAGCTATGGTGTTAACATATTGTCAGCTTTTGTAATATACAAGAACATGGAGGCTTTTATCCATTAAATTTCTTTCATTTATTGCAGATTGTCACAAATGCTGCAAAAAAATCACCACTAACAAGTATATTACCATAAATATCATTCTGACCCCTAAGTATACCTATGATAAATTATATATATAAAATATACATGCAATTGCAAATTGCTTTCAGCAACCAATAATATCATATCAATAAGGAGTATGGCAGTGAAAAATCGTAGAGCAACAACCAATGACAGCAACAACCAAGTGGGATCACATTATGACACATTACTATTAACTTACCTCGGTGAAGCAAATTATCAACAATTGAAACAGTAGATATATTTATTATGGACATGAATAAAGATATATAATACCTGTATCAAGCATATTAGATGGATTTCAGAGGGGACCTATCCATCTCAGAGAACAAACCAGTTCCAAAGAGGAGCCCAACCATCCCAAAAGGGGACAGGAGAAAATGAATCAGCCATGATCCATGCTGCTGAGTCTAGAATCAATCAGGCATCTCCATAAACTCTTAGAACATTTGTGTGAAGTTCAGCCTTTTCATGTAAGAAAAGTTATGGACAATATGGAAAGTTCTCAGAGACAAAAGCTGCATTTTGTATAAAAATTGAGTCCTTTTCACATCATAGAGACATAAGGCAACTCTCTCACTTCAGGCAGTCAATAGATGCTGTTAAGTTCCATTTTTCATTTGTAGCATCCAAAAGCCAATTTTATTTTGTACTTAACTATTCAATCAACTATGTGCTTGGTATTTTCAAAGATACACAGGAAGGTCATTTGGAAATGGAGACCTCTTGCTTATAATTGTATAGTTTCAGTTTTTTCTTACCAATATATACTAGCTTATTTCTAAGATTTTTATAAATTCAAGGCTATGATTTGTTATTGATTTTAGCTTCCCCATAATCACTGCCCTATCTTTTCTTGCACTGGTTATATCACCATTGGTGGCAGTCATCTGTATTGAACAAATATAAAATACATGGTTGAAAAAATTACTCTCTACTGTGAAATAAATCATGAATCAGACACACTGATTTATGAAGAAAAAATATTTAGCTTTTTAAAGCCAGTGGCTGTACTTAATAAACTAAATATACTTGAAATCATATACAAGGTTTTATGAAAACACCACTTTGTCACTTTTTTGAAAAAGGAAATATTTTAAACCAGAATGACAACAAACATCCTAGTAATCAAACCCAACACATAACATTCTAGCATGGACAATATTCCTATGGACATATGACAAAGACCCTGAGTCCTTCTCTGCGAGCCTGTCCTAACTAAGATTTTGAAGGACAAGAGAAAAAAAGTTGATTTGTTTACAGAGGAATTTACTTCATAATCATACTTATAATTGTAATACTAATAATGTCATGATTTTTCAAAAAGTCGCTTTTTTTCCTTTTCTTAATTTGAAGGAGCTGAACAGTCATGCATGAGCTGCATGTAATTTTGTATTAAGAAATGCTATAAACAGTCTCCCCTGCATCCACAAACTTTGGATGGAATTTGTGAAACTGTGATTCTTCTCAGGGATTTCTCATGTTACTGGTTTTTTGGGCTTTTTTTCACCTAATTCAGGCAATATTAATGGGCACGGCTGTAGATTTCATTTGATGCAGGTGTGTGTTTGCACAGCTTATATCCCTTAAAGTATCCACCTGTTCATTAACAGATGATTTAAATATGTTTTGGTGTTTGTTTTCAGCTAAACAATGTATATGGAAAACAGTACTGATGCTGTGCCAAGGTGGTCTGAATGAATTACTGAACACATAATAAGACTCTTGTTCTTCTCGACAGTGTCAACAGAGTTTATTCATAATCTGGTGATAGCTTTGCCACCTGGGCAACTATTGAACAAAGATGGAGATGCAATTATGCCTGAGAGATGTTCTCACTAGACAAGATTTTTGTCATGATCATTTTCTTATATAGCTGTATTGGTACCCTGCTTCAACCACTCTTCTGGAGCTGCACAGGAGTTTTTTCTGCATTACTTTTTTTATGGTTCTGTTTGGTTTGGTTTTTCCAATCAGCTTTTTATATATAAAAAGACATTTAAAACTTTAATTTGCAAATAATAGGTCTTTTATTTACCATTAAGCCAATTTCCACATATCATCTCTTAGCATTGTGATTCATAGCAATTGGCTATGGATTTATTTCATGCATATTTCAGTGTTTTTCTTTATGGTTTTTGAGGTAAAAATTACCCTTTCATTTGGATTTTTAACTCAAACTGAAAATAAATATGCTCCATACAAAGTTCTTTACTACTCTTGTTAACTATGTACAGATCTGCATTGGTCTGTTTAAGCTAAAGTGCTTCACTGGGAGGAGTTCCACTCATTCACTTTTTCAATCTGTTCTCTGAACTGGAGGACTGTCATGAATTCACGTGTTTTTCATCTGCAGTTTGAGTGTCCTCAATCTGTACTTAGATGTTTTTCTATTGCAAGTTTTGTATAAATTGACTGCTGGAGGTTGTGTCAGTGGAAGGACAGGTTCAAAGGCGATGACTCAAAAAAATGTAAGAGAGAGCTAAATCATATCTCTGCAATTTCTCTTAGCACAGGTCAGAAGAGTGAAAGAAAATTAAATACAGTTTAACATCTTGTCATGTACATAAAATAACTTTAATAGTAGTTTTTTCTTTCAAAAGAAATTTCCTTGAAGCCATGAGGTGATAATGTTCTAAGGCAACATTTAATTCTAATTACAACTTTTCCTCCCCCTTTAGAAGCTGTCACTTGCACGTGTCTTACTGTGCCATTTCTCCTAACATTTTCCTCCTAAAGCCACTTCATTAATGACCTTAAAATTAATAAAAGACATTCCGTAATCAAAGGCAGCATTTGTACTGTACAGAGGGGTCTTCTGACCTGCTACTTGGACATCAGAGACCGCAATAGCCACTCAGAAAAGGATCTCAAACCACTATCAGTTGTTGTGGTATCCTGTGGCTGGTGGTCAGAACTTGATACCTTAGAGCATGAAACTATAG
This sequence comes from Phainopepla nitens, assembly GCA_013400175.1. Taxonomy (NCBI): domain Eukaryota; kingdom Metazoa; phylum Chordata; class Aves; order Passeriformes; family Bombycillidae; genus Phainopepla; species Phainopepla nitens. The sequence goes on from VXBQ01003815.1 coordinate 687,226, forward strand.
ATTATTTTGCTTGTTGCCCATAAAAAGCCTTGATATTGAATGAAGGGAAAAAATAGACCATATTGCTTGACAATTTTACAGTAAAAATGTACTGGAAATGTACACCTTCCAAAACTATTTTTTATTATCAAATTTGTTATTTGATTTTTCTGGAAAGAGAGAGAGAGAAGCTTCAGCTTTTTGAACATATTGGTAAAATATATGCAGAGCGCAGTGAAGTGCCAGATAACTCCAGCTTAGCACTGAGTGATTCCATTGTGTGATGGCAGATATCTGTGTATCATTTAGAGGCATAATTTTTGTAGTCCTTGCCTCTTGTCCTGCCAGTGGCCATTACACAGAATAGTCTGTCTCTGTTTTGCTTGTTCCCTCCAGTCAGATATTTATGAAAATTGATAAGTTTCCCCCTTAGCCTTCTATTCTCCAGGATCAAAAGCTCTTGCTCTTTCAGGTTTTGATATGACAAATAGTTCAAGTGCTCAGTCGTGTTTTCCTTTGCTAGACTCACTTCAGCAGGAAGGAAGGATAACTTCCCTCAGACCTTTGGTAACACCTGTCCAAAACAGCACAAACTACTGACCTACTGTCTGCCTTTGCCTGAAGGGTTGCTGGCTCACAGTCAGCTTTTTGCCTACCAAGATGCTGAAGGCCTTTTCTCCAAAATGGAAAATCACTTGGAAGCAAAGTGTGATTCAGAAAGACTCTGTTCTAACCAACTCTTCATGTCAGTTTGACTTTTTGAAAATATAGACATCAATCTATATTTTCCAGGTCATGGCTTTCCTAACCACATGCTATTGGTTATTTTAGGATGAGCTTACTTGTGTAAGTAATTATGCATTTTTTTCATCCTAGAAAACTGACGTAATGACTAAATTACCAATTCTTTCTGTCTTTTGTCATTGCTGATCAATGATGTCAGGTAAAATATGTCATACAAAATTTCAAACTTCTGCCTCTTGTTTCCACACTGGAAAGGAACTTATATTATCCACTATCCTGAAATTCCTTCTGGGCCAACAGTATAGCTGCATTACCTTTTGGATCCATTACTTATCCAGAAATTTCCTCAATTCCTTATGGGAATATAGCTTTTAATTAGTAGTATGGTCTGTTTGCAATGCAAGATAGGAATATCCAGCAGTATTATGAGTTGTTCCACTGATGCAGATAGTGACCCTGATGGGTTTAATGACTTCCCAAGATTATGGTTTGAAGGGATGCTAAATCCTGTGCCAGTACCAGAGGAGAAAGGACCTGATAAATACTATAGCTGAATTGTGTGTATGCCATGTGTCGTTTCTCTCTTACATTCTCACTGGGAGAAAAATGATACACTTGTGTAACAGACATATGAGATCTTGCTCTTTGTTTGCAACGTACCTATCACATAAGTATGAGAAAGAAGATGAAGGTATGCCTTTTGCAAAAATCCTAAGGTGTCGTGTTCCTAAATTGTCTGCATTTCCTACAGAAGTTAATTGTGCAGAATCTCTCTCCTCATAGACAGTTATTCCTCTACAAATTGTTAAATATTTTTCAATTTAAAATTCAAGTAAGGAAACTTTGTCATCTACTCCTGCATTTGGTATCATCTGTCCAGAGACAGAGTTAATTAACGTCAGTCTTTAAAGTTGCATTTAAGGAATATTTCTCAGGTGTGCAGTCCACCATACCTCAAAGCTAAGAATCAAAATTAACCAAATATACATGCATTATTTCCTGTTCAGCAGAGAAGATTAACATTTTGACGGGTAAAAAAAGTCTTTCTGGAAAAAGAAAATAATTTTGCTATTTTTTTCATTCAGAAAGTTAAAGAAAATGCCTTATATATTATATTGTGTCTGTGTATATATACCTGGCACCGGCCATTTTAATGTTAAGGAGAATAGCTAAAATGAAGGACAAAGAATGGCCAGAGAAATAGTAGAGAAAGACAAATGCCTTTTTTTAACGTTTTCATAAGAAACTCTTGTCAACAAAGTAGAAGAGTGGATAAAGTAAGTACGATACACAAAACCCAGAAATGTCTCAACATCTCAGTTATTCTTGCTTTCTGACATATTAAATGTTTTGTCTTCTAGTATGCTTAACCTCAACAGTACTTTATATTTGGAATTCAGAAACATTCAAAGAATGCTATCCAATTAATGACATATATAAAATTCAGAAAGCAGGTGGATTAGACTGTTCTTGAAAAGTTCTACTCCTGTCATCTTTTAAAAAAATCCTATGGAAAATATAATCCACTCTCAGAAATTCTAGTAAGATATAGATTTTTAACACACATATGCAAAGGAAAAAAAAACACAAAAGCCATCAGATAGTCAACGTAATGAAAGACACATTTCACTGTGCGCTATCTACAGAAAGTAGAGAAGCAAAAAAAATACCTGAAATTTTCAAGGATGTAAAATTATTTCTCTCCATTAAATTCTAAGACATGTCTCTGATGACTGATGATAAAAATATTATTTTCAGGTCTTTCTTCTTTCTACTTTCAGGTAGCTGATTTATAAGAATAAAAGCTGGTTATAAGACTAAAGAGACAAATTTTTTTCTTTAGCAGAACTAGCTTTAGACATGTTTTCTTAGTAGGGGGATTATTTTCGTAAGTGGGGATATTGTTTTATATTTTACCTCTTTTAATCTTAGCCATAGTGAAGTCCATTGAGTGAATTTAATCTGTTTCTATGATAGTGCATGCTGTGAACATGAGTTGCTTCATATGAGAACAAATTATGTGTAGTTACAATTTAAAATTCACTCTGGTTAAGAAAGGCAGTGGCATGTTTGGAGAAAAAAAAAAGGTAAAGCTCATTTTCATAAAATCAATTTGAAATTAACAATTTAATAGTTGTGACATGACTGGCTGCATGTAAGCAAGTCATTAGAAAAATGATGAATGGCGCCATCATCCTTGTACATATTTTTCTTTTGAAGAGATTATAAATATTGAAGATTGCAAATTATGACCTATTATTTAAGGTATTATGTCAGTTAGCAAACATGCATGACCAGTAAACAAAATTATAAGATATTGCTGTGATCCAAGTGTGTTGTGTGATGTCCATCACAACTTTGGACTACATTGATCAACACGAACTTGAAAGACATTTTCTTTCGTTACTTCACATTACACAATTTGCTACACTGCAGAGGGTTTAGTAGTAAAAAAATCTAAAATTTCTGATGATTTTATTTAATGTATCACTATTTCTGGGAAGGCAAGGCAAGGCAAGGCAAGGGAGGGCAAAGCAAGGCAAGGCAAGACAATGCAAGGAGAGAGGAGGGCAAGAGGAGGAACTTTCATATTATATCACTACAAACCTTACACCATCTTTAAATTTTCTCGACCTAAAAAACTCCCACAAAGCAGGTAATTCATACAACATAAACTGAACTGAGGAGATCTTTTGCAATTTGTAATGTTCCTGTAGCTTCAAATGGATTTTGTTGTTGTTGTCTTTCTTCTCAGAATGTAAAGGAACCGGAAAAGATGCAAAAAAGCCTATATAAGTCCTTAATATTATAAGATGATTTTAAGGTTCATATCTTTTAGAAATTTTCATATTTACAATTACCCATGAAGATGTCCCGCTTACTAAGTCAGCATGATCTATCTGTTAGTTTTAATTCTTCAGTGAGTGTCAAAACAAACAAACAAAAAAAAAAGAGAAAAAAAGGACCACAGTTTAATATAAAAAAAGAGATAATTTGCATTCTGTAAATAATTGTTTTGAAGTTGTCTAAAGTAAAAAGCAGATACACATAATGGTGTCTTTCTGAAAAAGTCTGTGTGATGTTCCTGAAAAATGATGTGATTATTTCTTCCTATCACAGAATCACTGTGATCAAGAAGATTAAAAGAAATAGATGATTAAAAGAAATACATACATCCATACAGTTCAATGTTGATCTTGAAAAATTGTGACCTGCCAGCAAGCTACAGTGTTTCGTATTCATAATAAGACACTTAAAGGCAAATATGCCTTTCAAATAGCTTTGGGAAACAACAGACTTAATCTATGGTACATGAAGGAGGCAAACCTCAGATGTTAAATATTTGCTCTTCAATTGATTGCTAACAACCATTCCTTGTGTATATCTAATGATTAAGAACTTGAACTTCCTAGTTTTACTCACTGTAAATTAATTTATCTTCCCAGTATTTAATAACTTCATAAGTATAGATCAAAATCATCACCTTTGACTGAATGTCAAAACTTAGAGCATGTACTCTGTACAATTATGATGAATTTACATTTTGAAATTACAATGATATCTATTAGGGAAAAAAGCCCAATAAAAAACAAAACCTAACAAATCTTTAAGTATGTAAGGAGAAAGAAAAGCCCTTCTTTTTTGAAAAATACAATCAGTGTAATAAATCTAGAAAGAGTTATAGGGATTAAAGAAAATATTTGATTTCTTAACATGCTTTTTGAGGGAAGCTTGTTCTAGGGCTCTACAATACAGTCAATGCCCTGCTTAAGAAGTGAGAAGAATGAAAGAAGGGAATATGTGTTTACAGCACCAATAAACATGTAAAAGAAGAGGGGATGGTATCTGCTGGTTGTGGTTTTATTATGATGTTATTGAGGTATTCAGAGAAACGCTAAGTCAGTCACAAATTTGCCAAGTGGGTCATGTCTGCTTGTTCAAATACATCATGGGAACACCCTTATCAACTGGTTTATAGTCTTCTGTGAGAATATCCTAGACTTGTGGATCAGATAAAACCATATGCTAAATTATTTTGTCAACAAGATATGGCTATGAAAACAGAACCTGTGGGCTAAGAGATAATACATTTCTACAATAGGTCTACTTATTTACGACGTTGTAGAATGAAAAGGAGGAGAAAATGAGGCTGGTGTAACATAAGGTTCAATCACCCTTATAAAGGCAATAAATGGAAATACCCAATAGCTAACTATGATCTATTTATTCCTACAGTTCTGCTTTTTGTAACTGTTTATTTGAACATTTAAAAAAAACCAGTGTTTAAAGATGATGCCTTGTGATTTTGAATGACGATTAGTTTTGTATTCCAAGTTTCACTGAATCAAATGCATAAATTGTTAACATTACAGAACATTCAATGTTAAAGGTAAAGAAATTGCTTCACTGTGTCAGTGTGCTATATTTATTGACATTTCAGGATTTTATATCTCCAACGCAAGACTTGGTTTCAGATGACCTAAAAGAAAATTGGACTGCTAAAGAAATTAGAATTGAACTCTGAAAGCACCTGAAAGCTTGAAAACACCTTGATTTTACAAATTTGAGATGTGCTTTCCTCTGGGGTACATGGTATTCAGCGTAGAAGATAATTTCCGAATCTATCATCATGATTACCTGTGCCCTGTGTACACTTTTTTCTCTTTGATTCCACATATAGTTTCTGGAATCCATGGAAACTTCTAAACAGTGGTGACTTTTGGAGATGAGTTATTCAGTTTACCCTGTATAATTCTGACTGAAATTGATCTGTATTCTGAAGAAGTGTAGACTTTCAGCAGTAGCAATACAATCTCATCATTACTTGATTTTCATTTGCCATGGAATGGAGTTATTCTCTTCTCAGCTACAAATCACTGCATGACAATTTTGTCCTGGAAAGAAGTTAGGAGGGAAACTTTTCTGGCCTATTCATCATAATGCAACTTCTTCTACTGTAAAAACATAACAATCCTGTGGGAATCATTGACTGTTTTCAAAATGGTCATTTTGAAATTAGATTGTGGGCATTTTTATGGAAGAGATAAGGTTTTCCATACTGCTGAACCCACAACACAAAATTATGCTTTCGTATTTGTTTGTGCTTTTCACATATGTACACACATATTTTTAAAATGTTTGAGTTGCAGATACTTAGGAATTATGATTCAGAGCCACCTAGGTCAGGGCCTAGTGTATTACTGAGGATTTTTAGAATATGATCAAACACTACAAGGATTTCCTATTGGTGTGTTTTTTTCAAGTTTAGTTATATACTTTTTGTTTTCCTGCTTGGAAATATCACATGCATATCACACTCCACAATTCATTTGTGCCTTGCTGTTAAAGTGACCAACTTTAGCCTTGGCTAATTGTTATACAGCAAACTTTATTTTGTTTATTTTGCTGTCTTTCTGCAGTTCTTCCTTATGTTAGAGCATATATTTACCACATCTAGTTAATTATAAGATTTAATGCGGTAGGACTGGTAGCTGTAATTATTTGGTTATGAATAACGTCAGAATAAAAATAGGTTCTTGGATATCCATTAATTTGTACCTTGTGAAAAAACAAAGAAAACCAGAACATGGGATAAAATGAGAAGAATGTTGGGTCTTAGGGAATACAACCCTTGTGTGTTGGAACCCTTCAAAATATGAATGACTTGTGGGGTTTGGATATTGGTATTTCTTTGAGAACTAACAAAATTGGAATTTTCACCCAAAGTGATTATTTTACACACTCACTCACTCTAATATTCCTCTCTTCCCAACAGTGTGCAACATAAAGTCAACTGGTTTTGATATTGTCTGTTCCTTGAGTAGCACTGTTATATATTTTTGTAGACTTAAGAGCTTACATACCTTGAATTTTTCTTCCTATATGACTCTACCCACAATGTCAGCCTGATTTTGAGATGAGATCACACTAACTCACAGGTAAGTCTTTCCAGTGCCTTTGTAGAGTTAAGTTCTTAATCTATTTATATTTAAATAATAGTGACCTATCTTTTCCTCTGAAATTCCTAAATATTAAAAGACTTCATTTTTCTTATGAATATGAACCAGTTTGCTACAGAGAACAGTGTTTTATGACATTTTCCATTTCTTCACAGAATAGACCACTTAAGGAACAGTAAGAAAATAATTATGTCTTCTTAAAAATTTCATAGTTAAAATGCCATCCATGATCTGATGCCTGGGAAATTCACAAATGAGGAAAAAACCAAAAAAGTTTACATGAAGCATTTTGAATTTTGAAATATCAAGTTTTGAGCAAAGTTTTGGGTCAAATCCTACTTCATCCAAAAAGTTTACTGAACTTTGAGAAGTACCTTTCTTACAGAAGTATAATATGTGCTTCATCATATATGATATATCCTAGGCAAAGGTTAATTTTTTTTTCTTTTTTTAATACACACTTACTTGAATTAAAGTGCTTGGTTTTATTTTAGTTCTGAAAATAAATTTGGGCAATAGATGATCCCTTACATATTTTTTTTTTTCCTTTCATGAAAGGTAATAAGAATACCTTAATCCATTCTTCCCTTATGACTAGTGTTGATTTCTAAGAGGAAACTGAATGGATGTGAGGATCAGCCCTGGCAGCTCTTTTGGAAGAACTTCCAGGGGTTTGGCTGTATTCAGGGCCTTTGCAAGAAGCCCAGCATTGGACCGAGTAGAACAAGTTTTTCTGTTAAACAAAAAATTTTCCAAAAAACCAAGTTTTGATAAAACTGAAAATATTTCCAAATTTTTAAAATCTAGAAAATCATTAGAAAAATTAAAAGGGATAATACAAAAGCTCTCTTGTTTTTTAATGGACTGAACTTCTTCTGTAGTCATATTTATAATTTACCCATCTAGACAAATTTAAGGAAAAAAAATGTTAAAAGAAAAAACTTAAAACCTCCCCAACCTAAAATAAAGTGCCTTTATTTTAGAGCTTTAAGTTTAAGAGCTTTTTTTTAAGAACTTTAAGTTGAATAAAAATTTTAAAAACTGCCCAAATAACTTTGAAGTTTCTCTACAGAATTATTTCTTCTGAGCAAAACAGAGTTTCTGATCCTTCTACTTGGCCATAATCTGAGCATCTATGCTCTGGTATTCTGTTGTTTGAATCTGTTCTCCAAACATATTATTTACCCATATCAAAAAATTGCTTGATTTGATCAAAGCTTATTTCAATGCAAAAGGGAGTTCTGTTCTCACTGAGATTCTCCCATCCACTGAAGAATCAACTTCTTAAAAATCAATTGGGACTCAGTCAGACAGTATTTCTGGTTGACTGTGATATTTCTCCTGTTTGACAGTATAAAACTCTGCTATTTACCACTTCTCCTGGTAATCTCTGTCCTTCCACACTGAACAATATTTTGTGAGTGTTAGAAGAGAAGTATTTGTGTTAAAAATATAGATTAAAAGCAAGGTAAAGGAAGATACAAAGCTTTTGGTGAAATATGTAAGTAAAATTTAATAAATTTAGTTTTATTTTATAAATTCAAGGAATTTAAACTACCCTAAGTTTAGGTTACCCATGTATAAAATTCTCTGTCGATTACAATCTGTCTCTTTTATGTAGGTAATTACATACTATCTCTTGTAATTTTCACAGTAGTGAGAAAAGATACATAGCAGTCTGTTACACTTAAGATGCCCTCTGAAAGTTAAAGGAAGGCATCTTCAGATTTTATTAATAAATCAATTTTTGCCACTTTATCTTAATCTACTTCACCATAAATCCACAGAACTTGAGTGCCTAAAAATAAAATTTTGCCTGTAGAAATCTATGAGATAGCTTAGTGTTCAATTTTCTCTGTGTAACATGTCACTTTTGGCATCTCTGAGGACTAAAATGAGTAATCCTGGTGTATAGTTATTTTTAACCTACTATTCAAACAGATCTTTTAGCTAAAGACCTAATTGTGCCCAATTGTTAGGTAATTTATGGAGGTTTTATGATCTGGAGCACAACAGTGTCAATGAACACTCAGAACCGATTTGCTATCAATCTAGATTAAATTTTTCATTGCAATAATTGACCTTTTATTTCCATACAGACCAAATGAGTCTCTAAGGATCTCCACGCTTATATCAACTTACAACTGGGAAATAATTTTAAAGCAACCAAACATTATGGGGTTTTTTCATACTGATGTCCTAATTTGGTTGAAATTCAACAGTGATATTGTGTGAAGATAGTGTATATAATAATTTTCTACCTAAAAACAAAATTGATAGAAAGCTGAAATTCCACAATGGATCATATGCCACTTAGTTCTGTACCCATTTCTAAGTAAAAGCTTACTTTGTAAAATTGTGTATTAGTCATTACAGATCCCATCCAGGTACTTGTCTAGTTTCTACCGTTATTTCTGTAATTAACTTCTAAAAATATTTATTTTGTTTGTTCCTTAAACAATAACATATTACATATCTTACAATTATTTTCTCTAATGTAATAGTGTTTGTCCTTGTCTTCATGTCTTCATTTATTTCAGTGAGAAAACTTTCAGCTTTTCTGCTGGAGGCTTTCAATGCCAATTGCAAAACAAGCTAGTAGAAAATTCATAGATTTGGAACACGTATTTGAAGGCAAAATTTAGCTTATAGTGAAATGATGTGACAAATACGGACAAATGTACAATAAAACAATCAGTACCATAAACACAGTATTTTTTCGTATATAATATCACAGACATCCTAAACTTCACAACTGTCAAGATTAAGACCCTTTTTTGAAGAAAAATAAATGGAAATGGAAGACAGTGAACTTGAGAGCTTTACCTATATTTTAGTATAGCTGCAACTTGAATTACCATAAGCTTACATGTAACTGAAAACATGACTAAAAGTAAGTATAGAAATAGACAGAGCACAGGTCTGAAAACTTTATGTCGGAGCAGTAGCTTCCAATTTACACTCCAAACTTCTTGATTCTGTGCCTTTTTATTGCAGACCAACACACTTAATACTGGTACCATCCCATCACTCTCCAAAATATATATGAAAAGCAAAAAGCGTGATAATTTGAAACTGACACTGTTTAGAAATTGATTTATCACATAATTTTGGACTATGACATATCTTATTTCAAGTCATTTCCATTATAACAATAAGTATTTTTACACTTTTAATGGGAAGAGGTCAATCAACAAATATTATTTGAAACTACACTGTTAAAGCAATGAGATTTCATTCTATCTCCCTCTCCTCTTGCATCTCCACCAAGAATTTGCATAGAGAAATTTAGAAGTTTCAAGGGGAAAATCCCAAACCACTGACATTTTAGTTGTTATTCGTATTGGGAAATAAGCATGTTTCTTCTATATGACCTTTACAAATTGAAAAATGTATATGAAAAATATCACTGAGTTCCTTGCATATGAATAAAGGCTTTATTTTAACAGACATAGCAGTTTATTTTCTGTGTCCTAATACAATTCAGAATCTGCTACAATACCCTGACTCTAATGTGACTCAACTTGTTCTTTAGCTTCACATACATGTAGGAGTTTAAATTGTATAGTGCAGATTAATGGTTGGGATAGTAATGAAATTTTCTCAAATGTTTTTATCCAACAAAACTTTCTAATTCTGTTATTCTGAAATATAACATCAATAGCATCCTAAGGGTTCTGTATTTTTTTTTCCAGCTGCCTCTAGCTTTTTATCTCACAGAAAACTAGGACTGTAAACTAGACTAATATTGTCCTTACTTTCCAGTGCCTGAGATATAGAAACTTTTATTCTGTTGCAAAGAATGGAACCAGGCTGGAGACCTGAACAGAAACACTACAAGCTGTTTTAATATTCTGTAGGGTAGACAAACAGAAAAGATAAAGAAACGTGTTTTTTGCCTTCCTGACCTCTCTGCACCTGCCTAAAAATATGTGACAGTTTTAGGTAGAAACAACTTCCCCATCGCTTAAAGGTCCTTCATATCACAATGCATCTCCACACCTTTCTCAGTCAGAATACTGACTTTAGAGACTGACCTATGACTTCTGTCTATATTTTTATGCTCTTGTGGAAGTCAGCCCTTTCTAACCTGAAACATATCTTAACTTCTATGAAGCCACATCCAGATTTATATAGAAAATAGGTTTCCAGTGTAATGTTTCTGGTTGATTTTCTCCTAAATTTGTTGAGTAGATGGAGAAATTTTTGTAAATTTCCAAGCAAGAATCCATATTAGATGAGTAAGGGAAAAATATGGACAGACATCAGCATTAATAAGAAAAGCAGTACCTTAAAGATATAAGGATATAAAGGAAAGGGATGTAACTCTGATTACAATAAAGTCAATATTAAAAAATTAGCCACTATTAGTATGAAAATTTCTAAATAAGTATTTGTTAAAAAAAGAGTTAATATTTACATATGAAGATTTCAATTACTAATTTTAAAAGACAGGTGGCAAATTTTTCGCAGGAACATTCCACCAGCATTTCTATGAGCATAAGGAACATTGAAATAAATCTTGTCATTGTTGCCATTTCCTGGTAGTCTTCAAAACATTGTCATATATCTTGTTACTCTGATACTTTTGTTATGAAATCTTAATGTGTAATGCTATAAAGAAATTAGTATTTCTATATACTGTATAACATACTTAGAAATAAATTTGCTACTTTTCTTCCAAGACTGAATGATATTTCTTAAAGCTGATTATGATTAGCCCAATTCTGTGTAATTATTTTACATTTGATACAAAAAGGAAATGGACATTTCAGGTGAATACGACTTCCTTGCAAATCCCACATGCAATATATCTAAATTGTGCAAACCACCTGGGAAGACCGAGCAAAATATTTTCTATTTACAGCAAAGATGGAAAATTTGAGGACCTGAATCTGACTTTCATATAGTAGATACACCAGCAACTTTCCAACAGCATTTACAGTCCCCGAGTGCTTTGCACTTGATAACAATGTGTAATGCAATCTTCTTGGCTATATCTGTCATAACCTTTGGTATTTCTATCTGCATTGCACATGTAAATTGACTTATTACCCTGTCTCACTGAGTCTAATCATTGTACCTGATACCATGTAATCTATGCCCCTCCAGACACAAATACCAGCCGTTACAATTCGAAAAGCCCAGTAGTTGCAGTTCAAGAAGGAAATCAAATGTTATAGCCTTTACCTTGGTCCATATCTTGCTCCCATACCACCTCCATGCTGCTGACTACTTATTAGTGTCATGATAAAAAAGTATGCAAATGAAAATATCTATACATTCAATTTGTGTCACTCCTAGTTCCAATCATGGCTCACCCACAGGCTTCCACACAGAGCAAAGAGTCCTCTGGGTAAGGAACTTTTTATCTTCCAGTGCTACTTATGCTATCTCTGCCTGAGGGTATGACATCAGCAGCAGCAAACTGTCTGGAGAAAAGGAGGTTCTCTCTGGTGGCATTACTGGAATTCTACAGTGCTGGAGTTGGCCAGGAATAAACACTGCTCAACGAAATGAAAATTATTTTCTAGTCACTAGATTAGGGCAAAGACCTCATCTTTATCTGTCTATTAACTTCTCACTACAACAGTAAGAAAAATTACAGTTCAGGAGGAGTTCTCTCTCTGTATATATCTATCTGTCTATGTATGTATGTATGTATCTATCTATCTATCTATCTATCTATCGATCTTTCGATCTATCTATCTAATTTTCCCCTTCAGTAGCCTAATGATGCAAATACCCTAAGTCAGGCAAAAAAAGTTTTATCTAGCCTTTCAGCTTCATCTGGCCTTGTAGCCGGGCCCGTAAGCAAGTTCTTAATGAATTAATTAATACATGTCATAAATAAAATAGTATCTATTTCATACTATGATCAAAATCTATTCAATATTTCATATAAATCCTCTTTAATTTACTATGGTCCAAATTCTGCCTGTCTAATTCAAATTGATGGCTTTCAAAGGCTGACCCTATTTTTACTTTATTTTGAAAATAGTTGTAGCTAAAATTTATTTGAAATAGAATCATAGCTTATATGAGCTTATTCTATAGCTCATATTTTCCTAAAATGTGTTTTATTTTCTTGCTTTTCTTACTGAAGTAGACATACAGAGAGTGATCCTTCTATTTAAGTATTTTTTCTTTTCCTCTCCACAAATTATACTGTCAAAACAGAAAGCATGCATAACTGTATAATATTAGAAACTTAGTTCCTGTTTCTTTGAAAACTTCCCAAGTGATCAGTTGTATTTGCAGCAGAGAAATCCATCACTGATATCCAAACACCTTAACACCCTTAATGACATCAAAGGTAATATTTATTTCCACAGCCACATGTGTGTGTTATATTACTGGCCTGCACAGGTGAGCATAAAACTGTTCTGAAGGCCTTCTTAAATTTCATAGCTTTCAGATGCAAACCCAAGATATTTATCATTAGAATTACTATGGTATATTTATTATTTTATTAGTAGGGTGTCAAAGTGTTTTAAATTAAGTAAGTGTATGCACAGGAAGATCCACTGAACTTGTTTAAGCAGAAATATACACAAAACAATTATGAGTTAAGAAAGATCACAGTCAAAAAATGACTGTACGCTCCTATGCAATTATGTAATGCCATGCTTATAAAAGCAAAGAGAACAGAGTACACAATGTCAATCTTTTTAACTACAAATGGCTTATGTCACGAAAATGAAAATTCAACAGTTTAAAGTTGTGAAAATTGAATCCAGTTGATACCAATTTGTTAAAACAGTTTCTTGAAAAAATGCTTCTGCCAAAACCACTGCAAATGGATTTGTTCAGAAAACACAAGCCATTACTAGCATAGGTAAGGATAACTTGGAGGTGAATGACCACTAACATGGTTATTGATCTTAGCTGAAAGCGTTTTCATTATTCTCTGAAGTTTCACTGACTGACATAGAGGCTTTCAAAAGTCATATATAAGTACTGTGTCTTATATTTGCCACATGCATAAATGCCACATGCAGTCAAAAAGGGAGAGAAACAATCTCCAAAGCTTTTTGAAAAATTTTTTATAATATTTCCCATTTCTAACCAAAAATCAGTAAAATACACCTAAGAATTAAACTACTTATATACACTTGAAACTAGTATGCCTAATAATCAAAGAAATCCTTTGATGTATGTATCACATGTGATGGGAACCAAGAGAGTACTTATGGTATGTTCATGAAACGAAAACCTTTTCTATTCCAATCAGTTACCAGCTGCTTTGTGCCCTAAAGCTTGGTGCTTTATTCCTATTATCTTAATTTCTCTGTGGGGAAAAAAAATACATGTCTATCTATATTTATGTTAACCATTTTGGCTGAAATTTTCCCAAGGGCCTAATGGAGTTGAATTCAATCAGAGATGGGTGTCTAAAGCTTTTAAATCCTATTGGAAACCCCATTTTTAAATGTCTAATCTTCTTGTTCAATAGAACCTTTGACTTAGTGGTATCCTTTGGCAAGAATTTTTCATGGTTTCCATTCTTCATCTTCTTTCTCAAAATATTTTAGCACATCTGTGTATTTATACTATACAGATATATTAAATTCTAGGAGAAGAGGAAGATGAAAACATTTCCATGGCAAATGAAGGGAAAAAAAAAGAAATTTGGTACCAGATATTTGCTGTTTATATTTGTGTCTAATGGATAGTGTTTCGCTTATTAGGTCAAGAAAAAAAAAGCTAAGAAAATGCTAAGAAAATACTATAAAGGCAAAAGGATCTGTGTTTTCCTCCCTCTTATTAAGTTTAGGGATACAAAGTTACCATGGCGACCTCTACTTTTGCATAAAGTGTGATAGATTTGGATGGAAGGGAAAGTAGATGACAACAGCTAAAGCAGTTGTCAGGCATTCAGGTGAGGTAGTCTCATTTAGAAAGAGTTGCTGAATATAGCACAGATACATACCTCATTCCTCATGACAAGAACTGCTGACAGGAACAACCCATCCTTCGACTGACAAACTGGAACAGAGCGCTGTTTCCCAGCCTTAGAGCTGAAATGACAGTGTGCCTTTCTAATAAGAGCATAAAGAACACGCACAGTTTAAGAGGTTTCACATGGATACGTACATCTGTACACAGGCATAAAGACTTTCCAACTCAGGAGCACACTGGCACTTTTCAAATTGGCATGCCAGATTAGCTTCTGTTTTGACCTTGTTCATTCCTATTAGTTGGGTATTAGACAAGAATCCCATGCCACCTTGACAAGGGCTTTTGTTTCTATTATACCGTTATTCAATCCTGTACAAGTGATGGATGGGAACAGGGCATGTCTGAATAAGCAGAGGGAATCACCCTAATGAATTATCTTCTGCATTGCAATACACCGCGGATGAAATGACTTATCCGTTCTGTATTAACTGATGTGACCGCTTCATCTCAACTGCTTTTCGTAGTTGCCATCACTCAGAAAGGCTGGTGTTTACAGCTCTCACAGGAGGAATATTTATCTGACAAACTGTGTTAGAGGTGTGAAACCTAATGGGAGCAAAGTAGAGCCATAAGAATGCGCACATCAGTAAAATAAAGCCCTGGGATCCTATTAAGATTCCAACTTATCTTCACATTCAAATTTATTTTTTTTTGTTTTACATTTCCTTAGGTCAAGTCAGCTCTCTGCAGCATCTTATTAAGAATCAGAGCCTATTGTATTTAGTTAGATAGGCTAATTGGAATAATTATTAATCTCTCAAAGATTTTCTGGTCACCTTAATACTGAGGCTTATTTTGTCACATAAGTATAGGACTATAAACAAGCTTGTGAGGGTTTTTGGGTTTTGTTTGTTTTGTTTTTCTCTTTAAAATCATGTTTGTTTACATGCAATTTATTCTGCAAACACATATTTGTTTCCTGTGATCTAAGTCTAGCCTTCCCTGTGTATTTGCAGTCTGTTTTTCAATATGCTGTCCCTGTTTGCACATTTCCATCTTTGCTGACAATTAACTTTGTTGTCAACAAAGTAGAATAGTTCTTTTGAAGTAAATTATTTACTAATATCAGTTAAACCCAAAATAATCGTTCATGACTTGTCAACAGCGTATGTGGTTCAGAAGAAGGAAATTTTTTTGAAAAAAAATTAAAATGGAACATAAGTGGGTTTTAAATAGAAGGTAACAGAGATTTTAGGAATTATTTGTGTATTTAATGAATAGTTGGAAATAATAAGAAAAAATGGCAATATGCCCTAGATTATGTATGTGTATAGCCATTTTATTGTAATTTAGATGTCACTAGAGCCTTGTGAGGCATCTCTGAGGTAGGCTGTCTCCAGGCAATGCTGGGCAACCCAGCCAAAAACAGACAAGGAAGTTGTTAGTTATATCCACAGCTGATATAAGATGGCACAGCTCCCTTCACTTTGATGAGACTTCACCCTTCACATTGACTAAACTTACAGTGTACTTAAAAAGAGCCAATCATCTCTGGATAAGAAGGAATATAATATTCAGTTCTCGTGTATGGTCACCATGTCTTTATTGGGAGCACTTTGATTGACAGTGCAAAGCAGGAACGGAGTCAATAGATCCTTACAGGTTATATTCTACAATCATTCCAAGGACAAGGAGTTTTGGTTTAGGTTTTTCTGAAGATCCTGAAAATATTTTATATTAGGAAATCCACTCTCTCTGTGATAAGAAGATGACAAGATGGTAAAAAAACCCAAAACATTTCAAACATTTTCTTAGGAATTCTGTAGAATTGCTGTTCATGGGAGACATGTCATAAGGATGTTGTGGACATAAATATTACCCAGGCATACTGTTCATCCAGCTAGTCATAATTACAGTCAGAATCATTCTACTTTTCATCTCCTACCAATGGGGAAAAGAATTCTTGGCACCAGGGAGTAAGTTTTTTTGTTCTCCTTTTTTCATTATGCACTATTTTCTATTTATTACATTTTATTAAGTGCAACAAGAGAAATTAATGCATCTCATGAATTTATTATTTCACTTTTTTTTCTTTTCTGTAAGAAAAGGAGTGCTGCTTCTACGCCAGTATTTTTGTGTTCTGAACTTGAATTGATCCTTGTCTACTTTACACTACATGTGTCTCAGCACTGTGAAAAACTGTGTGGGTAAGTAACTATGGTTTATGTTTAAACAGTAGGATAGTACTTTTAGTGCATTCATTATGAAATTTCTTGGATATAAGCATCTCACCATTTTACTGGATACAGCCTACCTTGAAATCCCTTTTCTTTCAGATGTTCAATGTTAAAAATCATATGTGAAAGCTTTTAACATTTCTCTCTGATGTTAATTTGTATCTGGTAGCCTGGTGAGGTAGAAAGGCTTCCACAGAATAGTAAAGACTGTAGAATTATTTATCTAACAATGACTTGACATGTAAATAAGGCATCCCAGTAGGAGGAATTCTAGTCCTGATTCATTTAAACACTTAATATTTCTAGATACACCTAAATTTTAAAACCTATATCCATGCAACTGAGAAAAGACTTAAGTGATATCACAATAAGTAGAAAACTGTAAGGAGGCATAAATGCCCTTATCTGAGCTTCCCTTATAAGTGAGAAAGTAGAAACCAATAACTCTGTTAGTACTAGATAAACTATTGCAGAAGGTGAAGTTATAGTACTGAATTGGAGAGAAAATGCACTTATGAGTAGATTCAGTTTTGATATCTGCTGTTATGGCAGTGCTCCTAGAGGAATTTGTTGTTGGCTGCCCAGTGCAAAAAACACTTAGAATTTAGATTCTGTCCTGTCCTGCAGGCTATTGTGTAGTCATGGAAAGGAAATGAAAATACTTGAATAGCTAAAAAGATGTACCACTGAAATAAAAAAAGGCTAGGTAGAACCTGAAAACAAAATAGCAATATCATTCATAGGCAATGATAGCCAGTATGCGAGTATATTGTGGAGAAATTAACTAATATTCCTGAGGATTTAAACACCTTGTCCTGCAAACATTTTGGAAGCATGTCCATTTCTCAACTTTGTGCCCTCAATTTCTTGAAAATTAATCTGTTTGTCAAGTTATGTATTCTATGAAAGCTGTGTCATGCTCTACATCAGCCACATGCCGTAAAATTGTACTACAATGGTGAAAATGCAAAAATCAGATGCTGGTTACAGGTGAGCACCAGCAAAATACTACAATTCACATACAGTTTTTCTTAATGTGTTATTACAAAGTCCTTCATTATTCACACAACCCCTTCCTACCTAGTTAGGTTTGGGGAGCTACTGTAGTCCAATAATAAAATATTACCAGGATAATTTACTGTTCTCCTCCCTCTGACTTCTTGGTTGTCTTCCTGCTGGAAATAGACCAACAACCTCCCAACCAACACACAGCACAGAAATGGAAAACTGACAAACTTTAAATCTGGGGGATAAAAAGTAAATAGCAGTGAGAGAGACAAATATTTTAAATTCACCTGAGAAGGAATTTTGCTTTGATATTGGTGATTTAGAAATTATTCCTTAATTAAAATTTAAATTGATGTTTCTAGGGTTTTTAATGAGTAGATTGAATTAAATTAGAATTTAAACAGGGTTTTAAAAGGTGAAATTTGACTTCCTAGTAGGAAGATTTTATTTGTTAATATTTTAGCTTTAAGTAGAAATTAATATTGGCATTTGCTTAAAGGCAGATTTGTCCATTTTAAGTTTATTGATTTCAGCTTAGCATAGATTGGCTTTCATATGACCTGAAAGAACCAGCAGAGGACAAAACCACAGTATAGCAGGGTATGACACACAGCAATGTATCCAGATATTTCAGTCCAGAAGACTTTTAATTCAAATAAAAAAGTACTTGGAGTATTGATTAAACATTGCAAGAAAAACAACAACATAAAAAGAAAGCACATAACCAAAGAATATTCTTCATGCTTTTTCTTTTCAATCAACTACCTGGAGAATTCACTTAGTTTTCAAAGTTAGTATTATTTCTTTTATTTATTCTTATTTCAATTTTTTTTTCTTTTTCTTTGGAATGAATTAAATCTATCAATTTCTGCAAACAACCGTTATTTACAAACATATGAGTTGCTGTTTGTTATTTCGTAGTAATTATGAGGCAAATGCAATTAGATAGTGGAAGCATTATGTATAGTGTTTTGATGATACTGTAACAAGATATGAGAAATCTAGGGCAGAAAATTACCTACTCTCCTTTACTTTATTCTTTGGTTATATCAGCTTATCCAAAGAACTTTCATGCAAAACAACCCTTAGCTGTTCAGCATTTAAACTTTTCCCAGAGTGTGTGAGGAGTTTGAGTCACAGTAACAGACACAATTGTAATAACTTCTTAAAAATCAATTTGTATAGTTCAATCAGAAAAAAACAACAGTATTTTATCGTCATAGAAAGTTATTGTTTCCCAAGCTTTAGGAATATTTAATACTTAAGAAGTATTTGACTGAAAACTTTGTTAAACTATTATTATTCATCAAGTCTAGGTTAAAACCAAAATACACATGCAGAGAAACTTGTTCCTATGGGTCCGCTAATATGCATGCTATTTTACAGGAAGCAACATCACACCTGGTCAGTTTTCATCAGATGTAATCTCTTAGTGAGATTAGGATTATATTTAGTAGACTAAAGGCTGGAGTGAAACATTGCATGGGCACATACTTATGTTTTTAATATGCCTGTGCAGTGCAATTGTAGAATCAATATTTACTCATGCTGGCAGTCTAGTGCATGTGTTGACAATTTGACTTAAATTGCTTATGTCATGAGAACTGAAATCTTTGAGCAGTAGCTGTGTTTTGAATATCCACCAAAAAAAAAACCAAACCCAAAAAAACCCAGTGAAGGGCTACCTGTTCTCTTGTTAAACCATTCACAGGAGGAAAAAGGCAGCCAGTCAGAAATAACACATTTTTCATTTTTCAACTGTTGATCTTTTTGACTAAAAGAATGGGGCTACAGCTGCAGAAATGGAGAAAAACACAACTTCTAAACTAAGAGGTTAATTGAAAAATGAACTTTTTTCCTCTAAAGACTATTCTGCCTAAGGGGAGATCAGGTTTTCTCTTTTCCTATTCTCTTTTCCTATTACCTTTGCTGCAACATAGGAGAAGCACAACAACCCAGGGAAGACACAGCAATGGAGATTTCGATTTAATTTTCTGATTTCACTATTCTGATGTCAGGCTAGGCTTCTGTTGCAAAACAGACACACATTTTACTCAGTCATGTCCATTCCCCTAGCCCTGAGCAAATGATTTTGTGATGGAGCTTCCTGCAAAAGAAGAACTCTTCTCAAAATTCTGCACTTCCCTGTTTTCAATTCTCAGGGCTTTTGTATCCCATAATTCTTTCCCTTGAATCCCGTGGGACATGAGCAAAGTTTCAGCTACAATGGTGATTACCATAATTTGTCTAAAAGGATCGGCTGTTCCTGTTGTGTCAAGAGGCATTTCCTCTCAGTGAAAGTTTGGAAGAAAATGCAAAGATGCTTGAGGAGATGAGGGAGAGCAGTACATTTATTTTACATGGTAAACTTGACTAAAAATATTACTGTTCTCTGAAAGAAATTTGAGTTTAGTAAAAAGTCATCCAAGACTAAATTGCAAACATTATCCATTATTGCATGCTTTATATTCATATGAATTAATTATTTTCAGCTTGATCTGTGAGCTAATTCCGAAACTAAATCGCTGGGGAAATATGATGTTAATGTGTACATGTTAATAGACATATTTAATCAATTACTTGGTGAGTGGTTTATTACAAGTAAAAGCTTGAAAAAAAAATGTTCTATGTGAGCAAGCTGTTCTGAACTAACACTTTAAAAAGTGATGCAAATGTAAATCTGTCTGCCTTTGGCTAGCAATACTTTCCCCCCCCCTTTTTTTTTTCATATTTTTTCTAGTTTTTATAAACCAAGAAATCAAATTTCAATTGAGAAGTGATTCATCAAGCATGAGTTATTCTGAAATTATTTTCAGTAATATAAGCTAATATGAAGACAATATATTACGCAGAAAGAAGACATAACTTTTCAGAAAAACTGCTGTGCATCTAAACCCAGAAAATTTGTCTTAGTTCTTTTGGGTTTCCAGATATTTTTTTTATATATTTCTCAACTACCTTTGGAAAATGCTTAATAAAGTTTATACTGTGTAGGACTAGGAAATACAAAATAAGACTGTGTTCTTTCATTTTGTCACTTTATCTATTCATGCCAGGAGTAGTATTCTCAGCATAGTCAGGCACTTTTCGTGCAATATTTCCCCAAGTTAACCACTGCACATCTGTGAACTTTTTCTAGATTGCTAGGTGGACAGCCCTCACAGTTTCAAAAAACTGTCTGTTTGCAATTTAAAAGCAAATTTTATAGCCAAAGTAGAACTGATACACCACTACTGTTAATACCATACCTGCTGACATCAAAATTGCCTGTACTGCGACTATGCACTTGACACATCAGTGACATTAAATTATGTTTCTATCAACAATACTGATAGAAACTTGGCAGAATGTTGCATTTTTATGGCACAATATGATTTAACATTAGTATGACCCCTATAGAGATTTGGCTGGCTGCATTGAACTACTCTCAGTATGTTATCTAATGCTAAAAACTAAAAAACTAAAAAGTAAAAAATAAAATAAGGAACGCAAAAAGCTCTATGTCAGAAGTGAACCACATACAACAGACTACTATATAAATCTGCAAATTTGCAGATGACACCAAACTGGGCAGAATGTTGATCTGGTGGAGGGTAGACGGACTCTGCCAAGAGTTCTGGACAGGCTGGATAGATGGGCCCAACCCCATGATATGAGGTTTAACAATACCAGGTGCCAGGCCCTGTATTTTGGCCACAATAATCCCCTGCAGTGTTATAGGCTGGGGATGGTGTGTCTGGCCAGTGCCCAGGCAGAAAGGGCCCTGGGGGCACTGGTCAATAGCCAGCTGAACATGAGCCAGCAGTGTGCCCTGGTGGCCAAGAAGGCCCTGACCTGTATCAGGAACAGTGTGGCCAGCAGGAGCAGGGAGGTCATTCTTCCCCTGTACTCAGCACTGGTGAGGTTGCACCTCGAGTGCTGTGTCCAGTTCTGGGCCTCTCAGTTTGGGAAGGACGTTGAGACCCTTGAGTGTGTCCAGAGGAGGGCAACGAGGCTGGTGAGGGGCTTGGAACACAAACTGTGTGAGGAATGGCTGAGGGAGCTGGGGTTGTTTAGGCTGGAGAAAAGGAGACTCAGGGGTGGCCTTATCACTCTCTACAACTTCCTGAAAGGAGAATGTAGCCAGGTGAGGTTTGCTCTCTTCTCCCAGGCAACCACTGACAAGACAAGAGGACAGAGCCTGAAGCTGTGCCAGAGGAACTTTAGGTTGGATGTCAGGGAGAAGTTTTTCACAGAAACAGTGATTGGGCATTGGAATGGGCTGCCCAGGGAGGTGGTAGAGTCCCCGTCCCGGGAGGTGTGTAAGAAAAGACTGGATGTGGCACTAAGTGCCACATGACCTGGTTGACAAGGTGGTATTGGTTCATGGATTAGAGTCAATGATCTCAAAGGTCTTTTCCAACCTAGCTGATTCTATGATTCTGTAATATTTTTGAGATATCAAAAAGAGGTTTCTCAATGTGTTTATCAAATTTCTGTCAATTTTCCTTATATTGCAAGCTCAAAAGGAGAAAAACAGGTAGAACTTCAATTTTTGCACTGTATTCATCAGTGTGAGATTTTGCTTAACAACATTAGGGTCCAGACCTTACAGTAAAGACAGTTGCTTTTAGTATTTTAATTTCTGAATTGCCATTTCTTCTCACTCTTTTCTGCTTTCTATTCTGAGATAACATGCAGTGTGCCACTGTGAGATTGCCTGGCATTTCTAAACTAACTCCACCATTCATATAAAGGTAATATTTTTGTAAGTTTGGATAGGATTTTTGTTCTGTGTTTCCAAATGACTGTGGTTTAACGGGGATAGACAGCTCAATCCCACACAGATGCTCGCTCATGTCATGCATGGGATGGAGAAGAGAATTATAAGGGTAAAAGTAAGAAAACTGATGGATTGAGACAAAGACAGCTTAATAGGTAAAGTAAAACCTGTGTGTGAAAGCAAACACAGGGAATTCATTCACGTCTTCCCATTGACAGGCAACTGTTCAGCCATCCCCAGGAAAGCCAAGCTCCATCACATGTCATGGTGACCTGGGAAAAGAAACACCATCACTCCAAATATCCTCCCGTTTCCATGGTGTTTATTGCCATATGGTATGGAATCTCCCTCTGGTTGCAGGAGGCTGGAAGGTCAGTCTGAGAATCAGAAAAGTCCTTGACTCTGTGTAAAAACTGACGAGCAATAACTAAAACATCCTTACTTTATCAACACTATTCTCATTACAAAGACAAAGCATAGCAACATAAGAGCTACTATGAAAAAATTAATTTTATCTCACCCAGAACCAGTAGGCAAGTGCAGTCATATTTAAAATGCCACATGAAAAAATGCAGTGCATTTTCCTTTTGCTGTCAGTTTAATAGCAGATATCAAAGTAAATGTGATAGCTCTGTGTGGGCAAGCATAGTGCATGATGCTAGGTTGAGCATGTATCCGTTTAGTACATGTTAGCCCACCTTCTTAACATCTCACAAAATCTGACATGTCTTTAGAATTTCATCTATTAATAATTCTCTACAGTACTTTATTCACCCAGAAACTAAAACAGTCTCTCTTAGAGCCAATACTGATGCTCTTCCAAGCCCCTAGATAAATTATTTTAAACGTTTCTTTCTAATTCTGGCACTAGATGGCAGTAAAAGCGCAAGTCTGGACATTTCATCCAATACGGAAAAATATACAGAGAACTCTGAGGCCGGAGAAAGGCTATCGCTGTAAGTCAGCTTGCCTTCAAAGGTGAGCTAGAAGCAGGATATGGGATATCGTGCACAATCACTAGAAAAAAAAAAATATATATATATATATATAAATGCAAGAGCTAGAAAAAATAGCATTAAAGAGGGCAGAGTAATGGGAAGCTTTAAGTAATTTGAAATACCAGGAAAAACCGACTTCATATGGTTTGTTAAAATCTGCCAAAACAGCAGATCAGTGATCTGCAAAAGTAAAATATAAAGGCAAGTGTCCCACCAGTGTGCCAAAAATATGATTCATCTTCATGAAAAGCTCCAAGAAAGGAGGAGGAGAAAAGCAATCTGTACAAGATTTTTTTGTTATTACTAAATTGAATTTTATTAAATCTCTGAAATTAATGGAGTGGTATTTCTTTGCTTTTAAAGTCACTGAGACTGTATATACAGTAAGAATGCGCTGCTAAAAAGAGGGAAGAATTTTCTGCCTTTTTTTGTTTTGAGATTGAAAAATTATATGCCCTCCAGCAGAATGTATATTCTCTGGTATCAGCTTGACAATACCCGCTCACAAGAGTCTAACTTCTTGCTGCAGTGCTGTAATAGTTGGGTCCTTGTAATAGTCCTATCTTTATAAACACCTGCATCTATAATGGACAGAGAGGAAAAAAACTAAAATTAGAACTATACAGAAAAATTTATGTTTAAGATCTTCTTATGAGGACACTTTAAAACTAGTTATTTGATGTATTTCAAAACAATCTCTAGCAGTGTCATCAAATTCAAGTAAGCTTAAGCTGAAGGTTTAATGGCTTCCATGTTGTTGCACATTAAATCAACAGAGTGAATTGGATTTAAAACTGCAAACTAAAACTGATTCAGGCTTTTGTTACAGTTTTACAATAGTTATTTTTAGTCACCTAAGTGGCTGGATTCTATTCTGCGGTACTTAGGGAAACATTTTCCACTCTCAACCCTATTCAAGATATACAAAAATCTCATAGAAGACATTCCAAAGTGTTTATTGCATCAGATGCAGATAAAATCCATCTTTCTTAAAGGCTGAAGGTATAAAAAACTTCTTCATATCATACTGACTGCAAAAAATAAAGCTATAGATAAAAATCAGAAAGCTCAAAATTAAATCCTCATAGGACAATTTGGGTTTAGCTGTTGTTCTGTAAATCTTATTGTCTGGAAACTTCTCTTAAAGCAAGTACCACTTTTTATTACTTCAATTAAAAATACTCTTTCTTTGAATGTAATGTCAAACTTTTGTTAGAATATATTCACACTCTGTAATAATACCTGGCTCTGGGTTTCATAGAAGCAAACATGCATAACATAAAGTATAGACTTTTAGGTATTGAATTATTTAGGGTCTAAGCACAACTAAGTGCACTGCATGTTTGTGTCATCTCTTCTGGGAAGAAAAACTCCTTGCTCTAGGAGAGGTTAGACAATGGAAGTTGTGCTATCAGCATGCATTTAGTCACCTTTCCCACCTTTGTCTTACACATCATTCCTCTCTGATGCCAAAAGTAATGCCAGAGGAAAGTACTTGTTGTATTTTACACCCGGCCCTCAACACCTACTGTTTTCTTAAGGGAATACCTTGAGTAGCTGAAGAGAACGCCAGCTTTCTTTGTTGCCTATCACTGAATTGACGTACGACCTTTGCATCTCTCTGGATACACCTTCACCCCAGTCACAAAAACAACAACATTGGTGAAAATACCTTCTTCCATCATCTTCTAGGCTGGGGAATGGAACCATTCATTTCTGAAAGCAGAACTTAAGTGACTCATCCATCACCACCAAATCACTTTTATGTGTTCTGTGTGGTGAAAGCTAAGTAGATGTATGTGTCATAGGACTTTTTGGACAAGAAAGGCTAAAAAAAAAAAAAAATTATTTTGGGTCTGGAAATTCTTCCCTCTATTTTATTTTATTCTCTATGGTTTAGGGAGGGTCAGTGTTCCACAAATACTGTAAAATCAAATAACTCTCAAAAGGCGGGGGGTTCTCATTTATGCTCTCCTGTTGCTACATAAAAGTCTTCCAAATAGTCTACTCCAAGAGAATTATTAATTAATGTTATGTTGCAAACATGTGTTCTAAACATTAGGATTTTTTGAGTCGGGAGTTTATAAGTACTTTTTAGTATTAAGAGCTCATTATAGGCAATAATGAATTTGGTTTTTGCTTATTATTATATCTCCTCTGTGCATGAAATCTAAGTATGAACATCAGAAATTGAAAATATACACTTTTTAAAAAAAACTCTCAACACTTTGATCTACTGGTTGGTTTGTTAGTTTACCTTCTACATCTAGAATAATTAGTAAAAGAAAATTCTGCTTACCATTTGGAAAACAGGGAATTTTGTCCTTGAAGTGGAGTTTGTTTGCAGGAGAATATCAGCCCTTCTCTTTGTTTCTTCTCCAAGATTGAGGAAATAACAAATATAAATGCTGAGATTTGACGATTTGGCTTTGACTACCACTACTGGTAACTTTTGATTATTAAATCCAAGCTTCAAACATCCTCCAAATTAGTCTTCTCTTTCTTCTACTACTTCTCTTTCTCTATCTTCCAGTCATTGGTGGCATATCGTTATTTTTCCCAAAGTGCAATATCCTCCTTTCAGAGCTTTGCATTATCCAGGTGTTGTGATCTGTGACTGCATTTCTTGGAGAATAAACATAAAGTAAATCTATAATTAGACAGGGACACCCTTACCCTATGCAGAAGAAACTGGAGGATTTTCATGGCACACTCCCTATGGTGAGATACAATTCCTGTCACAGGAGATCACTTGCCATTAAATGTAGTGTACAAAAGCAGAGTAAGCACAGATGACCCAAATGACTGCCATCCTTGTGTGCTCAATAAATTACTGGCTTTACTGACTGGATTAACATAAGCTTTCAAGTACAGAGAAAAAAGTCCTTGAATCTCCCTGAAAATCTGGCATTGCAGATTCATTACATTTGAGCCTAGGATCCCCTGCATAAGTTTGTTATCCTTTATGGAGAGAGAACCTTTTACTCATTTTAGTAGATGTACTGTCCTATTCTTTCTCACAATAGAAAGGCATTCTTGATGTCCACAGAATTCTGATATCACCTGCAGTTTTTACTTTTATTCTTCATCGACCTATCTTCATCCAAGCTGCTTCAAAGCCTGTATTAACAATTAATCCCTACCTGTAGATAACTGTGAATATGAATATTAATTACTTAGGCTAAAGAAAGTGGTTTTCTTGATTTTTATCTGGTTTTCTTTGGTTGTTATTTTGTTGTTGGTTGTGGGTTTTTTGGTTTTGTCACTCTATACTCTAGCAGAAAAGGGTTTGACTGACATGCCTTTGGAATTAGGATTTTCTTACTTCAAAACCAGCACTTGTACATAGCAGAGCAAAACGAAAAATTGGTATAATATTTATTTGAATCTCAACATTTTTCCAGATAACCAGTAACTTCCCATTTGAAACAAATAAAATATGATTTATCTGCTGAAGTTTGAGCTATGACACTATGGCAACAAAGACATTTTGAATAAGGCATCTTCCATGACACAGATTTTCACATGTATTGCAGATCTGCTTGGACAGATCCATGATCTGCCATTATTCTAAGGTTTTCTAGGGTAAGATGTTTAGTTTGCTGCAGTAGACCAAATGATGGGCATCATCTATGCTATGTCTAGAGAACTCCGGCAGCAATATATCCAGAATACAGAAAAAATGAGGATAGAATGCAGTCAGTGTGCTCAGATATTTCAAACTTTAGCATACTTGTAATGTGAGTATAAGGATTTTTTTTTTTTTACAGTTTGAAAAGTGTAGTCATCAGTACGAATTTTGAGGTGTAGTCATCAGTACAATTTTTGAAATGCCTCCAGTCTGACTGAACTGCCAAGGCCAAAAATGGTCTTTAAGAATATGTAAATATGTAGAAACTGCTATAATGAATCAAGGCTCTCTTTATTTATTTCATCTTCAATAGTCAGGATTGAATACATCAGAAAAAGATACTAAAATCTCTATTGAAAAATCTGCCTAAAGCGAAAATTTCTTCTGAATTCTTATTAGATAGTTCCTAGCTTATATCTGAATGCATGAAGATTTATAGCTCTCACTTTTTGATCCAAACTAATGTAACTTGACTCCTGCTTAAGTCTTGGCCTTGCTTATGCCTTGGAGCAATAAGAGCAATGGGTTTATTTTGCACTAGGTAAAATTTTTTCCCCTTTTATTATTTTCTAGATATTTTTAAATAGAAAATGAAAGTGATCATATGAATCCTCCTTTTTCCTGCTTTGAGACCTTCCCATGTTTACACTAATCTGGTCGCTAACTAGTTTTACAGTAATATTATTTGTGCAAAAATATAAATTTTATAAATTTCACAACTCTCTAAAATGAATAATGAAATATTATCTATAATATTTCTTCATTATATTTAAGGCAGTTCAATGCTGAAGAAAAGCACAAGTGGCATCACTATAAAAAGAAATGTGATACCATCTTTTCTCTGTAGCTTAAAAACTCAGAACTAAACCTGGTTCAAAACTTTAAAGACTAAAGGGACAAGTGAGTCCCTCCATAATAAAGACCTGCCCCAGCTCTAATGCGGGCTTGTTAGTTACTTTTTTTTTAAGGTTAATTTGGACCAGAAATCTGATATTAAAAGCATTATGCTTCCTAAAAGATCTAAGAAAATCTGGGCACAGTGTTCTTAAATTAGTACTTACTGACAGATTGAAATGTTGTCATATACAAGTCCAGGTACATATTTTCTCTCTAATAATTCCAAATATTTTAGAGGTCCTTTAACTTTTTCTATAAGAAATCTAGAAAGCTTAAACAATAACTAAAGAAGATTTGCTTGTACTTCACTATCTGGAAAATCCACTAGTTACCCTTCCATGAATAATGTGTGTGTTTATATCACTCTCTGTCTCAAGCTTCAGACAAGGTTCAGGAGTCCCCTTTAAAGAAAGATGGGACCATTTCCTTTTGCAACTATTTTAATGAAAAGACCTAGCAACATACTCCTTCCATACATAAAAATAATAAAAACTTTCCCAGTCAAGTTCAGTGCTAAGTTCTCCTCTAAGTACTTTTCCTAGACAAAATCATCACTGTCTTTGGCTCTACAACTCTTGAGTTCTCTGCTTTCTGATATTTCAAAGACAAATGTCAGTCAAACACTGCTGCTGAACACTTTATCTACTGCATGTCAGTAGTTGCCAAAGCAATATGTAAATAATTTTATTTTTTGTTTCAATGCTGAAAATTTAGGATATGCTTATGTTACAGCCAAACATAAGAACAATATGTTGTTTCTGAGTATACTCATCTGCTGTTTTTTTCTTGAGTTGTTGTCTTTTCACTAAAACATCCTTGATTTGTTTGTATAACTGTAGCAAAGAGGGATCTTAATGACTGCAGTAAGACAAACTAAGAATATAATTGATACACAAATCAGTGCAGGATAAAAATTACTTCCCAGCTTCTAGAGTTTCATTCCTCAGTATATTATTAGATATAGCATAAAGAAACACTATCAATAAGTATTTTATATCTTAATTATGAATGCTATTGACTCTAATGGATCATAAAACCTAGAATATTAGCATTGTTCAGCAATCCAAATGAATGTTTAGTGTCCTTCAAAACCAGACTTTTATATGTATTTTTTTCCCATTTACTTTTGCATATATACACATGCATGTACATTTAGTTACCAAAGACAGAAAGCCCAGCATGAGGTGATTGTTGAAAATAAGGGTTTTTCCTGCCTTTTACCAGAAGCTGTGGCAGGTGGTGGTATAATTTGCAGTCCTTCCGCTCCTATCTCTGACAGAGCAGATTAATTAGTTCATATCTGTACAACACTTTGAAAGCAGTCAGTGATATATAATTAGTCCTATGTATTACTAAGATAGTCTTACATATCTTCAGTGACTCTGCATCAACAATTTCCCTTATGTCACTCTCTAATTGACTTGGTCTTCAAAGAATTTTCTTAATGTCTAATTTAATTTTCACCTTTTATGGATTTTGTTCACAACACAATGGTTGGTTGAAAATTTTCACCTATTTGAAAGGTATTTTTCAAATGAAAAATACCCACAGAAAAACTGGTTAGCCTTTGCCAATAGGAACTTAAATAGCAGTTTAAAAATTTTCCTATTATAACAAGCATCAAAATCATCTCAAACATAGATTTTAGGGCGTAGACATAGGAGATACTACATATAATTTATCAAAAATCTAACAGTCAGATGATATTCAAGGTTTACCATGCTTTTAGCAAACTGTTTGCAAGTTAGACAAGGTTAGCTTCCAATCTGTCCTTCGACATATTTCCTCAATCCTTTCTCAATGTACTTATTAATCTTCTTACTATATAAGTATTTAATCACCCTCACCTTACTTTTTCAATAACTTGAGGCATTCTTTTTGTGAAAATGTCTTTATGATTCTCACGCATATGGCATATTTGTATGCAAATATGAATGTAAATATTTATATGGTCAAATAACATTGGATTAAAGAAATGTGATAATTTTTTCCTGAAAATGTGACTGGCAGTGAAATGAGAAATCTAAAATGAAGAGACCCAGACTGACTTGCAAGATATAGAAAAGGCAAAGACATGGCTTACACCTTTATTTCCTATGGTGTCCTTGGTGCAAAGGTGTGTAGAAGTGTTCTCCCTTGACACATCTGGGGACACAAGAAGCAGCAGACAGAATATCCACTGCTCTCTGGTCTGTTTTCAGGACATCTGATCCAGGAAGGTATCTTCCTCTGTTTCCAAGGTGAAGAGCTTCTGGGGCCAGCAGGGGAAGGCAGGTAGGCGAGGAGGCCAGGGTTTTTTTTGATGGACACACAGTCTGACAGTGGATCTGTCACTTGAGTGTTTATTTCCTCCTACTTGCTGACTGCTGTTCTGATTGGAAATCCCCTGCATGAGTTTTTTCTGCCTGTGTAGCCTGATGCTTTCTACAATCCTGTACTCTCTCTTCAGCTTTCCCCCAGCAATATTTCTTGTCAATCCTTTCTATGTTTCTTAAACTAACCATTTCCTGTCAAAATCTTGATAGCAAATAAAGAGAAAATGAGTAAACAGAAGAATTAACACACTTCTCCCCCATATGATTAATGTGCTTTCTCTTTTTTCTTATTTGTCTTTGCTTTTAGAACAATTTTTTAATTCTTGTTTCTGCAGATTTCTTAATTTGCCATGTTTGCAATCAGGCATACCACAGGGAGGGAGGAATTTCACCACTAGCCTCAGGCAAATTAAAAATAGAAATGCTAAAGAACTGCAGTGTGGTACAATCATCAGCTGTATAAAAACATGCAGAAATGTTTGATTTAACTGCAAGTATGAGGTAAAAATCAATACTTTGATCTAGGTAAAGTACCACAATCTTCCATTAATTTCTGCACATCTCTCTTCATTTTAATAAAGTTCTAAAAATATTGCAGAAAATGGTGCAATAATCTTAAGCCTTCTTCCAGTCTATGAAATGACATACATCAAAGAAAAAAAAATGTATATATATCGTTTAATTAAGTTAAAGGTTTCTACTGCAAAAGCAAATAGTGTCTCTCATAGTATAGACAATCTGTGTCTCCCAGCAATTAGGCTTCTTACAAGTTGTTGAAGTTGTGGGCAGAGAAAAGATCTAGGTTCTTCTAATAGAGCAGCTGTTCAAATGTACTGCCTTATTTTTCTACTTTCTGTAGTGCTTCTGAGATAGAAAGCCAGTGAAACT
Organism: Phainopepla nitens; assembly: GCA_013400175.1. Lineage (NCBI taxonomy): Eukaryota > Metazoa > Chordata > Aves > Passeriformes > Bombycillidae > Phainopepla > Phainopepla nitens. The sequence goes on from VXBQ01003815.1 coordinate 718,547, forward strand.
GTAACAGATAAGTTAATAAATTTATCAAATTTAATGGGACTTTTCAAAAGATAATGAAACTAAAAATGTTACCACAAATTTATACTCTAAATGGGAAAAAATAAGTAAAATAACAGATTTTTATTATTTTGCTATTTTCAGGAATTACTTGATGTGTGATCTAGTATTCATAGATGTAAGGAGCTGATTTTGCTACATTACACCTCCCTAATCTAAGAGATTTTGCTGCTGTGGGGGTTTGTTTGGTTTTGGGTTTTCTTCCAAGAAGTTTCATTTTAGTATTTTCTTTTTTTTTTTTTTTTTTTCCCCGGCATTTTGATTATGGTGAAGTTTTGATTTATAGTCCCAGAGAATCAGCACATCCACGACATCGATTGCAGGAGAGCTAGCTCTTAACCTGACATCTTCCAGGTACTCATTCCTTTCTCTACCTCTCAATGTTTATCTTGCACTCTAGCACACTGACACTGTTTCTTTATTGTCTTCTCGTTTCAGATATTTGAAGTTACTTGGCAAGTTGTGTTGAGTATCATATTGTCTCTGTTTCAGACAGTTATGTAAGTGTCCATCTTTAAACTTAGATATAACTCCCAGACACTGCAACCTTAGCAGCTCCTTTAACAGAAATTATGTTTGCTTAGCTGCAAACAGGGGGGTTCCTTGTAGCCATGATTACTTGCAAGCTCTTTTTCCCATATTCAGTCACATGCCCCCCTTCCAAATATGCATTCAGTATGATGTCAAATAGATCAAGTTCTAAAATCACTTTAATAGAAAAATCATACTAGAAAAATATATAGATTCTTATGAAAAAAAAGTCCCAAAATTATGACATAAGAACCAAAACCAAGCATATTTTGGATAAGAGCTTACTTTGAAATCTCTTCCTCTGAAAATATCTTATGAACCAATGGGGAGGGGAGGGAGTGGGGGATTATATGGAGTTATGCATGTATTTAATAGCTGTGGTGAACCACTACTAGAAGGATTTCAGAAAGCTATGGAAATAAGAGTTGCTGCTGGATTTCTCAGCAGGGCAAGAGTGCTCCCTAGAGTACAGTGTCTACTGCTTTCCTTAGATAAGTTTTATATTTTTTGAGAGGGTGTCAGACTTTGGCACTAAGCTTCGTCTAATTATGTATATAAAGTGGCAGTTTGCAGCCTCTAGCTCAAAAGTTGGAAGAGACCCAGGTGGGCATATTGCTTCCAAGCAGTATAATCTTTGGAGTTAGAGTCCCCCATGATCGATGAACTTGTCCAACCCATCTCTACTCCTACTTCCAGAGCAGTTTGGCTGTGCCCAGTGGAATGACATATGTCTTCAGACCTACCAAAAGTTATCCGCTTTCAGCAGCTATGACAGGGAAAAGGTGCCATTCTCCATGCTTGCCTGAATTCCTCATCTCAGTGTCCATTTTTGTCAGGATGGATGGCTTTGAGAATGAATGCAAAGATCAAGCTGTTTCAATAAGGCTGTGTCAGCCAGTTCTCAAACTTCAGCACTATCCTGAGCTGGGGTGGTGCCCTTGGTGAGCATCCCCACTCAAATAAAAGCCAAACAGGAGCCCACAAGACTCTACACATTCCTCTACTATTTACTGCAACCGTCTCTGTAGAGGAAAAGAAACAGAGTCAGATTGTCTTAGAAACCTCTCTGAATTCAGCATCTATAAAACTTAAGATGACTACTGATGATATAACTACTAAACTGTTAGATTGTCAGGTAACATTTGTTTCATTAGTCCTTAGACATTTAACATTCCATATAGGAAATTCTCATTAGAGCAAAGGTAGCCTCTAGTCCCATGAGAAAGTGTTAGTTTTCCCACAACCAATAGCGATGCCAGGCACATTTATTGCACTTTCTTTCTGTTTTCAGTAGAGTTTTACTCAATAGAAGGTAACAAAATTGCTTTTTCCAGTATGTATTTTGCATCTTGAAAGAAATTAATGAAAATACATGGTGAGTTGTCTGCCTAAGACTTTCTTACCTTAAGGTATATATTCTGCATTGCAGTATGCTGAGATGGTTTAAATATGTTGCTTACCCTGCAATATTGCTTAGGCAAAAATCACTTGGGACATAAGAGTAGAAGAAAGAGCTAATTATATACACCTTTATTGGCCACTGCTTGAATGCTGGTTCTCAAGCTTTTCTTTTGAGCATACTGTGCAGTTTTTTGCAGAGGATAGAAGTGGAAGGAGGGGAGATGAAATGTTGTTTGATAAAAATTTTGCTCAAACATGGACAAACAGGTACTTTTATCTTTTACTCTTTACCTGTCTGAGACCACTCTGGTGTATCACATCTTTTGGGGTTTCCATTAATTTTCAGTTGGCAAACTTGATATATCTTGGTATACACGTGCATAAAATCTATAGATTTTTTTAATTATTCACTTGTGGAGACATCCTGCAGGGGTACTCATGAAAATGAGTCTAAGGAATTTATATTTGCTGATTTAGAAGTGTAAACTCCATTTTCTGTGTGCTGACTCACACTAAAAAAAACAAAACCCGCAGCATCCAATATGTGACATTATTAAATACTACAGGTTACCTGAAAAATTTATTTCCAGGTGTGATTGTCTTTTGACATCAGCTGAGTTCTTAAATTTTCTGATTTTCTGCCAGGTGGCAATAAGATGAACAACATCCAAAGATTTTGGGCTCAGGCACTCATTTTTGCTCAGAAGTACTTATCAGCCAGATTGGTGGTTTTAGTTGGTTGCTAGTTTTGAGAAAATAAATATCATGGCAACTTCCAGCAATTTGAAGTCAATATCTTTAATAAAGCTATATATGGCATAAAATTAAGCAAATTGAGCATAGCAATATGTGAAATGGCATAAACACTCAGAATATTTTGAAGTGGTTGTCAGTTATAGTGTGTTTGGAAATGTTTCAATTATTTATGCTTTAATTTCACTGATGTTGCAACAAATTATGGAATATTTGCTACATTTGTAATTGTTATTTCATCTTTTAAAATATATTTTTAAAATGTCAGTCTAGTTTAGAGGGAAGGATCCATCTGTGCATATATCATTCCTTTTCAATTGTAAGCTAAATTTCACAGGAAATTTCAATATTCACATGAGGAAAAGATTCCAAAGTTCAACTCAGGTCCAACATACTGAATGAAAAAATTCTACTGCTGCTGGAAGTTACCAAGTTGTTGGTAAACTAAGTTTGTATTTTCTGCTGCTTACAATTTTAGGAAAGAAATGAGAATTTAAGTGTTTTATAACTGCCTCTTATAAAAACTAAAATGTGTAAGAAAAAAGAGGTGAAAAAATGAAGGAAAATAATCATAACTGCTGAGCACTGTCAATTCCTTTAGAAAGTTAATACACTTATTCCAAAAGCCTGTCTGTTCTGTGCACAGAATTGAGCCAGTTCTTGGTCCAGAATGAAGCAATTTAGTCATGCACAGCAGTATTATTCTTCTTTAATAGTGCTGTGATTGATTGGAATAAAACCATACAATACTAATCTAATTAAAGAGTTATCAATCAGCTATTCCTGTAAAAAGTAAGGCTAAATATTATTCATTCTTGGAAACAAAACTAAGACTAAATTAACATGTTTTAATTAGAAAATAAATCAAGATCTGGTCCAAAATAGTAAAGTCTATCTATAAGCATTCATCTATTTCTTTTTTAATATGTCTTATTTGAATTCAATACTTGTGAAAGAACTTTTGTTTTCTTGCATTCACAAAGAAAAAAATGCTTTTATTGTATATTATAATTTACACTCAAAAATATCTAGAAACATTACAGGCAATAGATAGATAGATAGATAGATAGATAGATAGATAGACAGATAGATACTACTCATTAATTCCCCCTTGCTCAAATTGGTAATGTAGAAATATCCGCACATATATTATAAATTTCTCAATTTATATGAACGCATACTAAAAGATAACATTCAATTCATTCAGTGTTCTGAATCAAAAGCATTCAGCCTTTCACAGCATCTTTCTAACAAAAGTATCTGTAGTAGTTGTTAAACCATTGGAATTCACAACAGAATATTCTCACAATTTAAGACAATTCTTTTAAAAGGTAAAAAATGACAATAAAAATCCCTAGAATAAATTACAAATAGGTCAGTCAGTTCTGACTTTATCCAATGATGTGTGGACAGCAAAACAAATATTCATTTCAAATTAGTCTCTAATTATAAATATTACCTGCACATCACAGATACCCGGATCACTAATCTGTAAACTAATTAAGTACCAGCATCTACATACAAATGAGGCTGCATGCTGTAGGAAACAAGGAAACACAGCATTAGCCAATTTCTGTAGCATTCAGTGAATAAGTACCGAATTATGAAAGTTTTATTTGATATTTATTTTCAGATCAGCATACAATTGTACATGTATGAACACATATGTTGATAAATCTCTACAAGACAATGGAAATAACGTTCTTATGTTTGTTTAAACAAATGTGGTATGTCTCACATTCTTGATTGGCATACAAATAAGTCAGATATTGAGAAACTCACAGGTATTGCATAACCAGACTACAGGGAGGATCAATTCACCTAGCAAATAATGCAAAACGCCCACAAGTATTGGGAATTTAATTATGCCCTTGAGGATAGTAATTGAATTTTTCTTGCTTTGAAGTAGTAACTCCAAAATAGATGCTCATGGATGGGTTCTATAGGTTCTATACATATTTTTACTTACAAATAAATAAATAAAACTTTGCCTAACTAAAACATAAGGAGTAAGTGACTTTCAGCAAAGTCCCATTACTTAATGCAAGGTCAGTCAATAGTAAATTAATCCAACATCATAGCTACTCTGTGACACATCTCCCTCCACTTTAACTATTTGTCTAGTGGAAACTCCCATGTGACTAGAGGGAATAATCAGGCATGCATTCAACTCAATCAAACTTTAATGATGGACACATCTATTAGTTGCAAGTGCAGTACTCCTCATGGAACATAGACCATCCTTCAGAAGCAATTAATTTTCTTCAGTGACTATTATGGGAATGACCCAAAACTTGGCTGGTTTAATATATTCGTGACTGTGGTACTTTGCTTTACATTTTCATGAATTTCAAAATCAACATGCAATTCTGTAATGGCTTCAAAAAGCCAATTTCTGCAGAATTTAAACTTTGATAGAGTTTGGAGGGTTTTGTTTTGTTCTGTTTTGTTTTTGTTTAGATGTGAACCAGTCATCATTTGTTGAAACCATGCTTTCAGATGTTAAACTGGATAAATATACTGTATATCCTTCTAAATCTTTATGAAGGTTATCCTTCCCTGTTCCAAGAAACTATGTTTATGCAAATACACTTCTGTCTCCAGTTAGCAAGTGTTTCATCCTGTTTATTCTCTATTAACAGCTATCATTGCACCTCACTGCTTTATTCCTGTATGGGAAAACACATGAAATGAAGCTATCTATTAAAAAAAAAAAAAATTAGATGTTTGTGTCCATTTCCACATAAGAGGAGGTGGTATTACTCTTGCTCATGCATTTGTCCCAAAATAATGTATTTGCCCTGTGTAAATAGGTATGCTTAGAATAAGCTATGTTTGTTGCTGAACCCTTTTAAGCAAAGTATGTCACTGAACACTTTTTCTCCTTTCCAATATCTGCAGGAGAAACATTGCAAGTATATAGAGCGCTACTCAACAGCATCTGAAACTGTCACATGAGCAATTACTTACAGAGGATACAGGAGACAATTAGCTGAGTCGTTAAAGCCGGCAGGAATGCAAGATCCTACACACCAACTAATGCTCCACATAATGGTGATGATGAAATCCGTCGTTCATTTGGGCAAAACTTTGTATTTTGAAGGAGTTAAGCTAGCTTTAAGTAACAATTCAGACTTTGGGAGTCATCTTGAACCTTCACCTCAAGCTTCTAATTTGAAATTATACTGGAGAAAGACCAACTCAGATGGTCTTTTTTGCAATATTTCTCTTTCTTTATTCACTATTCTATTTCTTACACTGTGCCTTCTAATACAAAAATATGCAATTTATATTTTTCTTAAAATATTCGGGTACATGATTGTCAGTGCCTTATATGCTTATCCTGTAAAGTTACCTAAATTCTTCTTTGTTCTTCTAGAAGGTATGTTTTGGAATTTGAGAATGCACATCATTATTCAGAGGAAGATGTTAACCAGATAATGGTGAGAGCAGATGTCAACTATGGCTTCTTAGCATGCATCAAGGATGTGAGGGAGGAATCTGTGACTCTGGGGTCTGCTGGGAACAGAGTCCTCATGGGAGAGTCACTGGAGCATTTTTTCAGTGCACTGACAGCTTAGAAAACTTCTATGTTGATCACAAATACTATCTCACATAGTTTTTATGCTATTTAATTGCCACAAAGGCTCTATTTTCTCCAGACCTATGGTGCTTTCTGTAAACTTGTTTATGACTGCCTCAGATTTTCCTTTTCACAAATTTTCTTTTACGGTGTATCAGTTCCACACATTGAGCCAGATGATATTCTCCCGTCCAAACTTATTCTCATGGTTATCTTGATCCGTAAAGTTGATTTTGTAATGGAAATTTGAAAGCTATTACACTTGAGATTTTAATGGAATCATTATGATCAGAAAGTGCTTTAGAGACTGATTCAGTATGATGACTAGTTTTCAATTATTTAAAGAGGAGTAAATAATTTGGATATGTCAGAATATTTTGTCCATATCACTTAAATTTGGTTTTAATTTTTTATTAAACCAGTCATGTTATGAAATAATTTTTTTGCTATTCTCTAAGCAGGAATAATGATGAAAAAGTTTTGAAACACTTTGTTAAGTTTGGGTATATATCCATGTTCTTTGAGTGGATTGAAAATTATATATTTTTACATTTTTTATAAATTTCATGAATAAGAGTTATTTCTGATTACCCTTTACTGCCATTCTTTGGATTAACCAAAGAGTACCTATTTTTTCCCTCTGTATACTCAAAATATTTATGACGCTTCATGCGTAGTCTGTGAAGTACAATAACAAAAGGGTGACCAAGATCAGCATTCACAATTCCACTCTCCCATTGAAGCTTTCTGCAAAATCTAGGAAAGCTCTGTAAGCATATGTTGCAAACCATTAAAATCAAAGAAAAGATGCTGAAAAATTATTGCCAGGGCAGATATTTCCTTGGATTGAAGGAATTTGTTTTTCTACTTTCAAATGGTTTATAGATCAAGGATACATATAAATAATACAAGGATAAATGCAATTAAAAATATTTTTAAAAAATCCTGCAATTTAATTTTTCCCATTGTAAAATATATACTTAATATATATACACATTTATGTGTATTTTAAAATAGTTTTATTTCTATGTGTAGAGATGTGTAATTCCTAGATTTTATTCAGCTATAATTTTGAGTTCTTTAACTCTATATTCAGCTCAGCGTTGAGTCTATCCCATTGGAATTTTTTATTTATTTGTGTCTTGTCTTTAAATCTCATTTTAAATTAGTAATTAGTTAATATAAATTACTTTTTTTCATATTTTAGATTTAAAATTATAAAAAACTAATAATTTATCTATTTTATCTTCATTTGCCTCTTTTACGGTCACTTAAAAACCCTCAACATCAGAACCCAAAATCATTTTGCACAGAGTAAATAACCATTTTTCAGGTGTTGAGTCCCCTTTGTTTCTCATGAAACACTCTGGGTTTGTTTTTATTTATGAAAGAGTAATTGTTCTCAAATTTTTACACTGGTAAATGTAAAGCTGGTAAATGCTTCTAATTATTGTCTTGATAAGAGCCATAAATAAGCATAAAGAGACGATTTTTAGAGAGTTTAACTTTTCTGACTTTGTAGTTGAGAGCTGCTAGACCACTCACTGAATGACACTTGTCAAATATCAGCATTTTCTACAGGACTTTTGCCTGTACTCCTAATTCCCCTCTCTTTCCATTAAGCTCCTCGAGACTTAAATTATCCTGTATCCATCCTCTGCAGGGCACATGGAACTAAATATCAGTTCTGAGTAGTGTTCAAATCCCCTGGTTTGGATAGAGCAACCTTGACCTTCAGAAATAAAGTTGGTTATAAATCACTTTCCTTCTCCATGGCTTTGGAGAAGGGACTTTTTTCTATTCCCACCAAAAATGCTGAATGACAGCACAAAAGAAAGGGATTACGAACTTGTCAATTACTATCCATGTCAATTTGAGTATAATTTTATTTAATTTCTATCCAGTCCTTCCACGTCTGAGACTTTTGGGCCCAGAGTGCTTGCTCTGCTCTTGGAGTAGAAGAATCTTGTTGATAAACCAGTGTTGTGCCAAGGCTGGTGACTAATGAGATAAGGTGTCAGTCAGAGGAAAACTTTGCTGCAGTTGGTATTAGGTGCATTGAGCACATAGGCTGGGGTGAGCAGTAGTGGCTAAAGGACCTGAAGAGTTCCAATAATGGTCAGTAGGAAACAGATCTGAAAAAGTTCAGATAATGTGCATAATTTATTATCTCCCAAATGAGAAAGAAATATTTCATGGAGTAGATTTGTTTTCAATTATAGCGCCACAGAGATGAAAGTCCAGCAGAAGATCCTCAGGTAAACCTTCTCACCTCTTCCCCTGAATCTCTGAAGCTGCAACTGGTGCTCATGGTTAGATTTTGAGACAAGGACCTAAAAAGGGGCCAAAAAAGCAGAATATTACAATCCTAACAATTCTTCTGTTTGTCTTGCACAGGAGATGAAGTACAACTGCTTGCTGTCTTCAAGATCCCAGAATATGAAAACTAAAAATAATTATTTTTAGTCAATGTGAAAAGCCATGATAAACCATGCCTCGTGTTATTGAATACTAATAACTATTCTGAAATTATTCAACAATAATATCAGTGATAGAATATACTATAACTTAGATGATTCTGATGTCAGTGTCCAACAATAGAAGAACGTTCTTCTAGCACTTCCTTAGCTTAAAATATAGATCTGTTCTTTCAGAAGAAAACTTCTTGATAAATTATCTGGTCAATTATCAAGAAGATAATTTGAAGATCATCAGTTAGTTTTCTAACTGATAACATACATTCCTCAGCAGGCTTTATTTTAAATAATATGTTTAAAAATACGCAACTTTTTGCAATGATTTTCCTTACATTTTCTGAATTTTTACCATGTTGCACAACTACATATAGATCCCTCCAGTCTGAGTTGTCTATTAATATGCTTTCTTTTTATTCATTGGGATTTTTTAATTGGAGGTTTGGAGGTTTTCTGTTTGGGGTCATTTGAGGTTTTTTGCTGGTTTTAAAGTTATTTTTATGTAAAATATATCTCATGTAGAACACTCTAAAGAGTCTGTGTCACAAGAAAAAATATTCTAATAACATATTGCTTACTCTTAATTGTACATTTGTTCAAGCCCGAATTTTGCCGGTTTATGATAACAAGGCTCTGACATAGAAAATGAAAAACCAATTTAGGAAAACGAATGCTCAGAAATGCCAGCTGGGAAACCCTCATAGACTCACCAGTGTGGATGAGAACAAAGCACGGGATTCAGGTGATCTATAGGAATACTGGCATTTATACATTGTCTGCTGAGGTAGGTGGTTTACTTTTCCAAAACAAATGCTGCACAATTACTGTTCTGTTTGTTTTCTAATGAGGAGGAATATTTCTTTATCAGGAACAGCTCTGCGGTAGATTGTCACAGCACCACCATGGAGAAAGAAATACTCTCACAGCAAGAGATTCCAGAAACTCTGTTTCTAAAAAAAGAACTGTTCTCAGGGGTGTCATGGATGAGCTGCGTGAGGAATGATGATGAATACAGAGATGAGAGATGCAGCTGAAGAAGACCAGTGCCTTTTCAGTAGGTTACTTTTACTGTTTGAGGTAAACTGATGGAACAGCTTCTAAAGTCTCTGAAAAATTGCTGTACCTCTGCTTATTCAACGGACTAGATGGCATGTCAGCACATAGAGACATGTGAACTCTTTAAATTCTGTGTTTTCTACAAGATAAATATTTTGGTTATTCCTTCCCTTGCTTTACCTCTACATGTTTGAATATAATTTGAAGCAAAATAATAGCAATTAAAAAATACTTTTCTTCTTAAATAAGGAAGTGCACATAAGCTTATGCTATATAAAATTATTTTGTCAGTCTTTTTTACTCAATGTTGAATCTTTATTTGCCAACATCTGCCCAACCAAAACAATGAGTCTGAGAGCCATTATCCGAGCTGAAATTGTAATAAAATCCACCTCAACTAAATACAAAGTTAATTTATGCTTCAGTTGTCCCAGTCCTTTTGCATATGTTATGACTCTGAAAAATTACTTTAAAAATTACCTACATAATCATGCCTATCATGATAATACAGAAAATAAACTAAAATTATAATAAGTAAACCGCCCCAAAAGTCTTCTGATGATTTATTTTTCATAAACTTATCTCTGATTTCTTTTTGCTGCTCAGCACCTTAGCTTCCTTGCTCTAAAATGAGCTCTAATCTTCTTTGCAAAGTGTTCTGCAATCTCCTACAATTGTTCTAAAAGAGTGTGATAATATAATATTGTCTTTTTTCTTTTTTTTTTTTTTTCCTTAAATGGTTAAAAAATCCTTTTATGACAAGATCGGGTTTTCTGTAAGGATTGATGAAGGCACTTAAGAAACATTCAATATTTAGTTCAGAGTTTAAAGCCCTATAAAAGCACTATGATGCAATTATATTTAGCTCTTT
>VXBQ01003815.1:729347-746646 GCA_013400175.1 Phainopepla nitens
AATCCAGGCCATCAAAATGGTTAATACTTCATAACAGAGCAAAGAATGCAAAAAAAAAAAAAGAAAAAGAAAAAAAGAAAAAGAAAAGTAATTTTTAGAATAATTGCAAGTCATCTGCAAGGAACAAACTATATAAGATGTTATGGCTCAGTACAGATATACCATTCCTTAAAAGCATTGCTAAAAGCAAGATTCTTCAGCTCTCACCTTGTGTCCCTGGAGATTCATGGGGGATATGTTGGCTCTTGCTCTGTCCAATCTCTGATTTTTCTGCTTAAATTTGATAGTTCAGACACTCAGTCTGTCAACAACCCTCCATTATTTGAATGGCTTTCCTTTTCTTGCTACAGAGCACCAGAAAGCACATCTATAAATCAAGACTCCCTTTGAGCACAAAAAAATCAAATAAGTTAGAAGATATTCTAGAAAGCAAAGATATTACTGATGTTAACACACAAAAATAGGGAGTCAGGATGTGGCTACAGGTGCTGTTTATAGTTCAGCTCACAATCCATGAGGAACGTGGTACACAGTCCCTCAGCAACCCAGTTTTCATCTAAGCATCACAAGGATAAAAATTACAGAAGATTTTATCCAGGCTTAGAGAGATCAAATCCATAAATGTTGATAGCAGCTGAGGGGTAAAGGAAAGTGATAAAGGAAATAAGGAAATAGGAAGAAGTGAATAAAAATGGATGAACAATTTATTTGCCAGAGAGAACACCTCTGTGAAGGCTCCAGTTCCATATCCTTAGCCTGTCTTTCAGGCCTTAATCAAACCTCCATAATGGAATTTCACAATAGAACTTTTGAAAAGACAGCTTCTTAAAATGGGAGAAATACATTTTTCACTGAATGTCAGTATACTATCAGTGCCTAATTTAAGACTTCTTGAAAAATGTCATTGCAAATGCTTAACTAAAAAGTGAATGGTTTTTCATTGTGCGTCTCCCCTAGCTGCTTGAAAGAAAAGCTATAGTTGATTTCTTACTGTAAATAAATTCCATGCAGATAGTACATGTTATAGCTGATGCATGTTTGTATTTTTTCAGTTTTATGAAATGGAGTTTTAGGGACTATAGATCTTAATTCTGAACCATTTCTCCACCTTGAGCATTCATCTTGATTTGATGTTTCTTTTTCCTTATTTTTCCCCTGAGATTCCTGACTGACATACAGACAAAAAAGGCAGTGTTATCTTCTTCAAATATACATCCGTAGGATAAAGAATTTGGTGTAACAACTGCATGTTTTTTTGAGTTGTGTCCTCTTTTGTCCTTATGTAAAGGAGTGGTGTAAAGAGTCATGACAATATTGTTTCAGAAGCTTTCAGCAAAATGTTACCTAAAGTATTCTGTTAATACTGCCTCCTTAATACAAAAACTGAAGGAGAATATAGCCTGGAGATGAAGTTAAAAGACCTGTGGATTTAGAGAACTACTTTTTCACTGGAAAACTCCTTGAGCAATGACCTTGAGTAAGTCATTTAATCTCTTTGTTGCAGATCCTCAAAGGTGCTTAGGTGTATAATTTCCATTAATTTCCGTCAGACCAGTGTGCCCCAGCCCTCCTTGTGAAACAAAGAGATTCTGCTTCTGTACGTCACAGAGGCCTTCTGTGTATCCAGTCAAAATGTGTTCATTAATGTACTCAGTAACTCTGGTGATGATGGGTCTGTCTAAGATGAAGTGATTTAATTCACTAATTGCCACACAATACCACTGAGACCAAGAGTTGAAAATTACTCAAATGGTGGGAATATACATAGACTTAAAAAAAAAAAAAAAAAAAAAAAAAAAAAGGCAACTGGACAACTGAAAACCCCCGAAAATTTTATCAGAAAAAAATTACTTTTCTTTCAAATTTTGAGAACAATTTTTCATGTCTCAAAGTTCAAGACAACTTCTAGCGGTGGGGAAAAGGCAGGGTATTTCTTCTGAGAGTAGTTTATTCCATAACAACTCTCTTCAGGGGCTAGTGCATCTTCCTGTGAAGAATCTCATCTCTAATATTCACTGTTGCAACTAGAGTATCAATCCCTACAGAATCCACTTAAAATAAATGCCTTTTTTTTCCCGACAGATATCAAGTAAGTATTGAAACTGTAATTGATGCAATGTTTTTTTTTAAAAAAGGAAGGTATTTAAAATGGGATTTTTCAAGGAATACAAGAGAATTAAGTACTGAGAACTTACTAGCATTCAACAGAAATCTGATTTTGTACTCCCCTAAAGCGCCTTGCAGAGCTTCAGTTGCAGAAACAATCTTGAAGCCCTTGGTGAGGCAGAGCACACAGAGGAAAGTTCAATGGTTAAGGTTATTAAGGATTTTACAACTTTAAAGAGCTTGAGTTGACCTGAGAACTGTCCTATGCATGAAAACACTAGATTTTATTGGAGGCACAGTGGGCTCTGTGGGGGTTAATACTGAACAATGTTCCAATATTCAGAAAATACAAGTTAACAGTATGTGTGCTGTTCACCCTTAGCATGAATCAATAGTCAGTTTTGAACACTGTTAGGAAAGTATTCAGAAGACAATTATATGATTGCAGAAAGGTGGAAGATTACTGCAGGGAACTTAGTGTGACTGCTCTTTAGCTGCAGAACTTAGAGAGTTTCAGGCAATGTCAGGTAGTCAGAAGATTTAAGGGCAGGAGCTAGAAAAAGAACACTACTGTTCTTGTGAGTTTGCTTTTTAGTAGAAAAAAACACCTGATTGTACCATACTGCTTTGAATTAAATTCCACGTAATTACTGGGGGCTTAGCACAATTCTGTGGGTCTAACAACATGCAGTTGAAAAAGTTAGAATAAGTTAAAGAAGAAGCCAGGTTAATGACTTAGTATTTTCCTTAAAACATATACTGAAAGCATGAGAATGGATGCATACACCAATATTTGGACAGTAATTACTCAACCAGATCAGAGTACCAATTATGTGAAATAGCACAGCTTTTTAAGCATAAGGAAGAATCCTCCTCCTTAAATCATTGCAATCTTCAATTTTTTTCAAAAGAAAACTCCACATCATTTATATGAATTCATATCCTTTATGATGAAAGAGTTCCAGCAAAGCCTTCTATCCTTTGAAGGACAGGTGTCCTACCTAAGAGCTAAAAATTTTCTGACAAAAATTTATTAAGAGAACAGTTTCTGAACCACACTGAAAAGCAATTGCTGTTATCTATTCCAATCATATCTATAATGAGGGAGTTTATTTGTTTGTTTCAAGTGAACAATGTTTCAAATTAAAGTCCTATGAGTTTCTTTCTTCCAACTGACATTGATCAGTTCTGATAGTACACTTAGAATGTGAAATAAGATTTTATAAATCTCATGCTTTATATTCAGCTTTAAAAGTACATGGGAAAATTTATCTCCAAATTCCAGTTAAGGACTTGAACAGAATTCATAATGCTTAAGGTAGTGGAAGCACAGAGTGGTCAACTTTTTCATGAACACCAGTTTTGAAATAAATTACAGTGAAGATGATTCTTCAGCTGTCTCTGAGTGAAAAAGGAGTATGGGAATGGAAGGTTATTAAAAAATGAGAAAACTCAATGATGTGGTGTTATTAACTTCTTTTTATTACTATTTATCATTGTTATTTTGACTTGTGGAGATTAAGGAGTAGCCTTCACTTTTGATAAATCATAAAGATGTAAGCTAATAGCTTCAAAGCACTCATTTAAAGGATAAAGAATTTTAAACAAAGCACTTGCATACTTCATTCTCCTTGAAATTCCTAACTAATTTAATGCAACTTCTGTACTCTACAAAAATAACTACTAATATCCAGATGGTTTTTTTCTTCCCCTAGGACAACTTCTTTTCCAGTGAAGAAGCTTTCCAATACCTGTATTTTTTCTTCTTGCTTTCTTCAAGTTCTGTAGACTCGTTTCTTAAGCGAGATGTGCTTGTGCTTATTCATTTATCTAACAACTTATATCCAAATATACCTATTCAGAGTGTATAAATGAATATCCAAAGGAAATCTATAGGTTTCCTTTTGAGGAATACTCATACAAAATCGCATCTAAAAGGATAAATTATATGTGAATTATATAAAAAAAATCAGCTCTCCATTTGAAAATTACAAAAAATACAATCATATTTTTGTTTGTGAATCTGTGTTGTTTCACCTGACATTAAATTTAAATTGTGCCATTATTTTAATGATTGTTTCAACTTTCTTGTTGGTTTTCATAAAAATATATTCACAAAGAGTATTATTTATTTTTGGACTCGTGATTGACTGGAATCTCCTCCACTTCTGCATGAAGTCTCTGCATGCAATTCTTAATCACAATATTTTGATGATAAAAAAGGGATCAGAAGTTTATATTACATAAATATTTTTAGTCATCACACAACTACTTTAATTTAAATCATACTAAACCGGTATTTAATTTGATTTCTAAAAGTCTGGTAATGCTATTAAGGTATTAACACTTTTATGTTGTATCTATAATTTCAAGCACATTGTCCTTTCGAAAGTAAAAGCAGAACTAACATGGCCCTCTGTGCATCTTATGTTTTTTAAGAAATTGAGGTTATTTTATTTAAAAATCTGTTTTCTAATAACATTTTTTTTTGTAAAATTACCCTCTAGGAGCTGAACATGACCTTACACTACAGGATAATTTCTGCCATTTTATTACAAAGAATTCAGCAGTAAACCAAGGGTAGCAGGCACTTTTACTAGAAGAATGGTTTCAATTATTCCAAAAAGTAATCTTTTCGACACAGTTGAAGGAGACTATCTCTCTTCTGTTAATTTAAGGAGTAACAAACCAACTGCAGGTGTTTTATTACCTACATGGAATATTTGCTATATCTGAGAAAAAATATCTATATTCTACGCAAAAAACACAGGGACACAAACAATTTAGAGGTCCTGTAACTAAAAAGTAATGTGGTAGCATCCAATGTCCTTGTAGAGGTATAGTGGTAGCATGCAACATCCTGCAGCAGTTTTCTTTTCGCATCAGCAAGGCCAAGCATAGTAGTGAGTACACATGTACCAAAATTCACTGTCCCACAGTCTCTTTGGGAGGAGAAACAATGATTTTATAAAGAAGCTTATACTGAGTCAGATTCAATATCCCAAATACTTGACATAAGAAACTGAACATATCACACCTGTGCATGAGATAAATCTAGAATGGTTTCTGAAGCAAATTTTCAAAATGGCATCATCAGAACTCCTTTGGACTGCATCTCTTGGCAAAGAATTAAATATTCTAATTAGTCCAAGGAAGAAAAGAGACTAAAATGTTCATATTTTTTTCCTCATAAAGCCTCCTCTTAACAGAAGTTGATAGCATTTGATACACAAAAGTCCAATCTGGCATCTCTGACTCACAGACACACATGAGTTTTCACTAGTGGATCTCTCATAGTTGCTACTCAGAACCTCATGCTTGAATCCACTTTCTCATTCTCCAGGTTACACTTCTGTACTCAAGTGTCAATTTATCCTTTTGCCTGTACTGCAGTACTCCTGAGTAATCACAATTTTCTCATTTTAAGTGCATAGCACCTCTGCCTGTGTCACTCTCCAAGTCTTGCTTTCTGCTGGAGGAGAGGAGAAGAGAACACAGACTTAAATCTCACTCTGTATTTTGGACAAATTGAAATCATCAAAATTTACATCTAGATCCCTGCTACTCAAATTCCATAGCATATGTTTATTTCTTTTGGATTTTTCAATATGAGTCTTTCATTTCTCTATCATTATGTGTTAATTACAGCAGTTTAGAATATATTGTGTTTTCACTTTAGACAACATAAGCCAGGTCAGGTCCAATTATGTTAGCTCTTGACCCTGTTATTAAATTTTTCAATTACAATAACATTTTGTGTTGTTTTTTCTCATAAGAAAGGAAATATTGCAAACAATAAACCAAAATTCGTTCTCAAACTGTACCTTTGCACAGGGTTAAAGTCAAGTACCTGGGAGGTGAAGTTCTTCCATGTCTGTGGTTTTTTTCTGATATTGCTGTCACAGCCACATATGCTTGAGTCCGGTTTCCATTAATTGTGTGGCTTTTTGCCTGAAGTCTTTTCTCATGCCCTCTTTATTGTATATGCCATATCCATTGAAATTACAGTAACGAAAAAAAAATCAAAAACAAACAAAACCAAAACCAAACCAAACCAAACCAAAACAAAACAAAAGAAACCCCACAAACTAAAAGAAATAAAAACACACTTGACAGCTTGGATCATGGAAAATGAGAAGTATCTTAGCATTTATTCTATGATTTTTGTTAAATTTGCTCAATTTTTTGAAAACTCTTTTCCTTCAATTGAAGGTAGCAAAATGGGAAACACACCCTAGCTATGGGAAAAGGTAAAAAGGATTTTGATCATGCCTTTCTTAGGCCCTCACTCATACAGCCATATCAACCAAGATTCTGCTTCATCTCCCTTACATCCAGCAGTCAAGGATTTAAAAGCACTTCCACTGCAAACAAAAAAATAACCAAAACCAAAGCAAAAAATTTTTTCCAAATTCCCAAAAGTTTATACTCTAAAAGACTCCTGTCACCAATTTGCTGTCAAAAGAAAAACGTTCTCCATATGAAATTCCTTTTACAATTTCATGACCTTACTAATTTCAGATGCTGCTGACTGCAGCTTACTGCCTCAGCCCATCTGACATTAGAACAATTCCCTCTCTTTCACTTCTGCCTTTTTTATCTATCTTCCCCAAGTCTGCTGAAAATCTGATTGAAATTAAACTACTGATAAATTTGTTACAATATGAGGTATTCTAAATCCAAGCTTAAACTCTCACATGCCCACGAAGAAGCAAAGTAACAGGTGAAGAATTTTGGAGGGAAATAGGAAGTAGAAATTTATTTACTGAAAATTAAATCCTGACTGGCATTGTTTATTTGCTTTATGTGGTGAAATGCTGCTTACGTGCTAAATACTAGAAAGAGAGGGAGGACAAAACAGATACATGTACAGCAATGAACACAAAATAAGGCACAGAAACCTGAAAATGCAGAAAGAAGAGCTCTTTGCTCTATAAGCATGTGACTTTTGCTATTGATTTCTGATGCAGTGAGGCAACTTTTATTTATTTTTGTTCAAAATTGTTTGAAAATTATGGCTTGCAGATCAAAAAATATTAACAAATATTTCTCAATACCTGTGGCCTCGGGCCTGTTGAGTAACCTTATATTAGAGGTACTAACATAAGACCAAAGTGGGAGGAGACCATCATCTCACATGTACAAATGCCCTCAAATTCATTGTGGGACTGTATTGCTCTTACTTATAGTCATATATTTATTGACTTAATTTAAAAATCTTCTTGCATGGGCTGGATTCTCTGATTAATAAAGAAATTAAGCTATTTTTCTGAAACCATGTTGAGGACAAAGGGAACAAAGACAGGAAAAGAGAAGAGAGAAAGGTAACCTGAATGATATTTTTATCCCTGTCTCTAGTTCTATATCTCAACTTATGTTACAGTACTTTTTCCTCTAGCATCCATCACTAGAAATAAACATGCTGAAGGTTAACTCAAGAATTTTATTCTGCTTTTCCTTTCTCCTTTCCCAACACAAGGGCATCCATTTTCATGTTTGTATTTAGTCATATAATATAACACTATATTCTAGACTTGGCCTCCCTAGGAGCTGTAGTTCACCCTTGGAAGTTGTTGCCTAAGGTGCTCGCTGTTGCTGGACTCCAGGGCTGTTTATTTAATTACTCTTCCTTGGTCTACTGCCAGTACACAATAAACAATAATATAGTTTGTCTTTGACTTTGCTCCATGCTTCTTCTGTCTCTTAACTAACAAGCTGGACTAAACTTACAAAAACCACAAAACCAAAGCCAAAAACATAAAAACCCTGCACAAAGCAAAAACAGGAAAAAAAAAAAAAGACTTTCAATTAAAAATGGATGAAATCTATGAATCTTGTCAGAAGAGCCCAAAACACATGTTCTGCAGAAAAAGAAAAAAATTTAAAAGTTGACTAAATAAAGCCATATTTTGGCTAGAACCAAGATTATCTGAAACTGGGGTTTACTCAATACAAATCAGAATTTAAATCACATAGTTTCAGTACTGTAATCCACAACCTCTTCGTTCAACATTGTCTCCCTTATTCTTAAGGTACCTTGAGGCATCTTTGGATGATAAAAGTTTTGCCTTTGCCTAATCTTGCCTTTCTGCTTGTTTCAGAACCCTCTCCTACCTTAGAAGTGTAGCACTTGGGCAAATTTGAAGCTTAGTCAGGAGCTTACAAATTTTCTGCACGGGCCCCTAAGGATCTCAGTCTAATGAATATTCTCTGATCACACTAATATGTGGCGGTTGCAAAAGACTGCTTGGAAAGATATAGATAAGACTAGTCTTTTTTAATAGAAATGTTAAAGGAAGAGATTGTGGCTAGAAGATACATCCAAAAGTAATGTTTAATGCTTTGTCTTTTATGAAGCAGCTTGAATATTAACATGATATTCAGCCCCTGAGAATTCAAACCCCACCTATCTATGAAGGATTTGAATATATATACCCTATCTATTGAGACACTGTAATGGAGCTCTTCTAATCTATCCAACAAAAACATTTCTGTCTAAATTTTTTTTATGTCAAAAAGAGAGATTAAGAGTAATCCTATATCTCTATGATTAAATCACTCTTTGAATGAGAGACTTAGTAATCCATGTTTTTTTTAATGCTGACATTTTTATATGAAATGCACAGCCAGGTCTTGAAATCCTTTCTATGATTTAGGACCTATTGAAACATGCAACAGAAATTTCAGTGCTGGTATAAAACTAGTAGGAGGAATCATTTCCTACTGTTCAAATTCATGAGTTTGGTCTAAGGGAGTCTTTCTGTTAATGCTTCCTACTGTTACACATAATGCACTGAAAAACAGTAGGCATTATCTTGGTAAAGCTATTGTGAAGTGTTGCCAATGACTAAATGGAAGCAGGTATAGATCATCCCTCATAATGGCATTACACCAAGTTCTCTATTGCTTTATTCCTTTGCATGACCTCCTTCAATTCACTGGAGCTCTCCAGATATAAATGTAGGGAAAGGCTTGTGTATAGCAACACTGCCCTGTGAAGGTATAGCTACTGGAGCTGAATGGCAAGCATTTGCAAGTGTTAAGAGCCACTGAATTAAAGGCTATTTAGTTCTTCAAGGGACAAAAAATATAGAGAAAAATTATTTCATTGTTACTGACTTTTGCTTCTCCCTCACCCATTCTGAATCCAATTTTAAAGTTTAAGAATTGTCTAAGAGTACCTCCAGATTCTGCTATACTATAAGAGATGAAAAATGTATGTGACTAATTGGTAGAAAGCTCTTAATTAAAATAGGTTTCTGCCTGACTGATACAAACAAAGGTCAGAATGCTCTGCCAATTTCAAAGCTTTAATCAAAAATGACTGCAAATGCACCATACATAGGAATGAAAGAGCACAGGACAGATGTGGGGACAGCTAAGGCATTGTCGTGATCGTGATCTATAGGACTTGGTGGGAGGGGCTGGCTGCTAAAACAATGTAGAAAAAAGCAAATACCATCCTTAAGGAAAAATGCCACTGAAATGTCAGGAAGACTAGCTTGGACATGTCAGTGTCAGTGTCTGCTACTGCTAATGATGCCTGGTCAGTACAAAGTCTTTTACAAAAATAGGGTACAGAGACTTCTAGGAAATTTCACATGGTACAGAGCTAAGATACAGACTGATGCTGTGAAGACCTGTATGTCCTTGACTCCTCTTGACAGCAGACACTTCATCAGAGGAGGACCAGAAGTGTTACACTTGAAGGATAAGCTACAAAAATAGCATTTTATTTATAGCAAGAGATATAAAGCATAGAAGAAATAGAGGAAGATAGAAAAGACTGTATGGAAAGAGTCGGTAAATAAATCAACTTATGAATACATACATCAAGACAATGAATACGGCTGGAGCTGAATAAGAAAATACTCTCCATTGATATAGACTCTATATTCAGAATGGAATTTAGCTCCAAGGATATGGAAAAAAAAAATTTCACATGGTACTAAGGAATTTACTGCTCTTTCATGGAGGGTCATTGAAGGCTGATCTTCTAATTTCTGAAGCCACTTCTTACCAACCTGTGGTGGGATTTTTATAACTTATTCCCTAAAACTCTTGTTTTTCTGAGACTAGCTTTCAGGTCATTCAATAGATTTTTATTTCAGCTAAATTGAAAAATGTTACAAGATATCATCCATGGTGAATATTAAAAATGCATCAATGAAGGTGTTGACTGTAGCAGAAAATGAGTAGCAATTTACACTGTGAATAGGTTTACAACAACAACAACAACAAAGTGTTGAAAAGGACACTAAAAGTGAGGTTTTGAGGTTGCACTTTGCAACCAGATGTAGATTTAGGAGCACGTAAAAAACAAGGCTCAAGTTTTCATTCTAGTCTGATTTTTTAATGGAAATTAATTTTTATCTGAAGTAAATTTTTTGTCTAATGCTTTCTGTTCATGTTCATTTTTTCTTCCATGTAGTCCTTGCTTTCTATCCTTTGTGGCAGACATTGATGCAAATCTCTACCCTTGCCTCAGTTTTTATTGGGAGTGGTGTTAGCTAGAAATAACAATACAAATGAGAAGCTGCACTCTGCAGGAAAACATGGGATATGTGAACTACAACTATCTTGAAACATTGCAGTAGTGATATAAAAAGGAAATTTTGGTGGTTTGGTCATAAAATTTTCAAATTTAATATTTTTTTATGATTTTTGCTAAATCACACATTTATTTTCATTATGGGGAAGGAAAATATACATTTCATTTATTTTGTTGTCTTTCCTCAACACTGTAAAGTTTAAAGATTTTATTTGCAAGTATTGTTTTTTTTTTCCAAAGCAAGTGGTAGCTTCAGCTTGATATCTAACATCAAAAAATAAGTTAATCACTAGGCGAAAATTATTTCCTCCACATCTTCAAAAATAGCTCAAAACTTAAGAAATTTTCAGCCCATTTTCTACCCAAATTAAGGTCACTTTTTTAGCCAGTATTCTAGAGATTTGGGGTCATTTTTTCACAATTACACATTTTTTTGTTCCAGAGATAATGCTATGGTATGTGCATGTGTTCCTTGGTCAAGGTAGACTAGTCAGGAATGGAGATATGTGTTCACTTTTACTCATTACAATGGGCTTTCTGACCACCTCAGAGACCTAGTATTTTACACTCCTGAAAAAGTGAGTACTTTAGCCACATTGAAGAGAAAGATCCCAGTCGTAATATTTGAGTATGGCTGAGGTAAGCCTGGGGAAGATTTATTTCACTACCAAAAGGAGGAAAACAGATGATGTCTAGACTTTGAGTATACAGGTGATAACAATATTGTCTGTAAGCAGACCTGTCACAGAGACTTCAGTGTGAATTTATTTCCACATGAATATGTTATTCAGTATTCTTAGCAACTCGAAAATACCATATAAATTTAATTCCCCTAAAATGGGAACCTTTTTTCTTTTTCTCATCTGTATATCTGCAATTATAGGATTTACACAAGTGGAGAGAATTTTGGCAACCATGTTAAGAGAGATCAATAGTATATCAAGCTCTTTGTGGTATAAACACTAATTGGAAGTGCGAACATGTTTCTTGCAAATGCTTCTTACCAATAATCTTGGAAGTCAGACAAAAAGTTGACGTCTGAAATATCAGATGAGTACTAGCTATGATAGATTATAACATACTTGCTAATTTATGTAATTTTAATTGGAAAAGAATAATAATGAATTAATTATTAGGAAGGATATTATCACTGAGGCAAGAATCTGCTACACTATAAAGACACCATAACATCAGTACTTGTGTAATAATCTCAGCTGCCATGGTTGTCACTAGGAAATTAACGATTTAACTTCTGCCAGGAGACAACTGAAAACACTGGAGCATCAAATGTGATAGAAACATCTCCAATGTCAAGTAAAAATGAATCTGAGAAATGATCCAATCACAGAGGTTAAGTGACATATACTAACATGTGTCCATGCTGTTCAAACTTTCTCCTTAGTACTGTACAAAAATCTGGAAGATGATGGACAGTGGAGGAAGCCAAACTTGTTCAGTGTTTTCAATGTTTAATTTAGAACTGTCTCCAGGCTGATGAATTCAGCATGTAGAGATAAGACACCAGAAGATCATGAGATAGAAGGTGAATGATGCAACAGCCCCAAAAGAGAGTAAACTGCAGTGCAACAGGTGGCTGAACTGTCAAAACAGGGACACAGCTGTTTAGAGCTGTGTATGGCCAGGTGTTCACTGCAGACCCCATTCCGAATACTTTTTTTGATGTATCCTATCTTTTTGCAGACCCCAAGCACAAACTATATGTATCCCACAACTGCCAAACCTTAAAGACACATCTAATGTATATAATATGTTATTTTCTACAGAAGCAAAAAGACCTGGAGGATTTTATCTGATATAATGTAGGAAAAACTGGGCATATAGAGGCTTTTGCAGACATTCACACAATAAAGAACAAAATTTATTTTGTAGTCTACAAGAAAGCTTTAGTCTTTCACCTTCAAATTGCTGATCTAAATAACTAATAACAACACATTTCTTCATTATTTTATATTTTTGAAGGCATAAAACATAGATAGGAGAGGAAATGAAGAATGAGGAAGAGAAGAATTGCTAGCATATAATATGTTCTACAGAGCATATTAATAAAAATGCTATTCCATTTCAAATGAGGTGCAACTCCCCACCTCTGTACCAGCAGTCTCTAGTTTCCATATTCTGAAATCTTTCTATAGCACAGTACTGGATGGTGCAAGGAAGAGCATCCTTCACCTATATATTTTTTTATAGATATAAATTGTTAGGTAATCCTTAGCTTAGTTATTGATGACTTTTCAAACACTGATTTAAATTTTATTTTAGCATTCTCCGTCACAAAATAAAATGAGCAAGTAGCAAAGGATTCAAATACAGTTATAATTAAGCAAAAATATATAAAATTCTATAAGCATTATTCAACATTTAAAAGAATCACTCATGAAAAGGATGTGCCAGACAAAAATGTTTTCTAAGATTTTTCATAGTTGTACTGCAGGATCCTGGGAAAGTACCTTTCTCTCTTTGAATTGCATAAAGGTGGTTGATATGTCTACCTTGATGTACTTTCACCTGTATACTGCTATACATGTAGTGTCACTTGTTGAGACTATCTAGAATTTAATAGCCCTCACTTTCTCCCTTAATCCTCTTGAAACATGCACGTGTAGTTAGGATACAAAATATTTTAGAGTATTTTAGAGTGTTCTCAGTTTGTGAAATTACTCTGTTTCAGCCTAGTCAAGGAGCCATACAATTCTATGGTGAAAAGCAAAAGGAGAGGATTCAGTCAAAGAGAATTTTTAGGTGGGTTTAGGCTTGAAATACAGAAAATATTTGTCTGAAAGCTTGAAAAGAACAAGCAGAGAAGAAAATAAGAATATGGTTTGGCATACATTTCAGCAGATATTGATGATAAATCTCAAGTCTTGGGAATCTAAACACTGATTTAATGTAAACTGATACTTGACCAAGGTCTCCACATAGAATTATAGAAAATAGGCTTTTACCATACATGACTACAGCATTCAGTGGAAAACATTAACAGGCTTGTTTGTTTGTTTTGTTATTTTGGTTTGGTTTTTTAAATTGCATATTTGGATTGCTTGTTTAAATTTAATATTGCTTTGAGTAATAAAGTCACTGTAAACAACTATGCTTTCAGATCAGAGGCAGTCCTGGTTCCCCCACAGAAATACTGGATCCAGCTCAGAGGTAGCAACAAAGGTCCCAAAGCTATATAGCTTGAGATGCACTGAATTTCTTATTTCAAGCTTAAATATTCCTGTTTATGCTCCTACATTGATTCTGTAGCACTTTCTAGTTCTTTTGCTCTCTGAGTTCTAGCAAAAAAAGGCCTGTATCCACATGTTATAGGAGTTATGCATTTCAGTTCATGGTGCTAATATTTCTACTTTCAGGGCACTTGTAGTGGGTTGATGCTGGTGGGACACCAGGTAGTCATCAAACCTACTCTATCACTACCGACTGCAACTGGGCAAGGTGAAAGAAACATATAACAAAATATTCATTACTTGAGATAAGGACCAGACGAGATTACTCACCAAATACTGCCACAGACAAAACAGACTCAAATTAGAGTTATTAATTGAATTTATTACTAACAAAATCAGAGCATAGTAATGAGAAGTAAAATTAATGTTAAATCCAGCTTTCTCTCACCCCTCCCTTCTTCCCAGCTCTACTTTCCCTCCCCAAGCAGTGCAGTGAGATGGGGAATGGGGGTTGTGGTCAGTTCATCACTGTTTTTTTCCACCGCTTCTCAGGGAGAGAAGTCATTCCCCTGCACCAACGTGGGGCTCCTCCCATGGGAGACAACTTTCCACAAACTTCTCCAATGTGACTCCATCCCACATGCAATTCTCCACACACTGCTGTAATATGGGTCACTCTTCTACTGGGTACAGTACTTCAAGGATGGGCTGCTCCAGCGTGGGTCCCCCACAGTGTCACAGGTGCTATCAGGAAAGCTGCTCCAGTTGGGATCCCCTCTTCATGGGTGTGCACGTCCCTTCCAGGACCCTGCTCTATTATGGATTTTCCATGGGTTCAAGCCCTCTCTCAGGCATCTTCCTGCTCTGTCGTGGGTCTCCTGCACAGGTTGCAGGTGGATCTCTGCCTTCCAGTGGTCCTCCATGGGCTGCAGAGGGACAGCTGCCTCACCATGGGCTGCACCATGGGCCACATTATCTCAACTCCTGTGTCTGAGGCACCTCCTCCTCCTCCTTCTCCAGTGACCTTGGTGTCTGCAGGGCTGTTCCTCTCACATATTCTCAGCCCACTCTTCTCTGGCTGCAATTGCATCTGCACAATTCCTTTTTTTCTTCTTAAATGTGTTTTCAGATTGGTGTTACCATTTCTGATTGGCCTGGCCTTGGTCGGTAGCACACCCATCTTGGAGCTGGCTGGCGTTGGCTCTGCCAGACATGGAGGAAGCTTCTGGCAGCTTCTCACAGACGTGTCCCTTGTAGACCCCCAGTACCAAAATGTGGCCACACAAATTAATACACAAAAAATACAAGACTAAATATTGGGAACCTGTATTAGTTGTCTTTCAGTCATTGTTCAGACATATTCCTTACTGTAGAAGGGTTTAGCAACATTCATTACCCTGAGTTAAAACCTAAGTCTAAAAAAATTCAACAGCCATGACATATCTTTATTTTCAATCACTAATATGAGGCCATGCTTAAGTTAAAGTACACTAAAGGCAAATGGGAAAGATTAACACATGTAGCTTAATAGTAAGCCAGGCATTGTTTAAAATTGTTTCTTCCAAGATTGCATATATGTACATAATAACAAAAATGAATCTTTGTCATACAATAATTGAAATCCTGTTTTTGTTGCATTTCAAGTCACTGCAATGAAATCATATGAGTGCATTTGACTGAAATATATGGACAGCTGTTTGTCTGAATGCACCTGTACCACTGCAGTGATTAGGTGTCACACACGAATTACTCATCTTCTGAACCAATAAATAATATAACTTAAATTGAACTCAAAAATGCAAAAAGAAAAAGTTCATATAAATCCCAACTTTCCAAAATTAAGGAATACATATTAGTGTATAACTTAATAAATGGTATGAAATCATCTACCTTTCAGTCTTAAAAATATTAAGGAAAAAGGAAATTATTAAAAATAAGTGAATTTTGTAAACCAAGCACAGTTGGTGACGTGCTTGTGCTTTACTCTCCTGATAAGTAGAAAGCTCAGCAACAGTTCCTCATGTTTTGCTATGTTTAATGTCACTTATTCATTGTCATCGCCTAGGACTATGTCTTTGTGACTAAGTAAATATCATGTTCAGATCAGAGATATGAAAAGCTTCCTATATTTTTACTATTAAACATAAAAGTATTACCAGCTGCCATTGGTAAAGGTAACGGCCATTGCTAAGTTGCCATGCAACTCAAGATTACACATGAGCAAAAAAAACCAATGAAAGTAAAGTGATCTTCTGCCTTCTCAAATATGTTTCACAACTTCAGAATGGCAATATTTCCTTCTAGGAGATTGTGTTTCCTCCTTCTGTACTATGATATTCTACTGCAACTTTGTACTTCTTGATAAAGGTGGGAGTTTTTTGCAAATGTTCATTATTTTAATGTGAAAAAAATTGGTGTTTTTTATATATCCCTCCACCCACCCCCTTCCTGTAGGACATATTTGCATTTGTAAAATTGCAACTTTTCTCAGAACTGAGAATTTGACTTTAGATGAGTAGTCTACTAATTTTCATGTCAGTGATACATATTTGTTTCAGCCCCTTTGCACTTAAGTACTCAATCTGAATTCTTATCTAGGTTTTAGGGACACATTTAGGGTGTTTCTTCACATAGTTTTTAATATTTCAGTGAATGTTTTTCTCATAATCAATGACATTAAAATAGTGCATCAGAACAACATATTATTATCCTTGAAATATATTTGGGAAAGTATAAGCAACTTTATACAAAAAAACCCAAAAAAACCCTATTTATGCAATAAAAACGCAGAAAACAAAATTAGAGAGAAGAGGGTGGGACCTGTTGGCTGTCCCTGACTGTGTTATTTAATGATATTAATGCAGTGGGAGCTCAACGACTCCCACAACGAGATTACCTTCTGTAACCTTTAAGAGTCCTATTGTACTGCTTACAATTTGGTTTGATAAATCAATTTATTATTTTAATTGAAAATACTTATAAGCATTGTAAATAATGCATATATATGTGTAGGTGTGTGTATGTTTAGTGACCTCAAAATATGAAGAAAATTGTACCCATACAAAACTTACCATAGTTTTTTCAAATCATTTTACTGAAACATGCAGCATTTCTACCGAAAAACCTCCTACCTCAGGTATGGGTTCCTGCAATTGTTTCATACTGATAGACCTCTACCAAGACGTAAATTTCACTGAAAAGATCTACTTTTAAGCACTGATGTCATGCAACAAGACCAAATCTGAAATTTAAGTGAAAAATTATATGAAAGATGTAATCCACACTGATTTTTCATTGCCTGTCATATGAGGATGTTTATGATGTGCACCGTCAAATGGGTACATCAATTCTGTAAACGCAAATTAAGTGTTCTGCCACCATATGAGATGAATGGACAATATCCCGCTCTACTAGCACAGTTAAATCTCAATGAAGTGCAGTCACTTTACCCTAA